>OZ020613.1:41327171-41683447 GCA_963971575.1 Liopterus haemorrhoidalis
AGTCAAACGTCCGTCATGTCTACGGTATGATCCTATAGCTTTGTGTGGTACGCTCAAAATTCGACATCAGTTAGCGGTTTGCCTAGAGCCGAAACACTTCAGATAAATAGGAAAAAGATCGCCTTATACAGGCTATTCCAAACGTTTATGCGAAACTAATTGAAATTTGTATTTTGTTGTCACGTGCTCACTTTTTAACGATTGAAGTGGGCTTTTGCTAAACAAATTGATCAAACGCCTCATTTATGGCCGGTTGCTAAAGTAAGAATTATCCCTAACTCAAATGATTTTAACTTGAGTTAGAGAAAACTCTTACGTTAGCAACCCGACATTAAACGTCAGAAGTTACAAGTTTTCAAAATCTAGTTCCGCTTAATTCAAAAAACAGAATATTTTTCTAAAAACAGAATATAACTCACAGAAACTTTGATATAAAGCTAATGGTGAATTATTTTGGGAAATCTTTGGAAAATTTATAATTGTGGTAGTTAGGTTAAGTAAGGTGATTTCATATATTTTTAATTTTTCATTCCTATTTATTTCCTAAAAAAAAGTTTTGCGTTTATTTATTTCTATAATCGAGTAAGCTATGCAGTATGTTGTATTTTAAAATAAATGCATTTTACATTGCTGCCAATCAATGGTTGTTATAGAAATGAAACCTCTATGTTCTATGATAAAATTGACTCACGGTATATAAAAAGATACTGCAGTGCTACCTCACGGCTCCCACAACCGCACCACAATTTAGCAGATTTTAAGTTTCTTAAATTATCCCGTAAGTATAATATACTTGACGTACAACCACGATTTTTAAATGCCCATTTGATGTTCTTAACGTTACACTAAATGTTCTATTGGTGCAAATAAAATTACCCGTCGTGTAAATAGCGTATTACTTCGAATGCGTAGTACGAGATAGGTTTGATTCTGTTTATGCAAGCAACAGTAAACAATGCAGAAAATGAATGTTAAGTGTTTCTATGAATTTTAAAATTTCAAACGTTTTTCAGAAATAATAATTGATTTATTTCCGAACATGGCAGATATGTTTTACGAGTTAAGAGTGCAGCTGAAACGACAATAGTAATGTAATTATAATCCAGCTTAAATGTTACAATATGAAACACTTTAAACATTTATAGATAATATAAATATCAATTAACGTAGCTCTACTGACCGTTGTTTGCGACAGCTGCATTCTCCAATTTATTTTCAAATAAATTAGATGTTTCTACACTGGTTTCCTCACTGAAGTCCACAGGCTCAGACTTAATGTAAATCTCCTCTATGTTGATATTATCGTGGTATACGTCCTCTGTAACTTCATCTTTAATTCCTGCAAAAAACACATCATAGTCAAACATGAACAAATTACTTATTTTTAAATTAACTATTTAAGTAACAAATACATAAAATATGTTTTTTTTTTTGACGAGCCTTAGGTTCATAAGGCATAATTGTGTTGTATGCGTCGATGTTAAAAACGAGTAGCGAAGCGACGAGTTTTCTATACTATTTTTTCTATTATACTTTTTCATGCATTTTAAAATAGTAAATTTGCATCAGGAGGAGACTTAAATGCGAGGATAAGAGAAAACGTTTTAAACCCGGAGGACGAATTAAATGAAAAAAATCAGAATATCCAAGGACAAAACTGAGAATAGAGAAAGGAGAAAACTACTACAACTAACCGAAGAAAGAGAATGAACGATTTAGGCGCGAAGATGACAGGAGACGCAGAGGGGGGCAGTCATAGGATATACAGTAGCTAAACACAAATTTGAAAGATTCGAAGTGGGAGAGAGAACGGAAACTGAGCACCAACCAGTGCTGATAACTTTGAAAACAAAGCGACGAGATGGGATACAAGAGGACAAGTAGAGATATATAAACGATTGGTCACAAGACGGAATTGAGAAATTCAAGGAAGAAACTTCAGAGAAAAGGTTCGTAGAGACAGTTGTAGACAGTATACATCAGAACGAATCCGAAAATTTGATAACAAAAAGGAATAAAAGAATAGTCAAACAACTAGGACACTAGGAAACTAATGATGTAAAGAAATGAAAAGACAAACAAAAAGATTACTGAGAAAATGAAGACAGGGTAAAGTAATCGGAGTATAAAAACGGTCTGAAGGAATACATATTGAAATATGTCAGTAAGAGAACGAAGAAAGAACAAGAAGCCCTTAAGGAACTGGCAAATATTAAAAATGAAGCAAATGTATGGAAATAAATAAATCAAGAAAGAAAAACTTCTAAAAAGATGAGGCCAAATATAAAAACAGACGAATAGAAAGAACAGACAGACCACACATATAGACCGATGAGGAGGGACAGGGAAGGGTAACAGATAAAGTAACTCAAGAAGAAATAGAAGAACAAATAGCGAAACTAAAAGGAAACAAATCATCTGGAGAAGATGAAATTCGGAATGAAGCGTATATATATAGTTCAAACTTCAAACCCAGTTAAAACCCGCTTAGTACACATCATTAATGAAGTTTGGAACGGGCATGGATTCCCACGAAAAGATAGAAGAGGAATAATCTGCCCCATATATAAAAAGGGGGATCCAGACGATCCCCCTTTGATCAAAATTAAAAAGAGAAGTGGAAGAAAAAGGTTCCATACCTGACAACCAAGCAGGCTTCAGAGAACACAGAAGTACGGTAGATAATATATACATTCTGAACCACATAGTAGAGAAAGAATTATCTAAAGTAAGAGGGCAAATATATGCGTTCTTCACAGGCTTGAAAGTTGCGTTTGACACCATATACAGAGATAAAGTCCATTTACCGTAACTTTGAAATGACGTCAGAGTTGAAAAACTCACCTTGTTGCCAATTCGTAAACTGTCAAAAAAAGTTAAGTTATATCGAACAACTTCTAAAAATATATTGAAAACCTATATTTCCTATGAGGGAAAAGAATTAATGTAAATTATGATGCACAGCAGTTCTTTCTAACCGATTTGTCGCGAAATTTATGGTTTATATTATATTAAGTGTGTAATGTAGTATATAAAAAAAAAAATAAAAAAAAAAAATTTCAGTGTATAAGAATCATCAGAAATATTTGTTTTTAGAAATGTGTCGAGTTCTTTTAATACTTTTTATACAATTAACTTTAATTTTTCGCCTGGTGTCACATTGACACAGCAGGTTCGGGAAGCAAATGCGGAGTGTTCCGAGTCACACTGTTTAACTCCAGACCGCTCGAATAAACACGTTTAGACCTTTTCTCGAACGCTCCGAGCTTGCTTCCTGAACTCACTAAATGATATCGGAAACCAATGATAAAGAGTCAAATTTTTTATTATTTGATTAGAAATTTTTTAATTTCAGATGTTAGATACAATTTTGTTTCGAATAATGACTATTCAAATATTATTTCCAGTCAAACAGTTTATTGCCGCTAGCTGCAAGTGTAAATTTCATGAGTATGCTAAAATTACTTTTCGATGATGATAAACCGTTCTACTTAACAGACCTGTAGGTTAAAATTACAAAAAAAAAAAAAACGTAACGAATGTAAATAGAACATATTTTATTAATCATATATAATATTTGTTTATCGACCAAGATACAAAATTAAATATTGTTTTGTTCACTTACATTACAAATTATAAAACCTTTTAAAATATACAAATACAATATACAGATAAAAGTACGTTATAGAAATATCACCCATCATATTTGATATCTATTACTATTTTATGAGTTTTAAAAAACCCTTAAAGTTTGGTCTGAATCGCTCTGTAAGAAATGGTAGTTTACTAAGGTAACATTGCAGTTTTAAAAAATTAACTCTACCAATATCTCGAAAACTATTGCTACGATCAAGCTAAAATTTTATATCTAACACTCTTTTATGATTTTTAAAAAACCCTTAAATTTTGGACTCACACGCTCTGTTAGAAATGGTAGTTTACTAAGGTACCATTGCAATTTTTAAAAATATACTCTACCAATATCTCAAAAACTATTGCTACGATCAAGCTAAAATTTTATATCTAATACTCTTTTATGAGTTTTAAAAAACCCTTAAATTTTGGACTCAAACGCTCGGTTAGAAATGGTAGTTTACTAAGGTACCATTACAATTTTTAAAAATTTACTCTGCCAATATCTCGAAAACTGTTGCTACGATCAAGCTAAATTTTGATATCTACAACTCTTTTATGAGTTTTAAAAAACACTTAAATTTTGGTTACAATCGCTCTGTTAAAAATGGTAGTTTACTAAGGTACATTTGCAATTTTAAAAAATTAACTCAACGAATATCTCGAAAACTATTGCTACGATCAAGCTAAAATTTGATATCTAATACTCTTTTATGAGTTTTAAAAAACCCTTAAATTTTGGACTCAAACGCTCTGTTAGAAATGGTAGTTTACAAAGGTACCATTGCAGTTTTTAAAAATTAATTCGACCAATATCTCGAAAACTATTGCTACGATCAAGCTAAAATTTGATATCTACTACTCTTTTATGAGTTTTAAAAAACCCTTAAATTTTAGTCTTAATCACTCTGTTAGAAATGGTAGTTTACTAAGGTACCCCTTTCATGTAATTTTATATTAATAGTGTCGACAGTAACATGCTTTCCTAAAATCAAATTAATTATCTTTCAAAATAATTAATAAGAGACAAAACCATCTTTTGAGCACGGCTACTAAGAGCTTTGGATATCTTTATTACAGTAAAATTAAAAAAATATATATATATAACCTCACTAAACAAGCACTTAAATGTCAACCTGACAAATAACGATTGAACAATCCAATTACAAACTAACAACATTGGAAAAATTTACCAACATTAAATAAATGTACTAACTGAGTTATGGATTGATGTTGATTAAAACATATCATAACGTTGGTACTTAAATTAACCAAGTGTGACGTCATCTCATATTTATTGTGAATGGAGTTTAGCATCTAGGCAATGAAGAGAAATTTACAAGAAGACGAGCAGTGTCGTGAAAATTGGGGAAACATTTAGCGAAAGTTTTTGGACAGAAAGGGGATTGAGACACGGTTGTTCGTTAAGGCCAATTCTTTCTCTATTTACATCTCATACTTAGAACAGATTTTCAGGAACTGGCAAATGGGAGGAGGTATAGGAGAAATAAACTAGTCGGGAATAAGAGAATATGAACTTTGACCTACGCCGACGATATGGTGTTATTATCCCAAAAACCTGAAGAAATGAAAGACACGATGAAAAGAATGGAACGATACTTAGACCGAAAGAAAACGACCCTGAACACAAAAAAATGAATAGTTATGGAATTTAAAAATGGGGAAGGAAGATCAAAAACAGAACGTTGGACTGCAAGGGGGGGGGGTACAAAACAAGTAAATGAGTTTAAATACTTGAGATACAACTTCCAAAAAATAACGAAGAACACAAACGTATAAAGGAGTAATGGCGCAAGTTTGGGGAATAGGCGAGAGAAAATTTAGGAACGATTTCAAAAGCGGAATATTTGTTTGATACTCTGGTGAAGAGCGTGATGTTGTATGGCGTGGAAATATGAGGATGCAAAGAACAAGAAGAAATAGAAAAATACACGGAAAATATCTAAAATGGGCCCTGGGACGCAACCGACAAACACCAACTTGTGTCATTCTAGAAGAAACCAAGAGGGAGAAAATAAGAATACTAACAGAGAGAAGAGCCATGAAATATGAAAAGCGAGACAAATTGACAGAAGACACAATATTAGGAAGAGTGTTGAATATTGTACAGCAAGAATGAAATTGGTATTAACGCTTTATTTTCTAACCATAGGAAATAGTTATCCTAGTCTATACTCTATCTCAAAAAGACTGATAGTAATAAAATTTATTATTTGTAAAAAGTCATTGTTTTTTCACACAGAAGCGGCAAAACAACAGCGACAAAATATGAATAGTTCGAAACGAAATATTGTTAAAAACAACCGAGTGTGCCGTACATATTATATGGGAATACGAACTAGGGTTAAACACAATAGACCATAAAAATTTGACCCTAAAATTTTGAGGAAAAATATGCTCACAGGGGTGTGTTTAATGGTATGATAAATATGGTCACAGGCGTGCGTTTAATAAAATGATAAATAGTAATATAGAAATACACAAAACCAATTTAAACGTGTTTATAATGTGCACGCCACTGGTAACTGCCTGACAAAATGATTTATTACTATCAGTCTTTCTGAGATAGAGTATACAACATCTTTTTCGTGGATCAAAGGCAGCCATTATAAGTTAGTCACATTGTCAACTGTTTACACGCGGATAGTAACTAGTTTCTAGCTACTTACGCTAGTTACTAGCTCTTTTACTCTACCAATGTAAACCCGGCACAAGTATAGGTTTGTCATTACCTTTCGAAACTAACTTTTTATAAACATTTAGTATCAGAACTTTGCAATCTTCTGACAAAAGACATTTTTCTTTAGTAGCCACGTCTATATTTTTGAATTCCACGTCAACGTCCACATTTTCGCACTCCAAATCACCTTGCACAGATTCACTAATTTCACTACAGAAATTAGGAATTTTTTCAAAATCAAATGGTCGCCTAAGATCCATGTTGTTAATGTATGCACGCTATGAACGTTGAAAATTAACTAACAAACAAGTATAACAACACCTAAAATTTAGAAACAATAGGATTATAAATTTGGAAAATATTCTTAATGGTTTTTAAAAAACTTCAATTGACTGGCCATTTAATTTTGGAAATACTATATACAACAATTTGTTTGCCAGAAGTTATTGACAAAATCAGGAAAAACAACCAAAAACATCATTCTTCATTTTTTCAAGCTCCCACACAGCACGTCAAACAATTTATTATTTGAAGGAGAAAAACATCGAATTAATGTCTTATTGTCCATATTCACCTGATTTATCTTCTAACGACTTTTTTGAAGACTTGGAGTTACTGTTCACTATAAAGAAAAGCAAGTTGGAGTACTTGGGCCATAAAATGAGAAACGAAGAAAGATACGAACGTTTCCAACTAGTTATACAAGGTAAAGTGTTTGGAAGAAGAGAGTCTGGCAGTCGTCGTATATCTTGGTTGAAAAATTTAAGCAAGTGCTTCAATAAAACAACAACTGAACTGTTTACGGCTAAAGTCAGCAAAGTCAAATTAGCCATGATGATCACCAACATCCGGAACAAATAGGCACCTTAAGAAGAAAAAGAATAATGCACTTTCAGAATTCAGCAACATATGAGGAGTGTTTGATATGTCAGTGATTTTGATAAGAATTAGCGCTCAGATCGCAAGTTTGATATTATTTCTGACAATTGAAAAAAGTGAATTCCGTGTGTCGATAAAGCACTACTTTATGCATGAAAATCAAAAAGTAAACTTAAGCAAAGCTAAAAATATATTATGGGAACTCTACTTCCGTTACATGGAATGGTTCACAGTGGTTCACTGAAATTTGTTCTGGTTGCACGAGTATGAATGATGCTAAGCGCCCAGAACGTCCGATTGAGGTCACACCTGAAGATATGGGCAGTAAATTCATAATATCGTGTTGGGCGACCGCTGAATGAAGATACGCGAGTATCTTACAATTAAAACAATTTCCAAAATGGATATAACATTAAATTTGATTTAAAACATATTACACATATGTTGTACAACATATAAATAAAAGACAGAGCTGTTTGCACCCGACAATCAATACAGTTCTAAACTATCTCTGGATGCAAAATAATACTTAAGACGTTAGAATGATTCCTTAATTATCCTTGGATTGCATGTATTTGATCAGGTCAATGACACGATTTGAGTAACCATATTCATTGTCATACCAAGAGATAAGCTTGACAAAGTTGTTGTTCAGAGGAATACCAGCTTTAGCGTCAAAGATACTGGAATGGGAATCCCTCATGAAATCTGTGGACACGACTTCATCCTCGGTGTAGTCAAGGATACCCTTGAGTGGTCCATTTGCTGCTTCCTTAACCTTAGCTTTAATTTCATCATAGCTAGCACCTTTGCCCAATCTTACAGTCAAGTCTACAACAGACACATTGGGGGTTGGTACTCGGAAAGCCATACCAATAAGATGGTAGACATCTCAGAGGAACGAGTGTTACATACCTGGCACGAACATTTGGGCATGAAAGAGCGAGATATCGGCAAGATGGGTGCGGCATCCGCGCACCCGGCGTTGCTCACAGTGGATCAAAAACGGAATCGCTTGACCATTTTCAACAAATAGTTTTAATAACAATAGAGTTTTTGTGGCGTTTTATAACCGTTGATTTAACATGTATCCATCTCTACATACCAGAAATGAAAGAACAGTCAAAACAATGGATTTCTCCTGGGAAACGTGCTTCGAAAAAGCCAAAAAAGGTCTGTAGGCCGGAAAAGTCATGGCCACGATTTCTGGGATTCGCAAGAGATAATTTTCATCGACTATCTAGAAAATAAAACTGAGTTGTTAAAAAAGTAGTAGTATGAAGAAGAAAAAAGTTCTGTTCCACCAGGGCAATGCATTAATTCACTCATCCGCAATTGCAACGGCCAAATTGATTGAATTGTGCTACGAAGTGCGCACTCATCCAACTTATTCTACAAATTTGACCCCCTGTGACTTCATCGCCTTTCCAAACATGAAGAAATGGTTCGCTAGAATAAGATTCACATCGAACAAGGAGATCATCGCTGAAACAAACATCTAGAGTTCGACTAATCGTAGTTTTTTGAGGGCTTAAAGAAGTTGGAATATCGTTGGACATATTGCATTGAGCTTAAAGGTAAATTAAAGCTATGCTGAAAAATTAGACCCATTTTGGTAAAAACAAAATCATTTCGAAGTCACTCACTTATCAAACACCCTTCGTATAATAACTAGGTCTAAAGCAATCCAAGAAGAAAAAGGACGGTGTGAAGTCAATTTTAATTTTATCCAAAAATACAACAAAATTTATGCAATAAACTATAATATTATTTAAGGTATTTGTTAATATTGCTGAAGTTCGCCAGAAATAATCGGACCTGTGATAACAAAATTAGTTGTAAATGTGCTCGTTACTTACCATTCTCCCATTTAGTCATGTGTTCTATTCCAGTCTTCAATTTATGTTCATCAGTAACTTCATATTTTGTCTGAAAGTCGATCTCTTTTTTAATAATATCACTGTTCTCATCAGGATGCTTATGACGGTCTGCCCTCTCGTTCATGATCTTTCCTGGAACAAAAATGTACCGTCATGAAAACTAACTATAGTCCGTTCAAAGGTGAGTATGCAGTACAGGACATATGGAGTAGTTCTTTTTCATACTCTCTAATGGGTTTACACAATGACGCTATCATTTTCTTGCTTGTCGACGTTGGCAGCTCTAAAACGCGCTGATCTGTGAAGACGCAGTATTCCACAAATGGACATTTATTTTTGTTGAGTGTTATTCTGAGTTTTATAAGAGTTGATTTTTGTAAACCATACCAGTGTTTTATATTATTATAATTGACACATTTGACACTTTTAAAACATTTAGCAACTCCGCTCCCATTTGCCATAAGAGCAATACTGCATTCTCACCTTTGAACGGACTATATTGAGAAGAGACATTACCAGTGGGGGCGCTGTAATCGTCTCAAATATGTCCGATGAATACTTTGTTATTCACTTATTAGTGAGAGCATTAACATTCAAAGAATAATAAAGTAGCAAAAACAAAGTTAAAACTGATTGCGACAACATGAGTGCCATCTACCGCAATATTTTAGACAAATTTAACTAATCTCTTCTTTATTTCTAATATATTGCACTAGTTGTATGATTTTATCTATTCACTATTTTCCAATTTAAACTTGATTAGTTCAAAGATTATTTCACTTCAAGTTCAATGACCTTACTCAATATGTGGACGTTGCATTTTATATTTCTAACTATTTTGTTTTATTCTATGACTTTTTAACTTCGGTAATAAAACTAAGATAAATAAATGAAAAAGGTTAATGATATCGACATTATCATTCTAATACCTTGTAACTCCATATTCTTTATTTTACAAGAGACAAGAAAAACTGTGGTATTTGTTTTAGTGAAACGTTCAATTTTCGAATTTTTGTTTGTAGTTTGCTAGACTCCAACCCTTTGTTTGTCTTCCTTTTCTATTTGATTTGATTGTTCTCCAAGAATTGCTTATGAAATTCATAAAATTCATTCAATTTACTGAAGCATTATGTACATATTACTCCCTGATTGTACAACACTGTGGAGATTTAAAAATAATTGCTATTCTTGTTCAAGTATTGTCTGCAGGGCTGACGGTATGCTAAAAAAATTAAAAACCTAATGAGCAAAAATAGGTTACGAAATGGTTGTTTTGGCGCAAATTGGCAGAAGTAGCTTAGACAAATAATGTTATTTTTTTTTTCACCGTTTATTCTACTATTAATTTTAACTTTTAAAACGCGATACGGAAGTATTTCTTCCAACAGCGCGTACTGGCGGAATATTAGACCTGATTACTGGTTTACTGATAATCCGAGTTAAACACGTTCGGTTTGCTGTTATGGTAAAAATTATTTACGCGTACCTGTTTCTATACGTCTCCCAAGTTTGGGTTTCTTTGATTGCAAATAAAATTTTAACGAACATTTCTATCCAACCTACCTTGAAGGGAATGTCACTAAACAGTTCTCAAAAATATGTATAACACCTAAATGTTACTCTACATATTTATTTTAAATTTATATCATGAAAACAATGTTTTTAAACGATTTTTCATACATCCAAATAATATTCTTGCTTATACATTATTATTAAATTAAGGATGTAGCAGTCCGTGTGAATCACAAAACAAAGGAATTAGTTGGGTCCCCTATTAATTAAAAAATAAACTGTCCCGTTGATTTTGTTTGAGCCAAACAATTGAACAGGTGAAAAAATATAATGATATTCCAGGCATTTTTTTGAAAGAAAGAATTTTTAGAATATAAGGTGTCATCAACTATATTTTACATAGATAAATTGAATCTCCAATTAAATGGAGTTTTTTATTTTAAATTAATTTTTAACAGCCTTCTTTTTCTATTTTTTTTCCAATGTTAGATTCTTGTATTAATACCTATTAAACATAAATATATAAATATACATTTGTTGATCTAATATGGCATCAGTAGCAAAGACAGACAGTACTTTACCTTCGAGTCATGAAGTGAACCAGGGAAAAAATAAAAACTACTGTAATGACAATGTATATAATATTATAAATACGCGCGAAATTTCCTTCCCTTCTGCTTCTACAAAAGTATTGTATCATAGAAAATACAGACGCTAGAAGAAGTCTCGTTCGGACGTTCTCGCGGGTAACATGCGAAATTAATCGCTCGTCGTTATTTAATTAAATTGTCTAAATTCAGAATTTTAATTTATTTCTTAAACTTAAACTTTAAAATTATTGGTCTTTATTATTTATGAGTATGGAATTGATTTGCATAAGATATTCGTAGATTTCAAAACGGCATATTACAGTATCAGACACCCCTCGGTGTGGCAAGCGATGATTAACTTTAAGGTCCCAAAAAAACTAAGAATCCTGATCATGGAAACAATAATTGGTCCTTCCTACAATATTACAATGCGGTTATGCAAGACTCATGCCTTTTCCAGTAATATTGGCTCAAGACAAGGAGACGCACTTTCACCCACGCTCTTCAACATAGTGCTAGACACCATCATGAGGAAAAATCCGATCCAACACGACCACTACTTATTCAGAAACCGAAGCCAAGTGCTGGGCTATGCAGATGATTTGCTCATAATAAGCGCATCCGAAAGAAATGTTGTCGAATCGTATAACTCACTAAAGGAAGCAGCAGAAGTATAAGGGCTTATGATAAACACAGAAAAGACGAAGTATCTCAGGGCATCGAGAAAATTTCAAAACGAATGCCCACTAGCAATTGCAGAACTGCAAATAGAATCCGTAACACGCTTTAAATACCTCGAAAGCACCGTGAACAGCAACAGCAACATCACGAAAGAAATAACTTTAAGAATTCTCTCTGCAAACAAAGCCTACTATGCCCTTGACAGTCTGCTCAGATCACGCTTGCTATCCCGGTATACGAAAATTAGATTATACAAGACCCTTCTTCGACCCATACTCACATATAGAAGTGCATCTTGGCCCCTTACACAAGAACAAGAACTCCGGCTGAAAATCTTTGAACTCAAGATTTTACGGAAAAGTTTTGGACCTGTCCAAGAGGATGGAATATGGAGAATCAGAAGAAATGAATGACGAAACGATTTTCTTGCACATGTGAGACAGGGAAAATGAAAAATTCAACGTTAAAAGCTTGTTTAAAATCGTCTGAACAGTAGAAATTCCCTTTAATAGAAACAAAATTTTAGAATCACTGATAATCTTTCTTCTTCACTTGCAGCAAACATAAGTATAAATGGTGCATTTATTCAGTTTTAACGCATTTCTCTCATTGGTATTAAAATTAAATTGCAGAACTAATAAAGACACTTTGACATACACTACAATTTTTCTAATAAAATTCATCTAATATTCTAAGATGTTCTTCCTGTGATTGACAACCATACACACAACAAGGAGTATTTAATCTTTTTTTCTTAAATTTATCACTTTATTCGTTGTAAAAACGGAGTGGGAATGAACAGAAACACATGGTGAATTATACGTCAACAATGACAGAATACTTTTTCGAAGTGTTCGCTTTTTTGCCGCTAGAAGGATACGAGTAAAGTTGAGTCACCAATTGCGAACTCAATTCCTTCTATCTCTATTGATAGTCCTAGATTTAGTAATCAGCACGGATTACTCCATGTGTACGGACTAAATATAATACAGTCAAGCTAGTTGTGGTAATAATTTTGCTTATTTAGAATTTATTTTAGTGTATTTAAAAAATTTGTTTTTTTTACTTTTTTTTCTTATCTAGTCAATAAAATTCAAATAAATATAATTTGTGTTTTTCTCGATCATTTTGCGATGTAAGGCTATGATGACTTGTTTATATCGTTGAAATCAGAATAGAATACTCTATCGAATAAGTAAAAATAAAATGTAAATTCCTATTTAAAATTAAGAAAGTTGCACAACGTACTTTGAGAACCACTGGTCGAAATAAAAACATACTTCACTCATTGATGTTTTCCTGTAAAATAGTATTTGTTGTCTAATTTAAGCAACCTCGTAGTTCTTATAGGTCTCGAGATAGCACTGGTGAGCAAATTAAAATAAACAGCTTGTATATTGTACAGAGCGATCATCAAATCTTAACCGTTATACTTGACAGAAACATTTAGTTATCAAACTTATTTCCAAGGACATGTACACTAAGGACTGGTTTCTGAAAGCTTAGTAAACGCTTAGTATAAGCAAATGGTCAACTACGGTCACAATATAACAATCCCATAAGTAACCATAGCAACCATTTTCTAACAATTTGGTTATATTTAACTAAGCTTTTAGAAACCGACCCTTAGGCATACATTCTATTTTTATTACCTTATACAAATTGATTATTACGTACGTACAAAATAATGGTGCCTGCACTAAATTTTTGTTCCAGAAATGAATATGGATGTTGGGGCAGGCCTTGATATGCATCCAGATGATACAAAAGACAATGATATTATTAAAGAAAATGTTGATATTAAGACAAAATATGAAATTACTGATGAATATATAGCGACTGTTGGAATAGAACACATGGCTGAATGTGAGAATGGTAAGTTATGAGCACATTTATAACTATATCTCAATCTTTAAAATGGTTTGATTTATAGACATCTTAAATCAGTGCTCCAAATCTCATGTGCATCGAGACGATTCGAGAAGTGTATCGCGTTGCAATGCGCTTAAAAGAAAAATGTACAAATAATCTATCAACAACACACAGAATTTAGTTAAATGAAAAATATTTATAGAAAACTCCAAACCTGAGTCATGCTTGCAGAAGGCAGAATTGACGTTGCAATTATGTTTCATTTCTAAATCTCTGGGAAATCTTTTTTCATTCGCATGACACAAATTGATGCAAAAGGTTAAATGTAAAACTTAAATTTCTTAAATAAAAAAATAAATAAATAAATAAAAATATCTAAATAAATAAAATCTGTTTGTGTATTTTATAACTTTATTTTTTAATACACATAAATACTCTTGAAAATAAAATAAACACCGCCTTGTTTATGTTAAGAAAAGTGGTAAATCACGTGTCACTTGATTTACCGGCTTGATTTGTGGCTAAAACGGTTTACTTCGCGCGCGTTCTTAGCCTAATATCATATGGCATCATATTATGGACAAATTCAGTAAATTGGAAAAGGATTTTTATTCTACAAAAAAAAGCCATTAGAATAATTACGAATAGTGCTTGGCGCTATTCGTGTAGACCAGGGGTCGGCAACACAGTGCCCGCGGGCGCCGTGGCGCCCTCGGTGAGAATTTTATGCGCCCTCGCTAACGAGACACACACATACTGAGCCCAATATCCACATCGCATCTATTGGTGATTCGACTTGAGCGATCAGTGCTAGATTAGACGACCTTGCGAACCACGAGTGTTTACATATTTTACGTTTTTATGCGCCCTCAATAACATTTGAATTTAAATTAAGCCCTTATTGACCAAAAGGTTGCCGGCCCCTGGTGTAGACCATTATTTAGATCCAGCAACGTCCTTACTGTCCCGTGCCAGTATGCGCTCACACTGATCAGAGAAAGCTTTAGAGAGATGGCGATGTGTGGCAATGGTCATGCTCATAACACCGGAGGGCGCCATAATATACTTAAACCCCGTCTTAAGTATAAACAATCCTCATGTTTTTGTAATAATGTAGGCATTGACATGTTTAATAAATTTCCGTTAGCAGTAAGGAACTACAGTGTGCGTAAATTCAAAATGCGTAAATTTCATCTACCATGATAGCTTACCTCCTTGATAATGCTTTCTATAGTATACGAGAATATTTGGACTGTAATCTAGATGGTTTATTCTAGTTTTTGTATTTGTATTAGGTATTGTAATATTTTTGTACAAATATTATATATCGTTATTTTCTCTTTGTTTGACTGGAATTATATACATATGTATCAAATGTTTCAATAAAATCTAATTCTAATTCTAATTCAACATATTAGCTAGTTCTGTGCCATGGAATTCTGGCAAGAGATGTGGTTTGTCGTGGGTGAGAAAAGGTTGCGGAGCACTATCTTAAATAGCATACTATTTTCAAGAAAACAATTCGTTTATATTCTACTATAATGTGTTTATTTTATTATTATGTATTTATGATGTGCAGATATCAGAGATGGAGCTACAGAGGACGTATACTACGCTCATAGTAACACAGAGGAGATTTATATCAAGTCTGAACCTGTAGACATCAGGGCATTTGAAGGAGTTAAACTAGAGAATGCAACTATGGCACACAATGGTCAGTAAATCTAGTTCTATTAATGCTATATTATTTTATTATTATGTATTTATAATGTGCAGATATCATAGATGTAGTTACAGACAACGTTTATCACGATAATAACAATACAGAGAATATTTATATCAAGTCTGAACCTGTAGACACCATTGAATATGAAGGAGATGAACTGGAGAATGCAACTATTGCACTCACTGGTCAGTAAAGCTAGTTCTATTAATGCTATGTTATTTTATTATTATGTATTTATAATATGCAGATATCAAAGATGGAGCTACAGACGACGTTTATCGCGATAATAGCAGCACAGAGAATATGTATATCAAGTCTGAACCTGTAGACACCATTAAATATGAAGGAGATGAACTGGAGAATGCAACTATTGCACTCACTGGTCAGTAAAGCTAGTTCTATTAATGCTATGTTATTTTATTATTATGTATTTATAATATGCAGATATCAAAGATGGAGCTACAGACAACGTTTATCGCGATAATAGCAGCACAGAGAATATGTATATCAAGTCTGAACCTGTAGACACCATTAAATATGAAGGAGATGAACTGGAGAATGCAACTATTGCACTCACTGGTCAGTAAAGCTAGTTCTATTAATGCTATGTTATTTTATTATTATGTATTTATAATATGCAGATATCAAAGATGGAGCTACATACGACGTTTATCGCGATAATAGCAGCACAGAGAATATGCATATCAAGTCTGAACCTGTAGACACCATTAAATATGAAGGAGATGAACTGGAGAATGCAACTATTGCACTCACTGGTCAGTAAAGCTAGTTCTATTAATGCTATGTTATTTTATTATTATGTATTTATAATATGCAGATATCAAAGATGGAGCTACAGACGACGTTTATCGCGATAATAGCAGCACAGATAATATTTATATCAAGTCTGAAACTGTAGACACCATTAAATATGAAGGAGATGAACTGGAGAATGCAACTAGTACACTCACTGGTCAGTAAGCTAGTTATATTAATGCTTATATTATCAGTTAACGTAATATTTAAAACAATGTTTTTAACGTTTATTAATATAACTGCTGAACCGAAGGCAATTGTACAAGGTACAGAGTGATTTCAAAATGACGCAGTGAGGTCAACAATTTTCCCGTGCCGCTTTTTAAAATAAATTTTACGAAACTTTCTAATGAATGTAAAATTTACTTCCATTTGTTACTGTTGTAAAAGATGTTTGTTATTGGAAAATTGTCAGCAGCAACTGCACTGTCAAATTTAAAACACTTAATGTTAACAGAAATAATATAAATTTTATAATATTGCTAATAGAACCAAATATTTTGTATTGTATATTAGTTTTTATATTACAATACTAAAAACTGGTTTTCATTAGCAATATTTTGAAAATTAAAATTGACAATTTCTGTTAACATTAAATATTTTGTATACGGCAGTTCAGAAGTTCATTTTTTTGACAACAGGCGTCTCTTACGGCATCAACAGATGAAAGTAAATTCATTACTGTAAGGATAATTACTGTGGGCATTCAACAAATTCGTCAATGCCAGTGTCAAGTTCTGTGTTTGGAACTGCATCGTAGTCTCTTGGTTTAAATCCCAATAAAGAGGCGCTGCCGCCACGTCACAGACGGAGAAGGAGGAAAGAGAAAGAGGTGGTTAGCAGCCAGCAGCCGCCTGTCACTGCACAAAGGAACTCGCTCATAGCACGCGGCGCGCATTTCGTTTTGGAGGAAGCATCATTTCCACCACCGCCAGGGTTGAAACGGATGTCCAGGCCTCAAAACCAATAGTAGCCGTAGAACCAATCCCACTTCTGAGGACTGTAAGGATAGCTACTGTGGGCTTTATTAAACTTAACACCCCAGCAAACATTGAACTAACGGCCGAACGCCGGCAAACTGCTTTTACGCTGGTACATTGCTGGCACCAGAAGTAAGTGCAACGCCAGTATTAATAATGTACTTCACATTTGTATTTCGCACTCTGCCTATACGAAGTACTTTACCAGCATTTTATAAGCATTCCTTATTTGTATTAATCCAAGGTTATTTCTAGCGGGCCAGTGCTTATGTTTATAACTTTTTTTGAATGTAATAATTTGAAAAGTCTGACCGTTCTTAGTCATAAAACACCCTAATGGCGTGGCCTTCGAGGGTCGGTACAAGTGATATTCTGTTAGTTCAAGTTGGGACGTATTGGTGAACAGTTTATGTGTACTTGAATAGTTATTGATTGTGAGCATTATACAGTTTTTTATTGTGATTTGTGTGTGTTTTGTTAGATTTAAGGACGTAGTTTACACAAACTATTTCATATTAAATTGTTTAATTTTTAGTTTAGTTCAATCATAGTTTTTTCATGTAATAAAATTTTCAATTATTAATAAATCTGATACAAGATTATAAATATGTCATTTAAAAAATATAATTTGTCATATTTCATTTTGAATAGTGACATCTTAAATATTTTGTAAATATAATACTAACCTAAAATAATACAAACTTAATCCAAAACTGTAAAGCTTTTTTTACAATATAACCAAGTTTCTAAAAGTCAGTAATACACTATAAAAATCACCAAAATAACCAGATCTAGTTTGTTCTTACAAAAGTGAACAGCTTATAGCATTAATGCTTATAAAATTTGTTTATTGAATTTATTTTAACAAGTATGATTTCTTTAGGTTGGCACTCTTCAAGTCAGGGGGAAAAGATGTGGTAGATAATACAAGACGAATATTGGCGAAAATTATTAGTCACCCCTTATCTTTAGGATGAAATTGGTTTGACCGAAATGGCAGAAAACCATTTTCTTAAAATTCTTCATTAAATTAATAAATTAAAGAAACTAATTCCTGTTATTCCTGAAATTATATTTATTTAATATTTATAAATAAATCAATAAATTATAACTGTTAATTCAATTTACAATCGGCTAGTTTTACCATCGTTGAATAAATTTATTTAACAACTTAAGTTAACAATATCGCATCATTCTATTGACAGCAATGTTAATTTCTTCATTAATAGTTTAAAACCGATGCGATATTGTCAACTTTACTTGTTAAATAAATTTATTCAACGATGGTGAAAATGGCCAAATGAGTATATATTTTGCACCTAACCATTAATTTATTTTAATACTGGGTAAGTACACATATATTACATTTGAAACACTAGAGAGTGGGTATAATATAAGCACTAGTCTGTCAGAAATAAATCTTGCAACTAATGCGATTATTTTGCACTTTACCGTTGCTGGGCCAGCAACTGATACATCAATGGGCCAGCTAACGGCCACGGGGACACCGGGGTACTGGCCCAGTGCAAAATGCCAGCACTGGACCAATGCGAAATGCCAGCACTGGCCCAGTGCGAAATGCCAGCACTGGCCCATTACTTTCAATGCACTTTACCGTTGCTGGGCCAGCAACTGATACATCAATGGACCAGCTAAGGGCCACGGGACACCGGGGTACTGGCCCAGTACGAAATGCCAGCACTGGCCCATTACTTTCAATGCCGGCGAGTATGTGCTTTACCAGTACTGGTCCGGATAAAAATGTTTGCTGGGACAAATACAATTCATTAAATATTAAATGTGTAGTACAAAATCAAAATGGATGGCGGTGTACACAAAACACTCGCGCGGAAATCGTCACTCAGTACCGCACTTACTTCACGTCTCTGTCCCGTCTAGACATCTAACACAATCCACAAACGTCTAACTTGTTTATTCCGTTCATTACCATGTCTTAAGTCAACTGTCATACAACTGTTCGTCTCAAAATCACCGCGTCTCACTCACAAAACATCGTAATATTTCACTCACAACCTCATGTCTGTTGTCTCTAATGTCCTTCTAACTCTTTCTTCCGTCCAGATGTCTCCATCTACCTATATTTTACCGTAAACATAACATTCATGTCTCACGGCGCGTCATACGCGTCGCGAGTGGATTATTTGATTTTCACGGGATCCTACATAAAATAAATTTTAGATAGCGGCACAGTAAAATTATTAATCTCACTGCGCCATTCTATAATCACGTATAATTTAATTATAATACTTTATCTTCACGTATAATTTATACTAAATGATGTGAGTATATATTGTGCCTATTTACGAATCCTGGTTTTGCTCGTGCTCGAAGAGGGAATCTTTTACTGTTTAAAAACAAAACAAAAAAATAATAACTGCTTAACAACGTTAATAACAGTTTCGTATTTTGATAGGAATAACATAACAACAGTTTCGTGCTAACCGAACACTGGCGTGATTATATAATGTGGATATTGAAGAAAATATATACATTTTTTTGGTAAATTGTTTTCTTGATAAGATAAATGATTTTAGAACAAGTTTAATTTGAAAATTTTCTTATTGGCAGTTGATTCAAAATATGATTTATATTTCAGAGAGCCGCGATATTCGGGAGACATATTGCATATCATCTACTGTCGAGATGTCTCCGTATAACTACAATACTAACACTATTATCACTGAGGAAGTTAACATCAAATATGAATGTGAAGATGGCGGTGAATGGGAGCAGAGTGTAGCTGCACAATATACAGGTCAGTCAATAATTTAATATTAATATATAGTTGTAAGCTTCCAATGCTTGTATTCCCAGTTTCCATTTATTGAATACATACGCAGGAGTACAATGACTAATTGTACTTAAGTCCTTGATAAACTATTATACTTTATTTATGTTTTCTTCTTTTTGTGCTGTCTTCGAGGCAATGTGGTCTTTTGAAACTGCAGTGTGAAACAAGATCTTTGATTACATATTTAATAATTTTTCTGCGGCTGTGCTTACCAGAAATATTTCCTTTTATTATTCAATGCAGTATGCGATACTTGCTGTTCTGCGTCATATATCCAAAGTATACTGTTCTTCGTTTCTTTGTATGGTGATAAAGATTCTGTATTCTTATCTACTCTTGATAAGACTGTGCTGTTGTTTTTACGTCCTTTTTATTCATGAAATCTGCAGAATGCGTCTGTATATCCACATTTCGAATTATTTTACAAAGTTGTTAGAGCACAACTTTTGGCACCTGATAGAAGTACAGGAAATATAGCTCCGTACCATGGCACAATCTCAGCTGTAGACTTAGGATTGTGTTAACTAGTAGATTTTTCATTAAAAAAAATATTTTTTCCGTTTTCAGCCGATGAAGTAGTACATATATCCTCAATTGCAATAACTCACAGTTAGACTGTTTATAGTATTGGTTTTATCGTATGTAATTGACATATAGATCTTGTGAGTAACCTACTAATTATCACTGAAGTTGAGACTTTACCTTATATTTATAAAGTTGCATTTGGGCAATTAACATATTTGACACTGAAATTAGAATCGTAGATAAATGTCTTCAGACAAAAATACCCTTTTGTTGACATTCTTCTGATCGCTGGATGAATCACTACTTTTTTTCCTTCGTTGGTAAGGATATTTGGGGAGAAGTATAGGGGATTAGTTGTTTAGTAATTCAGCAAGTGTCTTTAGCATATCAGCAAACGACTCAAAGCTAATACTATATATATTTATATTTTGTCTTCGAGACAGCTTCTTTTACCTAAATCAGTATTTTTGTTGGCGTATGGTTCGGATAATATTACTGTCAAGTATTTCCACCGTAAATTCCACAGTAAACTTTTCATCGTATATCACTTACTTAATACATGTCTCATTACACAATGTCAATTCTTTTGCAGCTGTACATTCTGGACGGAGAACATACAATTGTTAACAATGTAATAAAACATTTAATCAAAAGGGTAGCTTTATTAAACACAAAAGAGTTCATAGGGGCACGACAGTAATCAAATGTGAGAACTGCGCTAAAGAATTTTCAAATTCATCTAATCTCAATCGACACAAGCGAATACATTCTGTAGAGAGACCATTCAAATGTGATCAGTGTGATAAAGCATTTTCCCTGTCATCAAATTTCATTCAGCACACAAGAATACACTCTGAAAAGAAAGCATTCAAATGCGACCAGTGTGATAAATCATTTCCAAGGTTATCAAGACTCATTAGACACGAAGGAATACATTCTGGAGAGAAACCATTCATATGTGATCAGTGTGATAAAGCGTTTTTACAGTTATCAAATCTCATTCAACACAAACGAATACACTCTGGATTAAAAGCGTTCAAGTGTGATGATTGCGATAAAGCATTTACAAGATCTTCAACTCTCATATTACACAAACGTATACATTCTGGAGAGAAGCCATACAAATGTGTGCAGTGTGATAAATCATTTTCAAATTCAACAACTCTCACTAGACACAAGCGAGTACATTCAGGAGAGAAACCATACAAATGTAATCAGTGTGATAAAGCATTTCCAGGATCATCAGGTCTATCTAGTCACAAACAAACACATTCTGGAGAAAAACCATTCAAATGTGATCAATGTGAGAAAGTATTTTCAGATGTATCAAATCTCAACCAACACAAACGATTACATTCTGGAGTGAAAGCATTCAAATGCGATCAGTGTGATAAAGCATTTAGACAATCAGCAAGTCGCACTAGTCACAAACGAATACATTCTGGAGACAATCCATTCAAATGTGACCAGTGTGATAGAGCATTTTCAAAGTCATCAGATCTCATTAGACACAAACTAATACATTCTGGAGAGAAACCATTCAAATGTGATCAGTGTGATAAAGCATTTTTACAGTCATCAAATCTCATCAGACACAAACGAATACATTCAGGAGAAAAACCATTCAAATATAATCAGCGCGATAAAGCATTTACATAGTTATCAGGTCTCGTTAGACATAAACGAATATATTCTACATAAGAATCAATCTTATGGAGAGAAGTTGGTGTCATAATAACGTCTTTTGAAGAGTATCATTAAAGGAAAAAAAAAAAAGGATTGGGCAGATTTTGACCGAGGATCTGTGTGAAAAATATTGTCCGTGTCTTACGGAAAAGGCTTTTATTAAATGGAAAATGAACGATGTTATTTTATATTATCAATTATTTTCAAAATTACGTTTCAAAAGAAAATTTCTAAATTCAGACAGTCCATAACATTTCCTTTCATGACAAAGTTATCAAAAATCTCCATTTTTAAAATATATAATTCAAATGAAACAAATTTTACTTGTTTAAATATAATGTTAATAAAAAGTGTACGGAAATCTTAAGAATGTATTGTGATTACACGTGGTTCGTCATTTTCACTGTATTTTAATTACTTAATATATGTCTCATTATTTAATGTAAATTATTTTGCAGCTGGAGGAAAAACTTACCATAGTCCAGATAAAAGTTCAGATGTGTCAGCTGGTAAGATGAAACGATCCACAACAATATCAAATAACTGGAATACATTTAGTAAATTTTACTTTCCAGAACATCCAAAAATATATCCTAGAGAAAAGCCATTTAAATGTGATCAGTGTGGTAAAATATTTTTACAGTCATCAAATCTTATTAAACACAAACGAATACATTCAGGAGTGAAGCCATTCAAATGTGATCAGTGTGATAAAGCATTTTCAGATTCATCAAATCTTATTAAACATAAACGAATACATTCAGGTGTGAAGCCATTCAAATGTGATCAGTGTGATAAAGCCTATTCAAGGTCATCAGATCTCTTTAAACACAAACACATACATTCAGGAGGAAAGCCATTCCAATGTGATCAGTGTGGTAAAGCATTTGCACAGCCATCACAGCTCTTAAGACACAAATCAGTACATTCCGGAGAGAAACCATTCAAATGTGATCAGTGCGATAAAGCATTTTCAGAGTCATCAAATCGCATTAAACACAGACGAATACATTCAGGAGTGAAGCCATTCAAATGTGATCAATGTAGTAAAGCATTTACACAGTCATCACATCTCTCAAGACACAAGCAAATACATTCCGGAGATATCATTCAAATGTGATCAGTGTAATAAAGCATTTTCACCGTCATCAAATCTCATGCAGCAGAAACGAATACATTCAAACTGGAAAGAAACCATTCAAATATGATCAATGTGGTAAACCATGTCAAAATACATCTTTACGTTTTTTTTTCAAGTATGTATTATGGTTTGTTTTAATAAATAACATATTTATTTAATTAAAAGTTAATTACAATTAAACATACATTAATATATTCCACAGAGTTTATGACTTATACGAAACATTTTCCCTTACAAAATCTATACATTCTTTCATAAACCTATTTAAATTTCCCTCTTGTTTTATTTTATCATTTAACTTATTAAATAAAGTAAGTCCTTAAAAAAAAAACTGTTTTTGGTTCCACTTTTTTCTGCTTTTTCAATTCTAAAATCATTTTTATTTCTTAAGCTGTATCTGCTAACTTCGCTAACAAATTTAATATTACTACTTAAGTAATGTGGTACTAGGCCGTTCTTTATTTTAAACATAAATATTAACGTCAGAAAATATATTCGTTGCTTTACATCTAGCCAATTTAGAGCTTCTAACATCTGTTTAATATTTTTTCTCCTATTAACCTTTAAGGCAGTTCTCATTGTTCTGTTTTGAAATTTTTGGAGACAAGAAATTTGACCTTTATTTATGCACAAAAAAAGTAAAGTGGCACAGTAATCAATGTGTGGAGCTACTATAGTTTTATAGAGATTAACAGCTTGCAACTATGTTAGCTTATTTCTTATTCTCCGTAGAAAATATGTTTTTTTTGCTATTTTCGTACATACATGATTAGTATTCTTTTCCAAGTTAATTTTATCATCTATTATCATACCCAAATATTTGATACTCTTAACCTTTTCTAATTTTTCATTATCTAAATATAAATCTATATCTTGCACTATTCTATTTCCTAATATCATAAATATCGTTTTATTTGTTTTAACTTTAAGCCTATTTATTTTAAACCATATATTTAAATTATCTAACTCTGATCTCATTTTACTTAAACCCTCGCCAATATTGTCAACTGCTATATAAATTAAAGATAAAATAAAGATATATTACTTATGGCCGGTTGCTAAAGTAAGATTTATCCCTAACTCAAATTAAAATCATTTGTTTTTGTATGTTGTAACATATAAAAACAAATGATTTTAACTTGAGTTAGAGAAAACTCTTACGTTAGCAACCCGACATTAAAATATTACGGGTATTTTTTTTTTTTAAGTTAAAATGTAACCGTAAAGTATCTAGTATAATCTCAGAGGAACCAAAAATAAAGAAGGTATAACGCGAATTTTGCGTAGCCTAAGGGATTGACAAAGACAACATATAATCTGTCTCAAACTAAAGTCAACATGCGCAAACAGCTCAGATGAACCGTTCTTATTGGTTCCTCTGAGACAGAATGACGTTCATTAGCGTAGGTCAAGATCATTAAAGCCTATTAACCTTTAGTCTCGTAACTTGTAGTGGTGGGGGTAAATGGAGAGGCTAATACGTTATCGGTATGCTAGCGCGATGTCAGTCTTTGTATGTCGTATATATTTTCTACACGTGAAGATTGAAATTTGGCTTTAAATATAAAAATAACGTTTAAATTTGTGGATTTTCTTCTTGTTTTAATTTCTTGTTAGTGTGCTGTAATGTTTTAAGACAGCGTTTCCCAACCACCAGTCCTCTGACTGTCACCGGTCCGTGAGATTTTCTTGCTGGTTCGCGAGATTTTGTTATAAAAAACTCCGGGTTTGTAGTTTGGAGTAGAGCACCTTTGTTTTTTTTTTTTGCTCATCACTTACATTTTGGAGGTGAAGACCTTTTTTTGCTCATCACTTACATTTTGGAGGTGAAGACCTTGTTTTTGCTCATCACTTGTAATAATTTTGCGATACACATTACTTTCTAAACTTGCCGGTCCGCAAATTTTTTCTAGATCACTTGCCGGTCCACCATGAAAAAAGGTTGGGAAACGCTGCTTTACAGCACCTGGAAAGCGCCTTTGGTTTTCCATTTTCTATCATTCTTTCCTATTGGCCGAACGTAAAAACGTAGACGTGAAATATTAAAATATGAATATTCTACATGAACGTTTCTACGTCTACGTCCATCTACGTCTGATTGGAAACCGTAGCATGCATTCTACGTCCACTTCAATTGGAAACCGTCCTTTAGTCGTGAATTAGTATCAATGGCGGATCTAGCTTTTTGGGGGCCCAGGGCTTAAAAATACCAAGGGACCCTACACATGTTTCAATCAAAAATTAAAA
Source organism: Liopterus haemorrhoidalis (assembly GCA_963971575.1). Classification (NCBI taxonomy): domain Eukaryota; kingdom Metazoa; phylum Arthropoda; class Insecta; order Coleoptera; family Dytiscidae; genus Liopterus; species Liopterus haemorrhoidalis. Next base: position 41,352,853 of record OZ020613.1, read on the forward strand.
AACAGTATTATAGGTTAATTATTATTTATTACATTTTTATTAATGTTGGATATTATTTTTTTATTAGCTGGCTCTTCACTTACGTTGATTTTTAATAAATATTAGTAAATTTGAGTTTTTAATTTTTTTGAGTTGTTTTTTAAAGTAATATTTTTGTTTTGATCTTTTTTCTTATAAGCCGTGCTTGGTATAAAATATAATAGGTATATGTCCGAGAGGTTGGGGTCCTCTCGCGGGTCTGGGACCCAGGGCTTAAGCCCTATTAGCCCGTATGTAGATCCGCCACTGATGAGAACAGGCCGTGAGTTTTATCTTTGCGAACGTCCAAGATGCGGACTGGTATTTTGGCAGCGCTAAGTTTGAAATGGAACAGCAGCGTAGTAATGTTTCATTGTATTTTTAATGTAACATCTATCACAGTGCTCTCTCCCTTTCTCTTGCTAAGCATCATAAAAACCACTTTGTCAGGAGACTTTTGCCGAACTGTACAACAAGCGAGAATTGTAACGGGATATAAACAAGCTGTGGTATTGTCTTACGTTTTGTGATCAGCACGGACTGTAATATATGTATCAAAAAATATAATACAATCAAGGTAGTTTTATCAGTAATTTTATTTATCTGGAAATTTGAAGAAACTATAGTAAAGTATCTGTAGATTTAATATATTTTTCAACAAGTATTTGTTGTATTAGTATTTAGTCAATTAGTCAAAAAACTAGAATTTGAGTAATTTGAAATTCAATGTTTGAATGTATTTAAAAATTTGTTTTTTTATTTTAATTTTTTTCTCAGGTACACTCAAAACAATTGACTGAGGATACTAATTTATTTTTTCAAAAATTAATATATTAAAATAGCGTTTAAAATAATTAAATGTGCGGTTTAGCATGTTTGCTTGTAGGGAATTTTGTTTTACTGGGAATATATTAAAACAAATTGAGATTTAGATGTTGGTTTTTATTTGGAAAAATTCATAAAGTCTGTTCCAAACAGTTAGGCGGAACTATATTTGGCAATCTAGTTACTTTCATCGTTTAAATCATGCTTTTCGGCCGTTTTGTTTAAGCTTTGTAAATCATACTTGCAACAAACATTTTTGGTTAACGTTAATATCATTTTAAAATGCCATTTTCTTTATATTTTGATTTTTTGTGTCATTCTTAATACAAATATCCCATTTATTTATTTTTTTGTCATTAAAATATGTAAGAAAAATAATTTAATTTTGACATGTCATTCGTTTCCATGGTTTCATTGTTGGAATTTTAAATTTTGACATTCCAACGTGAAAAATGAAATAACCCAAGCAAGGTCCCTTTTTGTGACAACCTAAAAGAACGAAATTCCCATTTAGTTCCGCCTAACCGTTTGAAACAGACTGTACATAGTTTAACCCAGTGTTTAACCTACAAGAAAAAACATTTAACAGTAGTGTGCAAAGGGTAAGGGTGTGCAGGTGTCAATAGATATTACTCTTGTTTTAAATCATAATCCAGGACATCTGCTTTTGGTAAGTAGTCTTTAACTGCATTATCAGAGGGGAGCAGTGGCGGCGCTAGCTCTTAAAATCTGGGGGGGGGGGAAATTAAATAAAATTTGGGGGGCTAGGAAATATTTTTTTATCGTTTACATATGAAAATAAAAGTAATGACCTAAAAAAAAGGTCCTCACTTCTAAAATATATTTTTTTCCAAGCAATTCTAGGGGGGCCAACTGGGGGCCAGAGCAACTTTTAGAGGGGAGCAAAACTCAAAAGTTTCCGGCTGAAATAATTGTACTATATTAAAAATGTTTTAATAGATTCAAATTTAGCCAATGAGTGCAGAAAATTCAAGCTATTGCTCTGCGCCGAGCATACGTTTACGATACTTACGCACAGGGGCGGCTCGTGTATAGGCACTGCGGAACTGCAGCACCCCCTATTTTTGTCGATATATAAAGAAATTTTTTCATATTTGCTTGTAATAATTAGTTTTATCATCAACAATTGCTTTTACTCATTATTTTGTATAAAAAAAAAAATAAATAAATAAAAATACATCTTGCAAGCTGCACATAAATCGCCCTGCAAGGTTCAGCACTTAAGTGGAGAACAGAATGCAACGAGTTCTACGGCGCGTTAACGGCGTTCGTACGGCGCTATCTGTCAGAAGAAAGTTAAAACCAAGCTGTCGTACGCAAGTGCACAGAATGGAAAATGTCCTACGGCGTTCGAACGCCGTTGATACTGAATGTTCTACAACTTCCAACTTTTGACGCCGTTGAACGTTGACGCAGAACACCTAACCTCAGTTTTTACTGAATGGTAAAGTGTTTGTATGTATAAATAACTTGCATACAACATAAATAACATCAAACACAAGTCTTCATCATCCATAATACTTTTAATAAAAGAAAGCGCACGTATAAACACAGATATAGGTTGTCACGTGACCCTTGATGGCGTTAAAAATGATTGCATTGTGGGCAGGCGAAAATTTAACGGCGTTCTCAGCAACGCCGTCGCAAATGACGGCGCGCTGACGGCGTAGCGCGCTGTGCATTCTGTTCCAGGCTTTAGAAGAGCGAAGAACGCTAGCTGAACTGTGTTTTTCACAGTGTCATATCATATAGCAATATGACGTAAACTGATGCGCGCGCAAGCATTTACACTCGCAGTGACATACGTAATGCGGCACTGTGCATCAAGCAGTTCCTTTGCTAAGTTTGTAGTGTAGTAATGAATCAGGATAGATTAAATGCACTTACAATGATGTCAACTGAGAAAAAATTACTCAACAGTCGCGCAGACATCAAAGAAAATATTATTGACCTTTTCTCTAGAAATAAGACGAGCAGAATGGATTTTATTTTTAAGTAATTTTGAAATATGCCAAAATGTAAATTTATGGATAATAAATAATATATTTTCATGTTTATTATTATTATTATTTTTTTATTTTGACCATAACTTCGAAATTTTATCAAACACGCATTTAGTGTTTCTTCTCGAGAATTTATCGAGAAAATGTTATAATTTTCATTTTTCATTTCTCGAGAAATTTAAATTTTTTTCTCGAGAAATGTAAATTTTTCTCGACGCCACGTTAAACGCATTGTGCTTTATAAAACACTATTTTAAAAAAATTTTTAGTGAGTCACTGATTATAATTTAATTTTGATAAAATTTGTCTTCTGTCTCCCGCAACAACAGATAAGAAGCGATTTATAATATTTAGCTAATTAGCATTTATTGTTACAATGTTTTATTTTAATTTAGTGTATTATTTATTATAATCAATTATATTTCATTTTTTGTTGTTTAAAACTGTTATGTAAAGATTACCTACAAGTTAAATAAAATAATTATTACTATTATTATTAATTTCTTAATTTTTTGAAAATTCCTCTATACATATGTATTTTGAATTAATATGCAATTACGTGCCGTTTTCGTAATCATTTATCAAGCTCTGTTATCCATTTGTTCTAATGTTATTTAAATTAATACTTTAGTACTCTAAAGTTGACTATAATTTTTATCCTCTACAATATTTTCAACATTAAAAAAAGATATATATTCTAATTATTTTTCTCGAGAATTCTCGAGAAAATAAGTCTAATATTTCAGTTCTCGAGAAATGAAAAATGTCGAGAAATCAGAAACACTACACGCATTTATGATGTGTTTGTAAATTTCGAAAGTTGCAGCACCGCCGCGATTTCAAATCACGAGCCGCAACTGCTCGCGCACATTGCTTATTTATATCTTAATTCTACGCCATATTACCATATTATGTCTCAATTATTTGCGATATACACACACATGGCTCTTAAAAGAAGTATTTGGTTACTAGCACACATATAAGACACAACACATCTAGTTACTTTGTATAACTGACTTAAAAAATTAAAAATGAACACTTCTAAATCAGTATTTACTATTTTCCAAGTAAGTCGCTCATCTGGTATTCAAGAAGTAACAAGTGTGTTAAAGGCGGCTGACAATATCAAATTGCTGGGTCTGCACTTAAACTGCAATTTCAAATGAGATGTTCATATTTCCAACTTATGTAGGAAACTTAATAAAGCACTCTATGGAATCAGAATCATGTCCCAAAAATTCCGAAATTATGTCTTAAAAACTTCATATTTTGCTAATTTTCATTCACTGCTACGATACGGTATTATGCATTGGGATTACAGTAGAGTGTTTACTATTCAGAAGCGAGCAATAAGAGTCTTGGCTAACTTGCAAGGACGCGACTCTTGTCGCGACGCTTTTAAAAATCTTGGTATCCTAACTGTTCCAAGCGTTTACATTTTAGAATTACTTATTTTTACATTCAAGTATCATATTGAAATAAATACGCTAAGTCAAGAACACGGACATTTTACCAGGAACAAAGCTCTTATAAAACGAGACAAACATAGACTTACAATGTACGAAAAAAGCGCAAAATATAATGCAATTAAAATGTTCAATGCCCTGCCCGACGACATCAAACAAATTAATAACCTCACCTCGTTCAAAAGAACAATAAAAAATCTTCGACTTCATAAGACATTGTACTCTTTGGAAGAATTCTATTCCGTATATATTGGAATTAAAACCGAGTATTAAAAAAGTGTAAAAATATATGTGAATCCATTTTATCATAAAATTTGCTGTTTGTAAATGAACATTTTCAGAGGTTATAACGTTGGTGCAAGGTTATACTCACAAAGAAACTAAAATATACTTTGAACTTAAAACATTTATTTGTATACTTAATATCTACACATTTTTCAAGAAATTTTATAGAAAGAGAACTGGTAATTTATTCTACACAAGAAAACTGTCAAATATTTGCAAACTAACACACTTGCGGACCACCCACATGAAAAAACAAGGGGTTTTAATTATATTAACAATAATTTACACAACATTAAACAATTTTCTTCCACATGTGAGACAGGGAAAATGAAAAATTCAACGTTAAAAGCTTGTTTAGAAACATCTAAACAGTAGAAATTCCCTTCGATAAATACAAACAAAATTTTAGAATCATTAATAAACTTTCTTCTTCACTTGTAGCTAAACTTAAGTATAAATGGTGCATTTATTAACTTTAAACACATTTTTCTCGTTGAAATTAAAATTAAATTGCAGAACTATTAAAGAAACTTTGTCATACACTATAATTTTTTTAACAAAATTCATCTAATATTGGAAGATTTTTCTGAATGACAACCATACACACAACAAGGAGTATTTAATCTTTTTTTTATATTAAATTTGTCACTTTAAAACGGAGTAAGAATGGACAGAAACAAAAAAACACATGCTGAACTATACGTAAACAATGTCAGTATACTTTTTAGGAGTTTTCGCTTTATTGCCGCTAGAGGGATACGCGTTAATTTGAGTCAGCAACAGTCAAAGAAACAAATATCAATTTACATTCTAATACTTGTATTATATGTTATATCTTTAATAAACAAAATGTAAAAAATTGTAATATCTTTAAATAACACCAATTTAAAACTTAGTCGTGAGTGGTTCACTGCTAATAACCTAAGTTTAAATGCTCAAAAAACTCAGCAAATGATCTTCTCACTTCGATTGGCACATATGGAAAATCCAGAATCAATTAAATTCGTAGGTGTCCATATTGGTGTTAATCTTAGCTGGGAAGTTCATATAGATCATCTTGCTAATAAACTTTGTAAAGCAATTTTTTGTTTGCGTAATCTCAGACATAGAGTGTCCCGTAATATTTTACTCACAGCATATCATGCACACTTTCATAGTCACATGTTCTACGCGATTGTTGCCTGGTGACACTCCCCCTTTTCACAGAGAATATTTTCTTTGCAAAGATGCGTTGTTAGACTAATAGCTAACTTATCCTACAGATCAGACTGTAATCACAAATTTACAGATTTGAATATCCTTACCTTGCCGTGTATATTTATATTTCAATGTCTCGTCTACGTACATTGCAACCGGATTAATTATGAACAGCAAAATCAAATACATATAATCAGACCAAAATACGTAAGATTGGCCAAGGCAGTCCTTCAATTATTTTGGTATCTTATTTTACAACATACTCCCCTTGGAGGCCTGACTTATAATATAATTTTGTAACTTTATTTTTAATGTTAAATTCAATGTATTATTGTTTATGCTATGTTTATTTGTAGTATTTTTTCCCCATTATTACTTTCATTAACTTCTGACGTATGCAAACATATTTTGTATTTGTTAACATTAATAAAATTATTATTATTATTGTTATTATTATTTATTTGTTAGGTCTACAAATTTAAATACCACCCATCACAGTCGGACATCAAAACTGTAGAAACGCAGTAGCTTTCTTTAGTATGTAAGAAATCCACTCGACGATCATTTTATCTATTTGTTTATTGGAATTCCCCTCTCCTCGCAGTCTCGCGCTCCAGTGTATTTTTCCAAATTCATGCTGTTTCAAGTGGTATTGTAATATAGAGTCGTTCTCCCGCCAAATTGTATAATATTGTTACGTGGTTACAATAACATAAAAAACGAATTTGGTTGTGATTTCAAATCTTTATTCAACAACTTATATATTGGACTTATACGTTAATTAATAGGCAACAATAATACAAGTAATAAATACCACTAGTAACTACACTTATACCGCAGTTATTCCACAGTTAACTCTTTCAGGTATATCACCATAAAGTCCAGATTGGTCCAGGTATTTGATTAACTAAATCGCTCAGTCACCGTACTGAATTCCATTAACTTGTTTTTCTACTTGAGTTCAATCACTTGTCTAACCCCGCGATGATATTGAATGCAGGAAACCGACTTATTGAAGACTTTAACTTGACTAACTGTTCTTAAAGACTCGCCGAGCGTCACTGTCTGGATACTACTGACTCTACGGATTCAGGTACCCCGCGTTTTATTGAAAAAATTATTTACTTCTATAAAAGTCGAGAATATTCGGGTAACTCAAACTTCAAGGTACGCCGACCACTTATAAACGTAATATTCGTAACAATATAAAATGTCAGTACGTGTTTATGCACCTGATTGTAGATGTCTATCCACAAAATAATGCAATTCGTCAAAGCTTAGAATCCCCATTTCTTATTTTACGCTAAGCCTTCACACCCTGTCACGACATTAATGTCGAACTGTAATTGTTAATATGACTAATCACTAAATTGAATAAATCTAATTGAAAAATTAAAAACACTGATTATTTATAATTCCATAATCTATAAAAAGTAACTATTTTTAGTTCTTTCATATGTTACTACATTTTTGTTCCAGGAATGAATATGGATGTTGGGACAGGCCGTGATACCAGAGGCAACGATATTATTAAAGAAGAGAGTGACATTAATACAGAATATGTAATTACTGATAAATATCTAGTGGCGGATGGAATAGAGCACACGACTGTATGTAGGAATGGTGAGTAAGCACATTTACAATTATTTCACTCTTTAAAATTGTTGGACTTCATAAATCAGTCCTCCGCAATCGTTGTGGCACGAGACGATGCTAAAAATGGAGCGGTGCAATGCGTCCAAAAGCAGATTTGGGCAAATGATTGAGGATTGAGATTAAAAATTTAATTTCAAGACTTGATTAATGAGTAAGATACATCACTCATAGTGCAGTTATTTACACTGGTAACTAAATTAAATATTTACTCGTTATCATGATTAAATTTTTACTCATTATCATGATAAAATTTTTAGTTATGATTGAAACTAAAATCAGGATTGATATTTGTTTTTTCACTCTCACTGTTCATTGGAATTTAGTGTTTATACATTGTAGACGTCTGACGCAGATTTAATTTGTGAAAAATCTGAGTGATATATTTTACAATTATATATTTTTATTTTTGCGCCAACATGCAACGGTACATCGACTCTTTTAATATCTGATGCATAAGGAGCTTCAAATTCTTCTCAGTTAGCCAATGATGGTAAGAGAAGAAATGTTTTATTTAAATCGAAAACGGTAGATGATATGTTTTTTCAAAATTTAATATACTTCAATATTTAGCTGAAAAAAACTATTTAGAGCAAAATAAGTTCATTGCTCAATGCGGTCAGTGCCAACCTAAAGTTGAAATTAAAGGATATAAAAATAGTTCATCGAATTTAAATCTCATCTTAAAGACGACACGGAAACGATTTATTGTATTTAAAAAACATTGATTCTAAAGGTAGACAAACAGTTGTTCCTCAAAACTCAAGAACAATTAGAGCCGGAACTTAGCCTCAACAAAAATTTGAAGAAGACATTACCAAATATGTTATTCCTCTAAGGTCGGTAGAGTGGCCATATGTAATGCTCTATCGAAAGCTGAAAGACGGCCAAAAATTATTGAGAAGTTGGGTAAAGAGATATTATATATGTAATACTACTACATAAATTGATCCAAGCGATTTAAAATTTTCTGACACAATATCACAATATGATTGAAAACTAATGATTTGACACTAATAATTATCATTTAGTTAAGTATTTATGATTACATCCATTATTGATTTAATAAGGAATGATTAATTTAGTTTGATTACATTTTCATTCAAATTTTTAGTTGAAATCGAATCTGTAATTAGTTTTTAACATGTACAGTTTGTCAAAAACGAATTTTAGAATTTTCCCCAAGAACAAAATTTTAACATCTGATGATACATCTTAAAATTCTTGGCTGCATGTTTGGAATCTTTTAGATAGAAATGTTAACATACCTTAATTTAGAAAACGACAAAGTTATTTTGCAGAATATTTTGCTGAGACCGAGGGAACATTTTTTTGTAATGATGTGAACGCCGTGTTTAAGGTTTTGGGACATAAACACAATCCAGTAGAGTGGCGCGTGTTCATGCGCCAGTCTGGTTCATTTAAATTAAGTCTGAAGGCAGGTCTTCTCCATAATGACAACATTCTACTATCTGTTCCTATATCGCATGCTGTTCATACAAAGAAAACATATGAGGTTATGAGTGCAGTACTAAACTGCATTAAATATTCAACATACATATGGCTCATAGGTGAGAAATTTAGTAGGCATGCAACCTGGCTACACAAAGTACTGTTGTTTTTTATGCAAGTTAGATAGCCGCGACATAACAAACCACTACATCTGTAAATAATGACTTCCAAGATCAGCTTCATGAAAATATTCTTCAAGGCATTAGATAGAGACGGACATGCTTTTAGGCACCTCAGGAACAAATGTCCCACGGTTAAATGACGCAAAGGTTAAGAAAGGAGTGTCTATTTGTCCAGAGATGAGAGCAATCCTACAAGATGAAAATAAATTGTTGGAATTGGAAAATATGGCTTGGCGTTAATATAAACCAGTATACAGAAATTTCATTGGGAATGAAAAAATAAATTATGAACTTATTGTTAGTGAAATGTTGCACAACTTTCATGTTATGGGATAAAAATAATAATAATAATTATAATATTTATTTGTGTTTGAAATTTACATTTTTACACATGTCAACATCAGTACAATTGAAAAAATATTATATTATAATTTAAATAAAAATATATGTGTACATATCATGTTAAGTTAATAAAATCGTTATCCAGGAATTCTTCAAACGAATACAATGGATATTCCTTGAAAAACGATTTTAGAGTATTTCGGAAAGAGCCGAGAGGCAAGCACTTAATATTTTCTGGCAAGATATTATAAAATTTGGTGGAGTCTAGTATATGTCGGCCGTATTAAGTATTTACCCCTTGTCTCATATCTATGGAGTTCTTGTTGGCTATTGAACTTATTTTTATTTATGTGCATGTAAATCAGGCAGTGAAATATGTACAGACACAGGAATATCATCACTCCTAAAATGTTAAAATGTTTTCGACAGTCCTGTCTATACTTTAGATCACAAATAATTCTAACTCGTCGATGCAAGCGCAAAATTCGCTGGGTATGGGTAGAATGTCCCAAAGCCAGCAATGCATACGTGATATGGGATTCGAACAGCGCGTAATAAGCAGTTAATAGAACATTTCGTGACACATTGGATTTTAAGTTTCTTATGTAGTATACCGATCTGCATAATTTCTGAACGATCTGTCCAATATGGCACTTCCCGTAGGGAAAATAATAAATGTTTGGTTTTCGTCTCATTCAGTCTTAATCTATTCGCTAAAAACCAATCATTCGCATCGTTTCTTATTAAGGTGTTTTTGGTTGTTACTTCATGAAACGATGGATACTGATTTAATAGTGTGGTATCATCTGCGTATAGAATTGTTATGACATTTATTATATAAGCTAGTAAGTCATTTATGTAGACCAAAAACAACAGTGGACCCAAAATTGAACCTTGTGGAACTCCAAAAAGAATGGTTTGTTTCTTTGACTGAAACCTGTTTGCCCACACGTAATGCTTTCGATCTACCAGAAAAGATTCAAGCAGTTTACGACTGGCTCTGCTGATGTTGTACCAAGATAACTTTTTGATTAGTACATCATGTTGTACACAGTCAAATGCCTTTGTTAGATCGAAAAATGTGGCCATACTATAATCAGCATTTTCGAAGCCAGTTGTGATGAAGTTTATAAAATCCAATATGACAATATATCATTAAAATTACACTTTTTGGACGGTGAGGGGTTTCATCAAAAAATATCTACCTTCGAAAAGCTCTTTAATGGAAGGTAGAATGCAAATATGCTTGCTGAGTATTGCTGGCCAATTATCAGAGATACTTCAGTAGCTGTATACAGCCGAAAACGATCAACAAACGCATTTTAATTTCTGTATTTTTCCAAATCAACATGTAATTCTTTACATGTAATTATAACCAATTTATAAAAATTATTAAGTGCCTACAAGTGGTACGTGTTAGAAATATTGGAATTTCATATATGAATTTAGTATTATATCTAAAGGACAGAAAAAAAGTTAATTTTTTTTTTTTGTTTTATTTATTTTACATCGGTCTATATCTACAACGAGGCTAATCGCCGATGCCAGGAGGTGAGCTCCTACACCTGGATGAGGGGCGAATGGTTGTGAAAATGGGAGTAATGTTAACATATTATTCTCGCCCGAATAATATCACTAATGGGTTCTTGAACCAGCTACCTCGCATTTCAGACTGTTTCTACCAGTCAGAATTGCGTGATTTAACGATATCGGCCACTCCGTTGGCTTCAAAATTGTTGTACAGTGTAATCCGTCAATAACAGACAATATCTAGTTAATTGAATAATATTTTTAATAAACATCAAATCTGAGTCATGCCTGCAAAAGACAGAGTCACTGTTGCTATTATGTGTCATTTCTTTGTGTGGAAAATCTTTTTTTATTCACATAATACAAATTAGTGCTAGAAATTAAATGCATAACATTGTTAAAACGTAATAAACAAAAGAGGGGAATAATAAAAGTAATTTCTGAGTGTACATTTTATAACTTCTGTTTTATTAATATATTATTTTTGTGGTGCGCTGCGGTATTCTGGGCTTTGGGGAGTCGTGGGTGAAAACATATTTACGGAGTTGTTGATTAAATAACATTGTTTTTTTACAGACAGCAATTCGTTTATACACACATTGGAAAAGTCTAGGGATGTAAAAAACATGTATGAAAATAAATAGCTTATGGATTCTTTTGTATGTTTTTTTGTATTCTATCAATTAAAATACTCAATAAAGAATAGTTTACAACAAAATAAGCTAAATGTTATTTATAAAAATAATCAATATTTGAAGAAAAAAAATATATATATTGTACAGATTTATGTTCAGAATTGTAAAGAATGAAAAAAAAAAAAAAAACAAAATAAAAAACAAATATTAATAGAGAGTATGACCTCCACGTTGGTTGATCACAGCCATACATCTACGATTCATGGACAAAATAACATTATCTATGTCTTTATGCGGTAACTGTACCCATTCTGCTCTTAGAAGCTCTCTGAATCTAAAATTATCGTGGATGTTATCCATATGTGGAGTAATTTGTCTCTTAAGCATGTCTCACACATGTTCAATCGGATTTAGATCTGGTGACTGTGCTGGCCATAGTATCGCATCAATACCTTCGTTATCCAGCCAGTTCGTTACAATTCGCGCAACATGTGGCTGAGCATTAGGCCGATTTTATCCTGGGAAAGATGAAACTGATCACCAACAGCTCCACGAAATGGACGCACAATATGTTGAAGAATATTATCCAAATATTGTTTTGCTGTTAAAAATCCATTGGGAAAGAGGAGATCAGTTCTACCGCCAATGATTATCCCACCCCATGCCATAACACTACCACCTCTGTAACTGTTAACTTCCTGGATATGCCTCAAACGTTCCAAATTACCGGACCTTCTCCATACCCTTGTTCAATGAGAATCTGGATGAATTCCAAATCTGGACTCATCAGGAAACAAAACTGTAGCCCAATCATTATCACACCAATATTGAAAATTGTGACACCAATCTAATCTTGCTCTGCGACTGCCTCTAGAGAGTGGTTGACAACTGATTAATAGATAGAATATTAGCTTCGTGGAGACGATTTCTTACAGTATCGCGATTAACGGTTAAGTCATACTTTCGCTGTAACTACCTTACCAATTCAGGTGCTGTAATAGTAGGTTGTCTTCTAGCATTTAAAACAAAAAATCTATCTTGATCTGCTGTTGTACAGCGACCACGTCCCGGATGTTGTTCTTCTGGACTCCCTGTTTTCCTGTAACGCCTCCATAACCGACTGATGACACTTTGAGAAACTCCTATCAACTCGGATACATCAACTTGCCTAAAGCCAGCTTGGAGCAGTCCCACCGCATGATTCATCTCGTAGATATTAAATGCTGTCGCTCCATTATTAAAAAAGAATGCGACTACTTAAAAATTTAATATAAACGTTTTAAATCGAATTAAAATGAAACATGTGATCAACCTACGGATCATGTACTGAATAAAATTTGTCAAATTTGTATTTGTTTTGTCTTGTTGGTTATTGTTTTTAGTTGTTTTCCATAGCCAACTACTCATAATTGCCTACTTAAATTGAAATACAACATTAAATGTACAATAAGCAATATATTTTCATATTTTTTTCAATATCCCTAGACTTTTCCGATGTATGTATTTTACAATGTATTTATTTTATTATTATGATGTATTATTTATGATGCGCAGATATCAGAGATAGAGCTACACGGGACGTATACTACAGTAAAACTAACATGAAGCAGATTAATATTAAGTCTGAACCTGTGGATACCATTAAATATGAAGGAGGTGAACTTAAAGATGCAACTATTGCAGTAACTGGTCAGTAAAGCTAATTATATTAATGCTTATATTTATTATTATGTATTTTTGATGTGCAGATACCAGGGATGAAGCAGCAGACGACATATACCATGATAATTCCAAGACAGACAAGATTTATATCAAATCTGAACATGCGGACACCAGTGAATATGAGGGAGTTAAACTGGAGAATGCAACTATTGCACTCAGAGGTCAGTAAAGTTCTATGAATGCTTATTTTATTTTATTATTATGTATTATGATGTGCAGGTATCAGAGATGGAGTTACAAACGAACTATACCACGATAACACCAACACAGAGGAAATTTATATCAAATCTGAACCTTTGGACACCAATGAATATGAAGGAGTTGAACTAGGGACTGCAACGATTGCACTCGCTGGTCAGTAAAGCTAGTCCTATTAATGCTTTTGTTATTTTATATTTTGGCATTTATGATGTGCAGATATCAGAGATGGAGTTACAGACGACGTATACCACGATAACACCAACACAGAAGAAATTTACATTAAGTCTGAACCTGTGAACACCAGTGAATGTGAAGGAGATGAACTAGAGAATGCAACTATGGCACACACTGGTCAGTAAAGCTAGTCCTATTAATGTTTATGTAAAATTTAAATAGTGCAATGTAAAGGCTGATTATAAAATGGCAAAATAACGTCAGCAAATAACTATGCCTGTTACTAATGAATGCAAGCAAAATTTACGTCTGCTGATGTTGTAAAATCTGTCTATTATTTCCTGAACCAGTTAATGTTAATCTAGAACGAAAATTATTTTTACAAACCTCAGCAATGGTTTTGTAACAGCGTCAAGACGCAGTACAATTGTAAATTTAAAATGTTTTTTTTGTTGTTGTGGTTAAGGGCAAGGAATGCAACTTTCACAAATTTAGAATAGTATTTTAGTCAATACCCTAATTGGAACTAATTCAGTAAACATCATATATGATATTGGAAAAAACCCTTTTTCTTTAACTTTCATTTTTTAAAAAGTAGCTAGATAAAAAAATAGTAAACAATCAGTCATTAGTAAACAGTAATAAGCAACCAGTAGTCAGTAGTCAGTAAATAGTAATCAGTTATCAGTAAGAAGTCAACAGTCATCAGTCAGTCTTGCAGTTACTCAGTTCGTAAACGTCAATCAGTAGTAAGTAAAGTCAAAAGTGTAAAGTAAAAGAGCAACTGCAAGTCATTAATTTTTATATTAGATCCAAGAAAGTCGCATGAAGAACATGAATAGTAAGTCAGAAATATTTATTATTTTTATGTATATTTTTTTATTTTAACTTTACAATATAAACTTATTCTTTATTCCTTTGTAATTCTATTTATTTCCCGAAAGACCCAAAGAACATCTTTTCAGCAATTGAAGTCTCAGATTTGTTTTCTGGTTTAGTTTTTTTAACTTAGCTTCATTATTTTTAAATCTAAAACCAGTGGTGGCAGCTATCAGTAGAATTCTAAATCTTTTAATAAAGCCCTTAAATTCACTTGTTACACTTTCCCCTACAAAAAACGACAAATAACCAGGAATTTTGGCTTTTTGAGATTGAGTTTTCTAACTTATCTGTTATTTTCAGAAGTAGAAAGACATTACGAATAAATACGTCATTGAATTTTCGAAAATGAACTACGACCCTCCGGCGTTTATTTCCGTTTTGGTTAATCTTTATAGTTACTACTAGAAGAGGTGAATTACAAGCGCTAGCATTATAATTTCGTCTTTTAACATTTGAACTATTTACTTATTTATATCTTTGAGGCAAATTTATGATGTTGATGCAAAGGATAAGTTTTAACGTTTACTGGAGTTTACGTCTGGTTGTATTAGAACTATTTGTGAGGTACTGTTATAGTAAATTTTAATTTATCAATATCCTTTAAATAAAATGTATCACTAAAAATTTTAATAACTTCCAAAATCGAGTTTCTTTGATTATAATTTAAATTTTTTAAATTTAATTGTACAACTTAGCGACTTTCGTGTTTAACAGATTCAGGATTATTTAATATTTCAATTTTTTTTTAAACCATCGTATTTGAATTTAGAATGTACAATACTAACAGTATAATCAGCTGAATTTACAACGTAATCATAACAGTTGCCATTAGTTAGTTTTACTATAAATATATTAATGCAAACACTGTTAACACTGCAAAATTAGATAAATATATTGCCTCCTTAGAAACATTGGTGTAAGTTTTAATTATCGTCTCACTACCAGGATGTGTAATACTGCTGTCTACGTTAATTGATGCAAGAAATTTTTGTTCTTTACTGTAAAATTTAAAGATTTAGTTTTATAACAAATATTGCATCATATTTTTACAAAAAATCTCTACCTAATATCCCGTTATGTAACAAAGGAAAATCCGTACTCACTACTAGAAATGGGTGCAATGTTTTTTGAATTTATCTCTAAGTTACATAACTTGTAATAAACAAACACAGTTAGTGTCAACAAACACATGGTCCATTAATTTATTTGATTTAATAATACTTAGATCCGATCCGCAACTATCTGTAGAGATTTCAAAACAATATTTGTTGTAGCCCCAAATAATATATTTTAATATTATCATTATTATATTTTAGTGTGCCATGCATATATGTCAACTGTCACTGAGACAGTAAGTGTGGCAATTGTTTAGTAGTTGTCAATTGTATATTGTGAATTTAACGTCAAAAAATATTGTCAATAAATATTCTGATTTGTAGTGATTGATTTCCTATTAATTTCTAATAAATATAGTGTTGTGTCTTACGTGTTATTTTATTCATTTTTTACATGGTCCTTCGAGCCGGATAATTAGTCCGTGGAAAAACAGAACATTAAATATTCGAAAATTGTGTTTGACACGTTCGATAACAGTGTGTTGTGTGCACCTGGAAACATTTTGTGAGTTTTTTTGTGTAATCACTGACTTTAATAGAACTTATAGTTTTTCATTTTTAAAAAATTTGTACTTGAAAATGGAAAAAAATAGTGTTTTTTCAAATAATAGTGCAAAGGAGAACGAGACGCCTAAACAACATGGTTTTCGTGGCTACGAAGCTGCAGGTGCATCGTCAAGTCGAAAAAGCAGAAAAGCACAGTCTGTAGTATCATCAAGCGAAAGTTGTTCGTCTGCTACTCGACGAAAAATGTTGGAACTAGAAGCCCAGCAAAGAATAATGTCAGTGAATCTAAACTACGAAAATGAGACTGAAGAAATTGAAAAGGAAATCAAGGCACTGGAAAGGACTTTGGTGTTTAACCGAGTTTCCTTAGAAAAGTCCTCTTCTGAAGCCGCAGACAATGGAAAGATCCTGGAACAAATAGGAAACTGGGAACTGCAGCTAGCAAGTAAGAAGGACGAAAGAGAATATTTAAAGAGAAGGCTGGAACGAGAAGTTAAGGTCATCCAGCAACAATGTCGTATCTCAAAGCAGATGATTGCTTTAGAAGATGATCAGGATGTTCCATCTGAGCATTGCATTCATAGCAACGATGTCAGAGTGAAACAATGGGCTGATGGAATCAACCTAAATTGTAATACGGGAGAAGTGTTACTTGAAACAGAAGTTTTGCCTGCTCAACCAGTTTGTGGTAGTAATAATGACGCTATGGAACAACTGGTTGAATCTATAACAAAAGCCTTTGAAATGGTGAAGGACACGAATGAAAATGTCCGAATCAAGATGCCGTTTGATAAAGATCTTCCAATATTTTCCGGTAAGCCAGAAGACTGGCCTATATTTTATAATGAATTTGTTAGAACCACGAATCATTTTAAATTAACTAATGTTGAAAATGCGATACGGCTTCGCAGAAGTTTAAAAGGTTCGGCAAGAGATGCTGTTATAGGACTACTGGATGAGCCGGAAAGCGTAAATAAAATAATTGATATTTTAAGAACTCACTTTGGCCGTCCAGAATTTATCCTCAACACGCTTATAAAAAAGGCGAAGGATGTGAGGGCACCAGACATGAATAGACCAGAAACATTTATCGAATTCGGAACAACAATTAGAAATCTTGTTGCACGAATAAGATCCATGAAACAAGATTTGTACCTGAACGATGTCACTTTGCTATATGAATTGACAAACAAATTACCTGTTCAGTTAGCCATTGAATGGTTATCATGGCTTACTAAGTACGATGACAGGATAAAAAATCTGGGAACTTTTGGTGACTGGATTGAACAAAAAATGGAGCTAGTTGTCCAGTTAAGGCAGCCAGTCATCAGAGACGTCGCAGCGGAAATGAAATCCACGAGACCCAAACGAGGGCTGGGTGCGATCAATACTATGCAATCAAAAGATATATGTCCTAGTTGCAAGAAAAGAGGACATAAACTTCATAATTGCTGGAGTTTTCAAAAAATGTCTTTGGATGATCGATGGAAGGTCGTCAAAGAAGCCCACGTCTGCTATGGATGTCTGAGAACTGGACATCTATCTAAAGATTGTACTTCAGGTACGACATGTGGAAAAAATGGTTGTTCTTGTACACACAATTCATTACTCCACAGTGAAACACAGAAAGGCGTGAATAATATGCATGATGTGAGACGAGAATTAACAGAAAATAGTTTCCAGCAAGAAATTAGACATAATGGCTCAGTAGGGGTAGCTGCCATAGAAGGCGCGGATGGACCCCTTGCCATAGTTCCTGTTAGACTTCGAGGACCAAACGGAGTTAAAAAGACGCATGCGTTATTGGACTCAGGTGCTAGCAGAACGCTGATTGACAGGCAAATGGCAGATGAATTGGGTCTGGAAGGTGCAGTAGAGGAATACGCATACCGAGGTGTTAATGGTCAATTGACAAATGATCTAACTGCCAGGAAGGTAAAACTAGAAGTGGCAGGCATCTACAGAAAGGCTTCGTTTTCTTGTCTGACAGAAGTAATGACCATTGACACCCTCAACTTGCAGCCCTATTCCATTGACGTAGATAAATTGAAGTGTCAATATCCGTATTTGTCTAAAATGCGTTGCAAGTCTTTAGTGAAGGCTGTCCCTCAAATAATAATTGGTGGGGACCATGGATACTTAATGATGCACCGAGAGTTGTTATTCAGAAATGAAAATGAGCTAGTAGCTACTCGATGTAAACTGGGTTGGGTACTACAAGGAAAACTAAATGACATCAGTTGCAACGGAAACATATTCCATTTATGTGGAAGCGAGGAAACAGATGATTTCCTCCATAAATTAATTAAAAGTTCTTTTACCACTGAAAACTTCGGAGTGAACTTCAGTAGGGGGAATTCAGGATCCATTGAGGACAAATATGCACTGTCTATATTGAGGAAGACGACAAAGCAATCCATGAATGGTTGTTGGGAAACAGGACTTTTATGGAGAAATGAAGAGGTTGTTCTTCCGGAAAGTAAGAGTGCTGCCTATAAAAGATTAGAATTACTTGAACGGCGTATGAAAAGAAATCCAGAATTTGCAAATTCCTACAAGCAAAAGTTCACGGAGTACACGGATAAGGGTTATATTCGAAAATTAACTAGACGGGAAATAGCAACTGAATCCCAAAGAACATGGTACATTCCACATTTTGGAGTAACCAACTCTAATAAACCAGGAAAATTGCGATTGGTTTTTGATGCTGCCGCTGAAAGTCACAATGTAAGTCTTAATGACACTTTACTGAAAGGACCCGATTTTATACGTCCTCTGATTACAATATTGTGGAATTTCCGACGACACCCTATTGCTATTAATGGAGATATTGCAGATATGTTTCATAGAGTACGCATCCGTGAACAAGATCAAGACAGTCAACGTTTCTTGTGGAGAGACGGTGATACCGAGAGAGAGGCTGATGTGTACCAAATGGAAGTTATGATGTTTGGAGCTACGTCTTCGCCAGCATCTGCTATATATGTGAAAGATATAAATGCTGACAAGTTTTTCACAAAATATCCAGAAGCAGTAAAAGTAATTAAAAATGATTTTTATGTGGATGATTGTCTAACCGGGGCTACAACGATTGCCGATGCAATCGAATTACGACGGCAGATATCAGAAATTAACGATGCTGGAGGATTCAGTGTACGAAAATGGCTTTCCAATAGTCGTGCAGTATTGGATTCGATTCCTGAACATCTACGAGCTGAAGGTACGAAAAAATTGGATGAGGTGGTAGATTTTTCAACTGAACGTGTATTGGGATTATGGTGGAATCCAGTAAATGATACATTTACGTTTAAACTGAACTTTCATAAAGTCCGAAAAGAAATCGTTGACGGTGATCGCCCAACGAAAAGAGAAATGTGCAGTTTGCTGATGTCTCTATATGACCCGTTAGGATTCGTAGGTCATTTAAAAATTAAAGGACTTATTATGCTACAAGAAATATGGAGGAGCGGGATAGGTTGGGATGATGAGATTCCCGAAAATGTCTTCAAAGACTGGCAAAAATGGATTGACGAATTGCGTCAAATACCAGAAGTGAGGATCCCGCGCTGTTACAGTTTTCGATTGAACGTGGCAGAATCAATTCAGCTACACACATTTGTGGATGCGAGTGAGGAAGCCTTTGCTGCCGTTTGTTATTACCGTGTGAAGCATTGTGATACGGTGGAGATTGCATTTGTGACGTCTAAAGTAAAAGTAGCGCCCATAAAAAGACTCACAATTCCGCGTCTGGAGTTACAAGCGGCTGTATTAGGAAGTCGTATGGCTACAACAATTAAAAATGAAGTAGCTATCCCTGTTACAGCACAGTTCTTCTGGTCTGATTCACGAACTGTTCTAAGTTGGCTTCGGTCAGAATCCAGTCGATTCAAAGAGTTTGTTGCGAATCGTGTTGGGGAAATTCAAGAAAATACAAACGTGTCTGACTGGTACTGGATACCCACAAATTTGAATGTTGCAGATGATGCAACTCGTATTGGTACAGAAACCGAACTAAGTCCAGAATCAAGATGGTATTCAGGACCTGCATTCTTGAAGAAAGAGCCGTCAGAATGGCCTCAGGAAAAGAACATTAATCTTAAATCTGAGGGTGAAGAGGAAATAAAAAAGGACACTGCAATTCATGTAATTACAGGAACAGGTCGAAGTAGTATGGTTCTTCCTAACATTACTAATTTCTCCTCTTACAACCGATTACTAAGAGCAACAGCAATGGTCAGAACTGTTGCGCGAAAATGGTTGTCTCTGATAAGAAAAAATTTAACAGAAAAACCCAACGAAACGTTAAATTTATGGCCATCATCACAAGACTTAGTATGGGCTGAAAAACATTTAATACGAGTAGTTCAAGAAGAAAATTTTTCCAACGAAATACATCAGTTTAAGCAGGGAAAGGCCCTTATGAAGCAAAGCAGACTTTTTAAATTTTCACCATTTATTGATGATAATGGCCTTTTAAGAATCAGAGGAAGAATCGAAGCAGTCACCGGTATCGCTGAAGAAGCGCGACGACCAATTATACTGCCATCAAAGAGTCATTTCACAGACTTGCTAATCTTAGATGAGCATAAAAAGAACGCACACGTAGGTCAAGCAACGGTTCTCAATAATTTACGTCAAAAATTTTGGATAATTGACGGACGTGCTGCAGTCAAACGATGCTGGATAAATTGTCAAGAGTGTCGAATTCAAAAAATTCAGCCAGTTATCCCAGAAATGGCATCTTTACCACCATATCGATTGGCTCATCGACAATCACCGTTCACATTTACCGGCGTGGATTTCTTCGGTCCAATGGAAGTTACTGTTGGGCGACACCACGAAAAGCGCTGGTGTGCTCTATTTTGTTGCATGGTAACCAGGGCCATACACTTGGAGGTGGCTTACGGTCCCAGCACGGATGAAATGTTAATGGTTTTGTCTAGATTTATTGATACTAGGGGTCGACCACAACAAATATTTAGCGATAACGGAACAAACTTTATAGGTGCTAATCGTGAACTCCAGAAAGCTTTGAAGTCAGTAAATTTTCAAATAGTTGCAGGTCACCCTAAAGTTCAAGGAATAAAATGGTGTTTTATTCCTCCAGCAGCTCCCCATATGGGTGGATGCTGGGAGAGATTAATACAATCAGTTAAAAAGGCCATGAGAAATATGCTAAAAGAAAAATTCCCACGAGATCAGACTTTGTTAACTGTGCTGAAGGCTGTGGAAAATATAGTCAACTCCAGGCCATTAACTTACGTGTCGTGTGATCCTAATGATCCCATAAGCTTGACTCCAAACCACTTTCTGCGTGGAGATACTCATACGGGACCCTCTGTACCTACTCATTTGGATAATCAAGCAGAATTTCTAAGAAAGCAATGGAAGATTTCTCAGATGTTGGTAGATCGTTTTTGGGACAGGTGGAGTAAAGAATATTTACCAAATCTTGTTAGAAGAGAAAAGTGGCACACTCCACGTGACCCTCTAGAAGTTGGGGATCTGGTAATAATCATGGATGATAATACACCACGCAATACTTGGAAAAGAGGCGTTGTCACAAAAACATACCCAGGAAGAGATGGACAGATTCGAGTGGTAGATGTGAAAACGGCAATGTCTGACACCCATTTAAGACGGCCGGTAACCAAAATATGTCCTTTGGGTCTTCGAAAATTGGATTCAGGGCATAATTGAGCCCTAAATCGGGGGCTGGAATGTTGTAGCCCCAAATAATATATTTTAATATTATCATTATTATATTTTAGTGTGCCATGCATATATGTCAACTGTCACTGAGACAGTAAGTGTGGCAATTGTTTAGTAGTTGTCAATTGTATATTGTGAATTTAACGTCAAAAAATATTGTCAATAAATATTCTGATTTGTAGTGATTGATTTCCTATTAATTTCTAATAAATATAGTGTTGTGTCTTACGTGTTATTTTATTCATTTTTTACAATATTGATTGATCGTTCACCAAATGTTTGTAGGACATCTATCTTTATTTTTATTCTGATCAGAATTAAGCTTGATTGTTTAGTTTAGTTTGCGAGTTTGGCGGGTCTTTGGACCATAATTATAATTAAAAACTCGTATCTCACTTGTTATTATTTATGTTACGGCAAAAATGTACGTAACAAATAGGCTTATATACATAAGTCAACTTAGTTGCAATAAAACAAAATTAAAATTGAAAATTTGTGTTAACCTTAATTAAATTAAATTTTCGAATTTGACAGTTCAGTAGTTTATTTTTCCAATAACCGACGGCTCGTACAACATCAACAAATGGAAGAAAATTTTGCATTCATTAGTTAAAGTTTAATAAAATTAATTTTAGAAAAGGGTACAGTAAAATTGCTGAAGCCACAGCGCAATTTTATAATCACATTGTACCTAATTTCTACAAGTAGGCGTGGTTTTATTTTGTGCCTATGTTCGAATGCTGGTTGCCTGTTCTCACAGAAGGAACATTTTACTGTTTAATAATATTAATAACCGTGCATTTTGAAAGGAAAACTATTGAGTCGTGCTAACTAGCTCCAGTCCAGTACTGATGAAATCATGTGAAAATTGATGAAAGTAATCCATTGCTTTGTTAAATTGTTGTTTCGATAAGGTAAATGATTGCAGAGTAAATTTAATTTGAAAATTTTCCTGGTGCCTGTGTCTGTTGACAGAGTAGGAGTAATAATAAGTACTTATATTTCAGTGTGCCGCGATATTCCGGAGACATATTGTGTATCATCTACTGACGATATGTCCCAGTATAACTGCAATACTAATATTATCATCACTGAGGAGATTGACATCAAGTCTGAATGTGAAGATGACGATGAATATGAGGAGAATGCCACTGGACAAGACATAGGTCAGTGAATAATTTCATATTACTGTATTAATTCTCAGCTTCCAATTCTTGTATTCCCATGTTTCTCTTTACTGAGTACGTGCACAAGAATACTCTGACTAACATTGGCGGTTCTGGTTACTTAGTACAATATGTAGTCTCGATTTTTAAATGGTTAAATTCACCTTGATTTCTCGCAATCTCTCAAGATATGGCTACAAATTGCGATTTGAGCACAACTAAAAGACAAATATAGCAATATTTTTACACTTAATGGATAGTACTATAACATACCAGGCACGCCAGTAATTTCAAACGCGACCATCTTATGTCATATTGCTCGCCAATAGAGCTGATACTATTTCACAGAATCACAGTTAGACTGTTTATAGTACTGGTTTTATCTGATGTACTGATATATAGATCTTATGAGTAGCCAATGACTTACAAGTGAAGTTGAAAGGTATCCTTGTATTTACATTCCTACATTTTTATTTATTTATTTATATAAGAGACACAGCAGAAGCCGAGGCTTGGAACGCTGTGTATAAATATCAAAATAGAATATGACTTAAACATACATAAAAATTAAAGTAACAATAATAATTATAGCGTAAAAAGAAAAAATAAATTTGAGAACAAAAAAAAAACAAAACAAATAATTTTAAAAAAAAAATAATAAAATAAAAAATAATACAAAAAAAAATAAAAAATAATACAAAAAAAAATAATACACTTGGGTAATAACACCCTGGTAAAGACCCTCAAAAAAACATTTGTACATTTTATCAATTAAATAGTAAAAAATGATCTAGTCTATTTTTGAATACATTAATACTAGATGCTGACACAACATCGCATGCGAGAGAATTCCACCGATCAAAAATTCTATTTGTGAAGAAGTTCATATGACTGTTGCGAAATGAAGGATTTTTTATTAATTTAAACTGGTGACCACGAAGTCTGGTATCACAGTTAATACTGTAGATGTTGGACATATCGCACTGAAAAGCATCACTCACAACACGGGACATATTATTTAAATCACCACGTTCACGTCGCGCTTTCAGGCTGGTCAACTTTAACTGTCTCAGACGTTCTTCATATGGTAGAAAACCAAAGCCTAGAGGAAGACGCGTAGCGCGTCTTTGGGCAGATTTCAGTAACTGAATGTCGCACAATAATAACGGAGACCACACTGGTATCGCATACTCAAGATGAGGCCAAATGTAGGTCTTGTATAGGGTAGTTAACATCCTGGGGGTTGGCCGATAGAAAGCTTTCCTTATCAAAAACAACATAGAGTTGGCTTTTCTAACAGATTTCGTTACTTGTTTCGCCCATCCAAGGTCAGAAGTGATAGTAATACCCAAGTCAGCGTGTTCATCAACTGATTTAATATATCGGTTATTGATCAGGTATTGTTTTCGGGGATTTTTGGTGCCAATGTGCAGAACAACAATTTTATCCTCATTTAAAGGGATTAGCCAGATTTTTGCGCACTCATTGATGTTATTCAAATCAGCTTGAATTAACTAGTAGTTGCAGATCGGGTCATTGTAAAATTTAGCAAATCAGCAAAAATCAGCAAAAATAGTTTCGGAGAAGATATGGACTGAATAAGGTCAAGTGTGAACACTAAGAAAAGAAGAGGATCGAGCACTGAACCTTGCGAAACCACACAGGATATTGTTTCGAACATGATGGGCAATTTTCACTTGAAAGGTTAAGTCAGTTAAAAATGCTCGAATCCATTTCAGCAGTTTTCCACGAACCCCATAATGATCCAGTTTGAGCAGGAGTCTTTTTATAGCTACTTTATCAAATGCCCTACAAAAATCCAGATAAATGACATCAACTGAAACTCCCACATTAATAGATGTTAGCCAGTCATATGTAGCATTAAGCAAATTAGGGGTTACTGATCGGCCAGGGAGGAACCCATGTTCGTTGGGTATTACACCATTTTCAGAAAGAATCTTTTGAAGAGACTTGACAATAATGCGTTCTAATATCTTCCTCACATTAGTGCTCACGCTGATATGCCGATAGTTAGCAGCTACCAATTTGTCTCCTTTCTTGAAGATTGGTGTGACATAAGCTTGGCACCACGATGATGGCAAGGCTCTCGTCTCCAAAGAATTTTTACACAAATGGTAAATAAGTTCAGCTAATGCATCTTTACATTTGGTTAGCACAACAGACTGTATAATATTAGGTGTCAAATTTGAAGATTCCTTTAAGGAAGCCAGTTCGCTCAAAATAAGATTAGGTGATAACTCAACAGAAGTGATTTCATCGGCAATTCTAGTGGAGGGGTCCAATGTTGGAAGAGGTGTGTCAGGTTCTTTTGTATATGCTGATAAAAATTGTTTTTCGAATATCTCGGTAACTATACTTAGTTCACTGCATATCGAGTTATTATCATTCTTAAGTATGAGAAATTTATCATTAGCATGTTCCTGGATGATGTTGGATACTTATTAACATGAGCTAGAATGTTACTAAGGTTAGCATAGAGTGGAACGTATACACAGCATATGTGGAGCATTTTCTATTTATTAATAGTTACAGAAGCCCATAAGTCTTCACAAACATCAGTACACGACCAATTACGCACTCACGAACAATAATCACTCGACACAGCAATCAAAACACCACCTCCATCACATTTACATGTAGACCGATCACGATAATGACGATAAACATTGTATAGGTTGGCATCAAGTTCATTATCATAAATGTTATTGTTGAGGTTAGTTTCTCAGATGCAGATTATATCGAACTAACTTATAGTAGAATTTAATGGAAATGTGTCAGTTTTTGTTCTTAAGCCATAAGCGTTTTGGAAATATACGTTAAGTCATTTTAAATTCTAAAAAAAAAATACAGAAAATTTAGAATATAGGAAAATATAATAAGTATTTAATCCAAATTTAGCAATTGCTGTTCGGTATTAATCTGCAGAGCACGAGAAGAGTCGCTTTTTCAAACTAGAATGCGGCAGTCTCGAACCCACACGTATTTATATTTTTTGTGTCTACAGATGGCTCTTGTTTTTCTAAAAAGCTCTTTATTGTGTTGAGTGAAATGGTCATGGACATAAATAGGTCTTTCGCACATAAATAGGTCTCTCTTTGAATGTATGTCCTTTCCAGAAAATCGGTTACTCTTACAAGCTCCAAGAAAAGCGTCCTTCTTGTTTCTCGGGTTATGGTCCTCGAATTTTTATTAGAGTTAGACTGTTGCGCAACTATGATATGCCACAAGCTCAGTTGGTTGTACTGGACAATCCGCTACTGTCCTTATTGTTGTAATAATTTGACAAACATTTTCGTCCTGAGTTTTGTTGAAGACTGTTCAGTTATTCAGGCATTTCCTTGTAATCCCGCAGGTATGTTCGACATCTCAACATCCATATTAGATAGTTTTTGAACTTTATGGTCAATCTTGCTCATCTCAGATTTTAAGTCATCGAGGAAGTGTTAAAGATATTTTACAAATGCCAACTGTTCATTTCTGATAGTTGAGATGTCCGCTTGAATCTTAACTAATTTTCTTAAAATATCTGCGGAAGAATCAGGCGTTCCTATACAACTTGAGAATGTTATAGAGAAGCCTTTAGTGGCCTCAAATTCTAACAGGCCGCTAGGAACATTGCTGCATTTGGGATGGAATTTCTTTTTGCACGGTCCAGTGCAATCAAATTCTTTGTTGGACTTGTTCACAGGTTCAGAACAAAAACCGCAACCTCTCTCATTCATTATGTATTAAGATAAAATTCAAATTAATATAATAAATAATTGATGTTCTATTGACAGCTGATAAGGCAACTTATTTAACGAGTGAATAACACCCGCTTCATAGGCAACTTCTTTAACGTCTGACGTATGTGCTAAATTGTGATGCATGTAGAGCGAGCCGCTCGCCGGACAGTTAAGGCTAGCCGTAACCTGTCAAGCGATATTGAAATAAAAACTCTATTATTTTTACTCATTTTCGCTTTTAAATTACTTCTCAGCTCTCCCTTTGTAGTCTAAAAGCATTAAAAATTGGTAGGTAGATGGAAAACACTTGTATTTACGTATCTTAAAAATTTCGCAAAGAACTGATTAACGTCACCTTATGACTGCAAAAATTTATTTAATAGCGTAATAAACACGTCTAACCAATTCGAATACTATATTTATTTATTGTTGCTCATTTGACTGTTGCACTTTTTTGCACGTTTCAATTTCAATTACTTAATATATGTCTCATTAATCAGTATAAACTATTTTGCAGCTAGAAGAAAATCTCCCAGTACTCCAGATAAAAGTCCAAATGTTTGGTCTGATCTCAATCGACACGAGCGAATACATTCTGAAGAGAGGCTCTTCCAATGTGATCAGGGCGATAAAGCAATTTCTCGGTCATCAAATCTCATTCAGCACAAAAGAATACATTCTGGAAAGAAATTATTCAAATGCGATCAGTGTGGTAAATCATTTTCAAGGTCATCAGAGCTCGTTAGACACAAACGAATACATTCAGGAGATAAACCATTTGAATGTAATCAGTGTGGTAAAGCATTTACACAGTCATCGAATCTCATTAAGCACAAGGGAATACATTCTGGAGAAAAACCATTCAAATGTGTTCAGTGTGATAAAGCATTTTCAGTTTCATCACATCTCATTAGACACAAACGAATGCATTCAGGAGAGAAACCATTCAAATGTGTTCAGTGTGATAAAGCATTTTTAACTTCATCAGATCTCATTAGACACAAACGAATACATTCGGGAGAGAAACCATTCAAATGTAATCAGTGTGATAAAGCATTTTTACAGTCGTCAAATCTCATTCAACACAAGCGAATACATTCTGGAGAAAAAGAGTTCAAATGTGGTGATTGCAATAAAGCGTTTTTTCTGTCATCACATCTCATTCAGCACCAAAGTGTACATTCTGGAAAGAAAGCTTTCAAATGCAAACAGTGTGATAAATCATTTTCAAGGTCATCAGAGCTCAATAGACACAATCGAATACATTCAGGAGTTAAACCATTTGAATGTAATCAATGTGGTAAAGCATTTACACAGTCATCAAGTCTCATTAAGCACAAAGCAATACATTCTGGAGAAAAGCCATTCAAATGTGTTCAGTGTGATAAAGCATTTTCGATTTCATCAGAACTCCTTAGACACAAACGAATACATTCTGGAGAAAAACGATTCAAATGTGTTCATTGTGATAAAGCATTTTTAACTTCATCAGATCTTATTAGACATAAAGGAATACATTCGGGAGAGAAACCATTCAAATGTAATCAGTGTGATAAAGCATTTTTACAGTCATCAAATCTCATTCAACACAAACGAATACATTCTGGAGAAAAAGAATTTAATTGTGATGTTTGCAATAAAGCTTTTACAAGATCTTCAACTTTAAATAGTCACAAACGAATCCATTCAGGAGAGAAACCATTCAAATGTGACCAGTGTAATAAAGTATTTACACAGTTATCAAGTCTCATTAGACATAAACGAGTACACTCTACAGAATAATCATTCTGAAGTTGGTATTAGTGGGTATTATAATAATATTTTCTGAAAGAGTATATACATTAAAAAAAAAAAAAAAAAACTAAGATGGGCATATTTTGACATAGGAACTGTGTGGAAAATATTGTCAATATTTTCCACTGTGCTATTCCTATTTTATTAAGTATTTTTATATAATATTATGGCTTGTGTTAATAAAGATATACGGTTTAAAAGAGTACGAAAATAGTTATATATGCAACAAGTGCATAAAGTAGTGCTTTTTTCGCTATCGCGAGTGCGGCAATCCCATGAGTGAAAAAAGATGCTTTATGCATGTGTTTCATGCAATATTTTTTCTACGACTGTAACAATAAATAACAAATTTATGAACTTTCTATCGTAATAGTAATATTAGATTTATTTATTTCTTCTCTAAAAAATATTTGTGATTTTTTGCTTTATATCCAACCGATTGTCGTTTAAGGTAAGCTATAATTTTGGAATATTTACTAATATCTACATTATTATTAATAATTAATGTGGCTTTCAATTTAGAGTATGTGGACCAAAATGTGGATGATTTAAAATTTCTTGATTTTTCCTCGAAATAAGCTATTATTACTCGTTCCGTAAAGGAATTTATTTTCTTTGGATTACGCCATTCCATGAACAAGTTATATTCTTTTAAATAAACATCTTTTTTGAGGCAATAAGTTTTGCTCTGCCTCTTTTGCCATTACGATTATATCTTCTGAAGTACATATTCAATATCTGAATCTTATTATAATTCCATATTTAAATATGTCACAATATTTAAGATTACAAATTGATTTGAATTGTTTTCAAATCACTCTCTTCTTTCGACTATACCGATGATAACAATGAAGTCATATAACAGACAGAGAGCATGCGCCTTGTTGTGAAGCCTACAATACATCCAGATACGAAGTTTACGGTTATAAGACGAATTATTATTACTTCAGTAGTTTGCCGACAAGATTTGCAAGAAATATATGTAAATTAGGCCTGCTATAACTCTAAATGGCAAATATTCCTTTCGACTCCACGTGGTTTTGGCTTCAAAACTTTCAATGCCAAAGTATAGTTTACAGTTTATGACGTTAATGACGGGCGAGCTTGAGTCCATGGAAGCATTTGTGTCCAGGGAAGCAAGTTTATTGATGATTCTAAAATTTTGTATCTATTTATTGAAGGGAATTTCTACTGTTCAGATGTTTCTAAACAAGCTTTTAACGTTGAATTTTTCATTTTCCCTGGCTCATATGTGCAAGAAAATCATTTAATGTTGTGTAAATTATTGTTAATATAATTAAAACCCCCTGTTATTTCATGTGGGTGTTCTTTAAGTGTGTTAGTTTGCAAATATTTGACAGGTTTCTTGTGTACAATAAATTTCTTGAGAAATGTACAGATATTAAGTATTCAAATAAATGTTTTAAGTTCAAAGTATAATATTTTATTTTCTCTGTGAGTATAACCTGGCACGAACATTATAACTTTTGAAAATATTCATTTACAAACAGAAAAATTTATCATAAAATGGATTCACATATTTTGTACACTTTTTTAATAGTCTGTTTTAATTCAAATATACTGTATACAACAAGAAAACGTAAATTTGACCAAATATTGTTTATAAACCAGTACTGTTTAAATACGTTGACAGATGATTTTCTTTTTTCGTGTCAAAAGTTCAGAAGGCGAATGTGGCGCCGTTTCGGTAATTTTAGTTGCGAATAACTATAATTCACGACTATAATTACCGAAACGGCGCCACTATCGCCTTGTGAACTTTTGACACGAAAAAGGATAGTCATCTGTCAACGTATGTAAACAGTATTGGTTTATAATCAATTTTTGGTCTAATTTACGTTTTCTTGCTGTATACAGTATATTTAAATTATAACCGAGTATTAAAAAAGTGTATAAATATATGTGAATCCATTTTATGATAAAATTTGCTGCTTGTAAATGAATATTTTCAGAGGTTATATATTGTATGTTGGTGCTGGCTTATACTCACAGAGAAAATAAAATGTTATACTTTGAACTTAAAACATTTATTTGAATACTTAATATCTACACATATCTCAAGAAATTTTATAGAAAGAGAACTTGTAATTTATTCTACACAAGAAAACTGTCAAATATTTGCAAACTAACACAGTTATGGAACACTCCCATGAAATAACAAGGGGTTTTAATTATATTCACAATAATTTACACAACATTAAACGATTTTCTTGCACATGTGAGACAGGGAAAATGAAAAATTCAACGTTTAAAACTTGTTTAAAATCATCTGAACAGTATAAATTTCCTTCAATAGAAACAAAATTTTAGAATCACTGATAATCTTTCAATCTAATATTCGAAGATGTTCTTCCTGTGATTGACTACTATACACACAACAAGAAGTATTTAATCTTTTTTTCTTAAATTTATCACTTTATTCGCTGTAAAAATGGAGTGAGAATGGACAGAAACAATAAAACACATGGTGAATTATACGTAAACAATGACAGTAACCTTTTTCGAAGTGTTCGCTTTTTTGCCGCTAGAGGAATACGCGTTAAGTTGAGTCACCAATAACAAGTGATCAGTACGGATTGCTACATATGTATCTAATATAGTACATGGGAGGTAGTCATAGCAAGAATAAATTTGTTTATTTAGAAATTAATGTAAATAATACATTGATATAATGAATTTTATAACAGATATTTGTTGTATCTGTCTTAAACATGAAAAACATTTAAAACCACTTTGTAAGAGTAGTGAAAATTTAAACTGCTTTTCCAGGCTGGTATTATTATTTCCGGAATTGGTAAGAAATACATATATATTTCCAGTAACTCATGTGCATGTCTGTTAAACTCCAGTTAACGTTACGAGTAACGCAAAATTTTCTAGAAGATAATTCGGTTAAAAACTAAGTAGACTTCAGGTTATGGCCCGGTTACACGATGCCAGTAACTTATGCCAGTCCTTGCACAAGTCGTTTTGTCATCTACACGTATGCCAGTAAATTATTTAAGTAACCTTGCAAAGAACCCGAAATACACTGCAAAATGTAAATGCTTCCAATTATTTTTAATGCGTAAAACAGTCTTTATAACGCGCCAATTTTCTATGTTTTAAAAAGTTGGAAATACAGTAATGTTGTATTCAATTTTGCTCACCTCCAACAAATACAAGTGATGAGCAAAAAAAAGTCTTAACCTCCACAAGTGATGAGAAAAAAAAAGAGGTACTCACCTTCAAAATCCAAGTGAAGCGAAAAAAAAAAAAACATGTCCTCACGTCCAAAATACAAATGATGAGCAAAACAAAAAAGGTCCTCACCTCCAAACTACAAATCCGAAGATTTTATATCAAAACCCAGAGCCCTGAGACCTGGTCACCCTGATTCTGGAGTAAACAGATGTACCAGCCTTTTATAAAATTTGGCTTAAATGTAGTAAAGTAGGCCAATGTGATGTGATTGAGGATATTTAACAAAAACAGAAATAATAAATTAAGATTATATAAAATACTAGTAAATCAATAGTTAAGAACTCACTTTTTAATTATATAAATTTAAAGAAAAAATGTTCAGTAATATTTTAGGTATGTACACACTAGGTTCAGTGTGTACATACAATGTTATCAATTATTTTCAGAACTCCGCAGTGTTATACAATCAAGGAGCAATGTGTTCAGAATGTTGCAGTAAAGTGAACGATTATTATGAATTTCGAAATCAATGTTTGCGAAACAGTCAAACGTATGTAAATTACACATTGCAGCTGAGTTCTGCCTCTGAAACTAATGAAGAGTTGAGTATTTATTTGACGGATTTCAAAAATGGACAGAAACAATCTTTGGAGGCATCCAAAAAGTCCTACAATAACAGTTTCACAGTGAACACAGAAAAGGAAGAAAATGGTGATTACACAGGTATTGTTTCGTAGTATAAGATCACACCGTTCATAACTTTGTAACACATATCAGTTAATAATCATTGTTTGTCATGAAACTACTATGGCGTGAAGACGATGTCAATGAAAATTTTGGCAAGCAAATACTTCCTCCTTATCAAAATGATTGTCCGATTTACAAACTTGTTTTGAATTAAGAAATCAAAAAATGAGAAAATATACCGAAATGATGTTATGATTTTCATATTAATACAAGTCAGGTAGTTTGCAGTACTTCATTACTAGATTTCCTATGACGGAATTCAAAATATTTGAATTTTGACAGTATAAACAACAATCACAAACTGCTGTCATATACATATGTCATTTGTTTAAAGTATTGTTTACATTAAGTAACGTAAAAATTATTACAAACTTCCTCATATGAGATATGCAATGTTTCGGTTCCAAAACAAATTTTCAGAAACCATTACCTATAGCAAAGAAACAATTAATGTAGCTACAGAAGCATGAAATAATTTAAGGAAATAAGTAGTTTATTTTCTATTTGTATAATGTTCTGAAATAAATGATAGAGTAAAAGTAAACGTTGTTTTTATTTTGTAAACAATATCACACCATCTGTTGGGGTGTCAGTTATGGCCGCAATCCTGACCTAGGATTGCCTTTGTGACAATATAAAAAAATAAAAGTAATTTATATGTTTATTTTCTAACTCTTATTTTTTAAATTAACTTTAAAATTTCTTTAATAACATACTTTATTACAGAAAAAAATTCGTTTATATTTCACTATGATTTGTTCATTCATTTTTACGTATTTATGATGTGTGTTTTATATTTAATTTAAGGTTGTTAAACTTGAGAGCTTGGTTCCAAACTATGATTAATATATTTTATAAAGTAAATAGTATACAAGTTACAATTAAGAGACCCCGTTTTTATAACTGTCTTTACCGATCTTCTGTGCCTATCCCCACCACTTATAATTCAAAATATTAACTAATGACACTGTGTTCTAAAACTAAATGTTCTTATAATTATATATCTAAATATATATATTACAATGTGCAGATATCAGAGGGGAAGCTACAGAGGACGTATGTCACGATAATACCAACACAGAGAAGATTTTTATCAAGTCTGAACCTGTAGACACCAGTGAATGTGAAGGAGTTCAGCTGGAGAATGGAACTATTGCACTTGGAGGTCAGTAAAGTTCTATGAATGCTTATGTTATTTTATTATTATGTTGTGCAGGTATCAGAGAAGGAGTTACAAACGAACTATACCACGATAACACCAACACAGAGGAAATTTATATTAAGTCTGAACCTGCGGAGACAGGTGAATATGAAGGAGATGAGCTAGATAATGCAACTAGTACACCCAATGGTCAGTAAAGCTAGTTTTATTAATGCTTATATTGTTTTCATGTATTTACGATGTGCAGATATCAGAGATGGAGCTACAGGTGACGTATACCATGAAAATGTCAACACAGAGAAGATTTATATCAAGTCTGAATCTGGAGACACCAATTATTGCGAAGAGGATGTAACAATTACACTCACTGGTCAGTAAAGCTAGTTATAATGGTGGTTATATCCTCAGTGAATTTAAATTAAAAATGCTTTAATAATAGGCTTTAATAAGGCTAATAATAAAACGCCGCACCTCGAATAATACCTTTATTTAAAGAGATATAAAATAATCTTCAGAAGAGAAGTTAAACTAGACAAAAATGCCCACTTAAGGATTATAATAAAAATCCTGCATCACTTCCGGTTTTAGCGGAAATTGTTTTAACTTTTTATCTAGTATAGGGAATTGGTTCTTTATTTTTTTTGTCTTGAAAGTACATTAAATCAGCTTTACAAGGATATCAAAATATCATACTTTAATTTTAACCATTTCAAAATGGCGACCATTTATTTACAAAATAATAAATAACATAAATCGTACAAAGTTTAACATAGCAAGCTTTGAAAATGATTTTGTTACATAAAAAAAAAAACAAATAAAATCTGCAAATTTTCTTGCCTGTTAGTACGAGTTTGATATTAAAGGTGATAACATCAAACCGTTTGTAATTATGGCTTACGTACGTTATTCCAATGAATAAATGACATATATGGTTCCGACATTCGGGGAATGTCAAATAAATTATGTTAGGGCCCAGCAGCTCTACCAAGAAAGGTATCCTGATAGACATCAGCCGAGTAGGCAATATTTTGCTGAACTAGTAAATAAATATAAAAACTTGAAATTAAATCGACAGCGAGGTTCATTCGAAATTAAAAAATGACGTCCAGAAAGATCAAATAACGAAGAAAGTAACGAAAATGAAGAAGAAAGAATATTGAGGTACGTCTATCATAATTCAGAGGTATCGGTAAGAGAAATTTCCAGGGAATGTGGAATATCACACTAGAAAGCTTGGAAAGTTTAAGGAAGCGAGGATTTAATCCTTATAGGCCGTAAGCCAATTTACACAAGAAGATCATCGCTTGAACTTCTGTAATTGGTTTTTAGAAATGTGGCATTTATGCAGGTTTTATTTGTTTTTTTTTATATAACAAAATCATTCCCTCCATGACGTGAGCCCCCACTATGAAGGAATTTTTCGAAATTTAACCCCTAAGGGGTGAATTGCGATTTTACGGATTCTTTAATATCTCTTAGGACCAAAGATTACCCATACAAAAGTGTTACTCAAGTGTAGAACAATTCGACAAAAAACAACATTGTGGAATTGTTCAGGTAACTAAAGTAATAACGCGGTTAATTTGAATTGGTTATTTTTTCAATATTTGAAATATCTGGTATTTTTCTTTCAAGTATAAATATTTGATTATCTATACATGAAACAAAAAAGTTAAGAGTATAAATGAAAAGTAGAAATTCAAAACGTTCTATGTGCCTAAAATATTATTTTGCAGGAGGACAAAATACTTCATAAATGATATGTTTGCAACACAGATTTATTGAAAAAATTATGTTTTATAATCGTGTCTTAACATTCTTAGAAATTATTGTTTTTGATCAGATAATACAAGCGGCTGAACTAAAAAAAAAAAAAAAAACAGAATGTAACATTCTAAGTACCGTAGTACATAGAACGGTCTTTAAGGAAATTATATGGGTACTTAGAACTTTTTAAGGAACGTTTTATTAAAGTTAAGAACATAGTAAGTTGGTATAATAAAGTCTAGCATAATCGGTTAAAAATGTTAACATGGCCTGGAGATCTTTCTTTTTTCCATCTGACAGAAACGTTTTTCAATCGCAGAATTGTTAATTCTTGCAATAGCATTTGGACTTATTTTACTTTTAAATTGCGATTCATTACGGATTCCTTAATATCTCTTAAAATCAAAGATTACCCATACAAAAGTGTTACCCAAGTGTAGAATAATTCGACAAAAACCAACATTGTGGAATTGTTCAGGTAACTAAAGTAATAACGCGGTTAATTTGAATTGGTTATTTTTTCAATATTTAAAATATTTGGTATTTTTTTTTATTTAAGGATAAATATTTGATTATGTACACATGAAACAAAAAAATTAAGAGTATAAATACTATTATTTTTTTTTGTTTCCTTTATACATAATCCAATAACTCCTAAGAGCAACATATGAGTTAGGTTTCTATACTTTTATTATCTAAAGAAGTCCAGTCAAGGTCATATTTGAATGTTCCGAACTAAGATTTTAGCCACGCCTATCAAAATCGGGCCATTGGCGTAGCATAAATTTTTATCTTGAGAACTTTAATTCACAAACATTAAACATTCTTTATATTAATTATTGGTTTCCATAATTTGATTAATTCTTTGTTGCTGATTTAGTTTGTTAAATAACTCTAATTAGCTCACTCCAGTCGGTCCTACTAACCTGACACTTTCCTAACCTAAGATAACGTTTTGTCATTAAACTTGAAGTTAGGTAGCTCCCTCCACTCGGTTCTACTAACCTGACACTTTCCTAACCTAAGATAACGTTTTGTCATAAAACTAGAAAGTAGATAGCTCGCTCCTCTCTTCTAACCTAACCGAACCTAGCGCTGCGATAGACGTCAATTTTACGCTGATTTATGGGGAAATCTAACCTAAAATTTCAAGTCATAAAAGTGAAAAATAATGAAAACTGTGTAAAAACTAACAATTTCCAAACCTAATATAATTTATTATTATCTAAGAAAGATGTCTACAAAAAATTCATGAAAATAATGCAAATTGAGTGTGACTATACATATATGACTCCGGAGCCTAATATTAATTATAATAAATATTAATCCATGTTTATTTATCTGCTGAACTGCATGTACAGTGAACAGAAGTCCACTGTTTTTCTTGCTCTCGTAGGAAATATTCGTATGGGTTATAAACCAATTCATGTGACTACTTTCTTAATAACGTTTTGACTTTTACACTCATATTGTTTTAAATACAAGAAAAAAACTATTTAAAATCCAAATATTGTCCTGAAAGAATATATATAATGAAAAACACGATGAAATAAATAGCAAAACAGAGTTTTAGACGCCACTGGTTCAGTACGAATGACACTAGAAAACATTAGTAATCTCAGACAAACCCCGAGGTGGGTTAACCTACGGTACACGTTTGTGTGTATAATTACGTTTGTCGTAGCTATACCTGAACAATAAACAAAATTGATTGACAAACTTCATTTGTATTTCTCTTATTTTGCTAATTTTGCCAATGTGAGTGATAGAAATACATCAGTACGTTAATTATTATTTCAGTCATATGACCTTGACTGGCCTTATTTAGTTAATCAAAGATTATATCCTTTTCTATGATTTACATCTCATGATTTCAATTCAGATATTCTAACATTTATTTTATCTCTACATTTAAACATAGAAGGCTCTTTTAACGTCCAAATATTATTTTATTTTAATTTAAATATTCAAAAATAAGGAAGGATGCTTTGCGTTATAGATATAAAGATACTAGTATCTAAACTGAAAATGATATTCAAATTGATTGCCAGTAATTACATTATTTGTTTTATATATATAAAAGTATATAAAAAAGAAAACCCCGAATTAAGCAAAAAACGCAGTCTGATAGCCTACTCGCCAGTGACATTTTTCAACTCGTAAAATGCGAGCGGGTAAGTAGGTTTTTCGATGGTTGAATATAAATATAAATGAATATGGTAATGTATGAAATAATACACCTCTATCACTACACGTTGGATGAAATTTTGAATACTTATAATTTTGAATATAATTTTAATTAGAAGTTTTGAATACAACTTTAAATCCTGTTGCGAACCCTCAGGGATCCGCAGACCACACTAAGTCAAGTTGCTCACTTGTGAAGCTGATACTATTTCAGTAGTTGTATTTACAGATGATGAAGTGGTTACATAAATTTGCACAGTTAGCCTGTTTATATTAGGTATACCGGAAAGTTTTTTCGTTTTTATTATTAATGTATTAAACAGACGTCTTTTGCGTTTTGATTAAACTCTGTAATCTTGAGTACCTAATTATTGTTTCGTTTCATTTTAAACCCATGCATTTTAAGATGGCGGAAGAATTTTCTTCAAAACATTTTTTATGCTGTTTAATGTTGTATGAGTACCAACAACTAAGTGTGCGCACATGTCAAAAGTGGTTTAAAAAAATTAAATCAGGAAATTTATGCTTGGATGATGAACTTCGATCTGGAAGGCCCTATAAAGGAATAATTTATTATGAGATGTTAAACCGGGGCAGAGTGTTAATTCTGATC
This sequence comes from Liopterus haemorrhoidalis, assembly GCA_963971575.1. Taxonomy (NCBI): domain Eukaryota; kingdom Metazoa; phylum Arthropoda; class Insecta; order Coleoptera; family Dytiscidae; genus Liopterus; species Liopterus haemorrhoidalis. Next base: position 41,391,161 of record OZ020613.1, read on the forward strand.
TCTGCTGTGAACAATTGGATGGAATGAATCAGAACTTGGCCAGAAATTGTGAATAGAAGAGTAGTTATTCTTCAAAGCGACATTGCTGGACTTCATTCATAAAAAAAAGACAAATGAAAAAATTTACTCTACTCACTAGACATTTCATCCTCCGACTATTACTTATTTCGGCCACTGGAACTCTTTTTAAGAAACAAGACACTTAGAGATATGAACCATGTTAAAATGAGCCTTGAATATTTTTTCCTTGAAAAAATCAGGAATTTTATAAATCGGGAATATTTTCTCTTCAAGATAAATGGCAGAGTGTTATAGATCACAATGGTAATTATTTTACTCTATAATGTACAAAAGTACATTTTTTTCTTTAGATTTGTTTCTATTTTAATAATACCAAATAAACGAAAAATTTTCCGGTACACCTAATATTACTGGTTTTATTTTATGTACTTGAAATATGGATCTAGTGAGTAGCCAATTATCACTGAAGCTACGACGTATCCTTGTATTTACCATTTTACGTATGGTGAATTAAACAAACTGAACATTAAAATTAGAATCATGGAAGGAAGACCCTAACCGTAGCGTTGTCACTGATTGAGACGGATTTTTTTTTTGACTTTGTCAATTTGCGATGTAGGGGATAAATTGTGCTGTATATTTAGCTCATCAGATATATATATATATATATATATATATATATATATATATTCTAAGATAGCTTCTCTAAACTAAGATCCGTATTTTTGCCTGGCGTAAAACTGATGTAAACTAGAAGCATCAAAACACATGATAACATTATTATGAAGGCCATTCAGTATTTGTTAATATTGTCCTTTTTGTTCTATTTTAGTTACTTAATATATGAATGTATCATTAATCAGAGTAAAAATTAATTTGCAGCTAGAGGAAAATCTTCCAGTAACCCAAATAGGAGTCCAGATGTGGCAATGTCAATTAATAGGATTAATGGACCAACAACAATATCGGATAAATGTAATATATTTAAGAAAGCTAATGCCCTTCCTGAACATATATTATATTCTGGGCAGAAACCACTCAAATGTAAACAATGTAATAAAACGTTTTGGGGAGAGAGAACACACAAATGTGAACATTTTAATGAAGTATTTAATCAAAAGGATATACTCGTTAAACACAAAAGCGTTTATACTGGCGACAAACCGTTCAAATGTGAGAATTGTGGTAAATCATTTTCACATGCATCTCATCTAACTAGACACAATCGAATACATTCAGAAGAGAAACCATTTGAATGTGATCAGTGTGATAAAGCTTTTAAACATGCATCAAGTCTCATTACACACAAACGAATACATTCTGGAGAAAAACCATTCAAATGTGATCAGTGTGATAAAGCATTTACACAGTCAGCAAATCTCATTAGTCACAGACGAATGCATTCTGGGGAGAAACCATTCAAATGTAATCAGTGTGATAAAGCATTTCCAAAGTCCTCAGATCTCATTAAACACAAACGAATACATTCAGGAGAGAAACCATACAAATGTGATCAGTGTGATAAAGCATTCACTCAGTCATCAGGTCTCTATGGACACAAACGAATACATTCAGGAGAGAAACCATTTAGGTGTGATCACTGTGATAAAGCATTTTCAAAGTTATGTAATCTCGATCAACACAAACGAACACATTTTGGAGTATAAGCATTTAAATATGATGATTACGATAAAGCATTTTCAAGATCTTCAAATCTCATTAGTCACAAACGAATCCATTCTGGAGAGAAACCATTTAAATGTGAACGAATACATTCTCCTGAATAATCATGCTGGAAAACTTGGTATCGTAATGACGTACAGAAGTCTTGTAAAGAGTATCTGTACCAAAAAAAAAAATAATAATTTGGCGTATTTTGGCCTAGAAACTGTGGAAAATATTGACAATTTGTCATTTGTATGTATTTTTCTATTATGGTTTATTTTGATAAAGACTTATCACTTAAAAGGTTACGAAAATAGCTTTTATTTAATGAAAATGTAACGATCGTTTTTTATAACTGTAGTTATGATCACTAGATTTATTATTCAGTATCCATGAGAATACTTTGTATACTTAAAAGAAGCTATTTGATTAACATATAGCACATATTTTATTTTCAAAAGTACGCTCATGGCTACTGAATAGTTAGATTTTTAATTGGTCATTTCATGCATTTCTAAGAAATATGCTTATATAGACTTATTAAACTTAAACTTAAATTCATCGGACACTTATCATCAATGTTATCTCCCCATGAGGGCAAACCAACTGTCTCCAGCTTATTTTCTGATGTGTTTATATTTCTGTTTGTAGGAAGCACTATGTTTTATGTCACAGAATATTAATTAATTATGAAAGCCAATTAAATTGTTAATTTAAGGCGATTAATTATTGATGTTTATTATTAAATGTATATAATATTGTAACACACTGTAATACTTGTTTATTGATGTAAATAATTACAAACATGAAATAAAATGATATAACAAGGTTTAACGTGTTTGGAACCGTGGTTGGCCGTCAACTGTATATCCTAATAGCCATTGGTCATCTGCGCATCTGTCAGGGGAGGATAGGCAACTTGTAATGTTACAGTCGGCCGTCCTGGAGACGACATCGTCCTCGATGTCATCATCGGAAGGTGGATCGTCTTCTTCATCGGAGGAGGATTCTCCGTTTACCCACGGTTTCATCCGTTCGGATGGTAAGATGCCTTCGTAGGGCTTCTGCGTACGGGGGTGGCCTGGAACATCGGCCACGACGAACCTGTCATTGTCGAGGACCCTTTTGACCTGGTAGGGCCCCACGAACTTTGATGCCATCTTCGGGGCACGATCAGAAGGTGGAGATACCCTCTGAATTGAGACCAGCTGACCTTGTCGGTATGCGGTTACTGGCCTTCGACTGCTGTCATATCGGACTTTGTTTCTTTCTTGAGACTTTTTTATGTTTTCTTCTGCTTCTCGGCGGGCAGAATCTCGTTTCTCAACAAAATCATGATAAGTGTGATCTTGCTGGAGTGATTGATTTATGGGATCATTCGTGACGACTAAATTATAGCCAAAAAATAACTCACTAGGCGTCTTTTCAGCTCCTAGGTGCGAAATGCTTTCATGGGTTTTTAGGACTAGTTCTCTTCGCATTCCTCTCGGGACGACGTAAAGGAGTCTTCCCTCATATCTCTTCATTAGTTTACCGGAGACAATCAGATAATTTGGATCTCGATTTGCACCGTCTTTGACTCGTTCCTTGATACGGGTGATTTCTTCGTCTACGTCTTGTAAGATAACCAGCTTGTCGTGTAGCTCATCGGCAGCTTGTTCTATGACATAGGTATAACATCTACTAAGACAATCAACGTGACTAATATTTTTACCATGACGGTGTTCGATGGTGTAATCATACTCTTCCAGTTTGATGCACCAGCCGAATATTTGTCTATTGGCATCCTTCTTAGCCAAAGTCTGTTTCAGGGCACTACAGTCTGTAATGATTTTAAAGTTCTTACCAAGCAGGTAAATACGAAACTTGTCTATAGCTTTGATGACGGCTAGAGTCTCAAGTTTGAAACTACTGTACCTAGACTCTTCAGGCGTCGTCTTCCAGCTTGCGTAAAACACGGGATGAAGTTTATTGTCTTCATGTCGTTGTAGTAATATGGCACCTAGGCCACTAGCGCTAGCATCAGTATGCAGCTCAGTCTCTAGATATCTGTTGTAGATTTTTAATATGGGTTCGCTCACCAGACATGTCTTAAGGTTCTCGAATGCTGAGCGTTGAACCTCATTCATAACGAACTTCTTGTCTTTCTGAAGTAAGTCGGATAACGGCTTGGCTATCGTGGCGTAACTTTTTATGAACCTCCTGAAATAGCCTGTTAAGCCTAGAAAACGTCTAAGCTCATGCTCGTTTGTCGGCAGTGGGAAGCGTTCAACTGCTGACGTCTTTTCATTGCCAGGTTGTATCATATCTTTGGAAATACGGTAACCTAAATATTCCAAATGTTTCATTGCAAATTTGCATTTGTCTAGGCGAAGTTGTAATCTGCTTCTTTTTATTCGTTCCATTATCTTTTTCAGGGTAGCAATATGCTCTTGTAATGATTTGCTTGCAACCAAAATGTCGTCGAGATATATTTGAATCTCACCACTCACCACTAGATCGTGGAAGATCTCTGTCACAAACCTTTGGAAAACAGCAGGACCATTGCATAACCCAAAAGGCATTTTAACGTATTCATATTGTCCTCCAGGCACTACAAATGAGGTATACTTTATAGATCGCTCTTCTAAATAAACATGATGAAATCCGCTCTTAAAATCCAATGTTGAAAAGTACTCTTTCTGACTTAGATTATTTATCAAGTCATCGATATGCGGAAGAGGATATTTATCTTTGAAGGTCACCTTGTTAAGGGCTCGATAGTCCACGCAGAGACGATATTCATTATTTTTCTTTCTAACAAGGACTATGGGGCTTGCGTAGTCCGAAACGCTGGGTCGTATCACTCCCTTCTTCAACAGCCTGTTAATTTCAGCATCAACAAATTCTTTTTCATGGAATGATAATCGTCGAGGGGAAAACCCTATTGGCCTATCATCTTTAAGTGTGATCTTCATCTTGGTTCGGATTTCACTACCGGTAACGTTTGAAGTTTCTTCCGGGAAATCTTGAGAATCTATCACTATTTCACGGATTTCGCGTTTAGTGTTCAAGGCCACTTCACCAACATTAACCTCAATTGGGCCACATAAACAGTCAGTGTCAATTCTAAAAATGTCTGATTCACTACACTCACTAGCAGGCATTTCTACTTTCGGCTTGCGAATCGTTACACAACTATTAGCGTAGATCAGTTCAACACAGGTTAAAAACTCCCTGCCTAAAAGTAGATCATCACGAATTGATAGATCTGGTACCACTATAGCTTCAAGTTCATAATGTTCATTGTCCATTTGGATTTCTAAGTCAACAACTTCACTACACATCACTCGTGTATCGTTTAGTCCGATTAACACATTTTGAGATGGACGCACTTGCACATCTAGTTCGCAGATTAATTTCTCACGGATCAAGTTTGATTTCGCGCCCGTGTCGAGCATAGCGCATACCGCTCGACCGTTAACTACACACTCTTTGTGAAATAGGTGGTTGTCAGTTTCAATACGGTGCACTGAGGATACCGTTGCATCGATTGAAGATTGTTTCTCGTCGCTTTTACGTTTTTCTGGGCACTCACGGGCTATGTGTCCCTGTTTATTACACTTAAAACACACAATCGCATTTCTTGGGTTGCTAACAGCATTTTTCACAGAGTCAACTACACCAGTTTTGTCGGGTATCTTAACTCGGTTAAAGTCTCTAACTTTCTTTTGTTCGGAGAATGGTTCACGTGATCGCTTTTGATCTGTACGTGTCATTTCTTTAGACACCATCTTCATTGTCGAAAGCAGTTCGGATAATGAAGTATGTTTGTTCGTAATCATTTGTGTACGGACTGTGAAATTATCGATCCCTCGAATGAGATGTTGGATCATTTCCTCATCCCTCATTTTGATCTGTCGCCCTAAGCGTACCTTCGCATGGAAGTAGTCCTCGAATGACTCGTTTGACTTCCAACGCATGCTTCGTATCTTTTCTAAAATATCTATTTCATCGATCCTGTTACCAAAAAGATCTCGCAACTCGCTTTTAATTCCAGCCCATGGCTTACAATGAATATCAGGTGTCGATTCATACCATTTACGAGCGTTGCCTAGTAAGCGATTTGTTGCCAACACTTTCATCGTTTGGTCTGATACTTCGTACATTAACTGAATGTCATCGACTCGCTGTAGCCAGACTTCAACATCAAGCGATTCGTCACCAGCTTGCCCGAATTTAGGAATTTGCGCACCGATTTCTGAAAAGGGAAGTTTGCTTGCACTTGAACGGGTTGTTTCCGTTGAACTGGGACTTGCGCTATCACCACGAGTCTCACGTCTTAACATAGTAGCTAAAAGTAATTGCAGCATTTCATTAACATTCATGTTATTCGTCTGGGCGGACGTCGTATCGTTTCCATTTGTTGTATCACATGATCTATTCGAATCCTGTGTCGCGTCAACGTAGTTGTCAGATTCCGCCATTTTGAAATATTTTTGACAGTTAACCAACTTCACACAGTGTCTATAACGTAACTAGCTTCGCACCGGAACACCAGTTTCGCGCCAACACAACACGCTAACCTCACGAGATTTTCCCGCGCTAACCTCAAAATTTCACCACGCGGTTCGCAATTCGTCGCGTAACTCGCACAACACAACTTCTGCCGCACAGTACGTCGTACAGACACAAATTATGTTTATTCCTTGAAGTTTTACAATACACCACTCGCTGTCCGTCGCGAATCGGCACAGGTACTCCGCACTTAAACTTAAACAATCTCAATTTTCACTCACTAAAAATTGTCACCAATCGTTCACCACTTAAGCTTGGATTTATCCCACTTCTGAACTGTAACACACTGTAATACTTGTTTATTGATGTAAATAATTACAAACATGAAATAAAATGATATAACAAGGTTTAACGTGTTTGGAACCGTGGTTGGCCGTCAACTGTATATCCTAATAGCCATTGGTCATCTGCGCATCTGTCAGGGGAGGATAGGCAACTTGTAATGTTACAATATTATATTATTATATGAGGCGATTATGACTTGCCATTATTCAGTATATTATGAATAATGGCCATAATCGCGAATGTAATACTATACATTTTCCGCACCTATTAACACGTTGACTGCCAAGGCAAGATTCAGGATTCACGTTCTGAACTGCTGTGAATTTTCTGTTGGTACAATCCTATAGTATATTGAAAAAATAAAGCCAGGATTCCAAAAGAGGCAATAATAATAATACTTTATTAAGTTTGACAAATACAAAAATATACATAAAACTAAATATACATATACATATCTAAATACAACAAATATACAAAAATCCAATCCAACACAAACTGTTTGCGAGTGATACAAAATAAATGTTTACGTATTATTGGATAATATCCAAGTACACCTCACTCAGCCAAATGCACAATGAAACAAAAATAAAGTATATAAATATTTAAGGAAACTTACTTTAAATTTCTTTGAAACGGCAAGCAAACAAAATTATAAACTTATTAAAGATATTGGCAATACGCAATAAAATTAAACATATTTTAACAACAGACTAATTGTAAAAATATTAGATGTTTGATAAATATATCAAAAACAATTTAAATATTTGCTTGTTTGTGCAGGTTATACATTTTTATTTTATAGTTTTTCCTCAATAAGTAATTATTTATTTATTTATTTTACATTGGCCTATTTCTGCGACGAGGCTAATCACCGATCAATAAGTAATTAAAATGGAATGTATTTAGTACAGAGATTAAGTAACTTGTGAAAATTAGTAATAAGAGGTTATTAGAAAGAAGTATTCTAGGGACTCTGTAATTTAAATTTTATATATAACATGTTCATGTAATATGTCAATAAATTTATATACATACAAAAATAAACTGCCCAAAATTAAACAACATACACAAAATTGTAGCTTTCCATATCATCATTTAAAAATTCTTTGCATCAATTTTTAAATTTTTTGGTGATTTAGTTCAATGATATGCGGAGACAATTTGTTAAATAGGGAGACGAATAGATATAAAATGAGGAAGTGACTTTGAAATTAGTCTTATTTATACCACAGAACATTTCTGTCGCCGTTAACACGTTCTTTATGGCATTGCCTTTTATAGGGCTAATACTCATGAGTCTTTAAAATTTTCCGAACTCTTTGTTGCAAAATACTACATTCTGAAGTAATATATCTTGTACTCAGTGTAGGATTTCGAGGCGAGGTTGCGAGAGTGCATACATAAGGAAAGCCGTCATTTGTCGAATATTATTTTTAAGAGGTAATTCAGAAATTGTCAACTAAAACTGCATTGTACTAACATTATTTCTGTCATTAAATTTTTACTTGAAAATCTGCTTTAATATTGTTATTTGAAAAACATTCGTTTCCTCTGCCGCATGCTGTATATACAAGGAACACTTAATAGACCTATTTTTTAAAAAGCTGTTTACAAAGCGGTCTTCTTGCAAACCCGCCAAGTATTCTTATTATCTTTTTTTTTATTTTTTTAAAAATTTTACATCGGCCTATTTCTGTAACGAGGCTAATCGCCAATGCTAGGAGGCGAGCTCCTACACCTGGATGAAGGGTGAATGATTGTGAAAATGGGAGTAATGTTAACATATTATTCTCGCCCGAATAATATCACAAACGGGGACTTAAACCAGATACTTCACAATTTAGACTGTTTTTACCAGTCAGAACTGCGTGATTCAACGATCTCGGCCACTCCGTTGGCTAAGTATTATTATTGCCTGTTCTGAACGTTTTAACGGCATCAGTAAAATTGCCCTGTAGAAGAACACCACATTACATAACAGATTGAGAGTATGAAAATACACAGTGTTTGCTATATATCTCTTGATTTTGTATGCAAAAAGTTGTAAGAATTAATTTTGTTAGCTACATACTTCACATGTTCTCTTATTTAATTGAGCATCTAATATAAATCCTAAAAATTGAGTAGGATGCAGATCATCATTGTGCAATATTCTGCTAAGACTAAAAACCAAATGGAAATTTTCACATTCTATATCTCTATTCTATCGGCTATATGTCATTTCAAAATTTTCATAAAAAAAGAGGAATTTCTCAACAAATAACTCAACAACTTAAATGTATCATGCACGTTTCACTTAACAAGCGACAAAATATATTACAAAAAATATTAAAGATATATATATATATATATATATATATATATATATATCCAGGCTACAATTCTGCATCCACCCATTAAAAATTTACATTTAATCTTGCGTCCAGGTGCATACTGCGTCCGATATACGGACGCAAGTTTACATCGCCATGAAAATTATTTTTTGGGCTCATTAAGTGTTCTAGAAGCTATCTACGAAAGTTGCTTTTCTCGACAGATTTTGCTTGTTACAAAAGTTAAGAAAGTAATCTTGAAATGTTCATAATTATTAGATAAAGAGAAAAGGATGATTAGTTAAAAATCATGATAGAATCAATTTCGAGTGCAAAAATAAAAAATAAATAAACTATGAAGAGGGGTCTCTTACTATAACTGCTTTTCTTTTACCACAATAAGTAATTTTACCTTACCTAAGATAATCTAAGTTGTAAGGACGTTCCATTTATAAGACTACAAAAGATTTTTCCTCCCCCCTTACGCTTACTAAGGCATTTGACTAACTTGTAAGCTTAGCTAATTCTTTTTACATGTAAAAGGAATGACACCTTATATGACTGGAGGTAATGTTTCTTTTTCCACATTTTTCTTTCCAGTTTTAGCGCGCATTTAAAGTGTGGATTAATTTAAACAATTAAAAAGTTTATAAACAGCTATAAACGCATGTTTTTTGCAAATAATATATAATAGCTTATATTATTGAACCTAAGCGAACTGCATTTTAATACACACCAAATGCTTTTTCATCGTTTACAGTTTTTAAGGTTTTGTAGGTATGACCAAAAAACCCTTATACCGTCATTTTGTCGTCTGTCTGTCTGTCTGTCTGTCTGTTCGGTAAAAATTGTAGCCAAACGGCTAAACCTAGAGAGTTGAAATTTGGCATGCTTATAAAACTCTTTAACCCGCACATAAGAAAAATACTAAAACATCTAAAAAACATATCCCTCTAAAAATATAAACAAATATGTGCTCATCGAAAAAAAAAGTATTTTTTTTTAATTCTGAGTAGGGTATCAAATGAAAGCCCTTAGTACGTGGATTAACGATCAAAATTTTACTTTTGCAAAATAAATTATTTTCATGCGATTTTTGCCAAAATTGTGCAAAAAATTTTTTGTCCCACACCCTGTAGCCCAGATGGTTTAAACTAAAAATCTGAAAAAATTCTAAGTAATATACATTGGTGTGAACCGGAATAGTACAACAGGAATTTTTGATCAGATTATGTTTTCGGAAAATAACGCATTTTTTGTGTTTTTAACTAAAATATGTGAACTATATAATACGTTGTGTAACATGCCACCTCAGTAGCTCTCGTGGCGTGGTTGGATTTGTCGTACGGTTAATAATATAAGTTAACTTTCAAACTAGGGTTCGAATCCTGTTGATTTTATTTTTTGTTTTTTTTTTTGCATTTTTATTTTGTTTAAATTATTTTGTTAAAATTCTAGTTATATTTGGTAAATGTTGCATTTAATTTTTAAAAGCGTAAATTTAATAACCAGTGGAAAGTGTTGAAATTATAATTTAATTCTGTTTGACGAAATCAAAGGGCGGGACTTATGATGTAAGCAACCAATGGAAGCAATAGGTGCAATTTTCAAAATCTTAATGAACTTTGCTGTATAAAAAAAAAAATACTGCATATATTTAGAAACTTAAATAATGGTATTAGGCATTCGAATTAAAATTCATAAAAAAATATTTTGACATAAAATTTGTTTTGGCATCCCAAATAATCATCGTTCAGTTACTAAATACCTGCAAAACCCAGAAATGTATGAAAATTCACACTTCACATCAATTTTTTAACGTCCGTCTTATTTTTAATAAAAATTTTATCTATCGCATTTTCACTTAGCATATTTTTATATATCAGTTCCTGATATTATAATACATATGCAATATTCAAAATCATTTCAACACAAATATTTATCCTTCTCATCTCTTTTTGCTGAATTGTTTGCCTCGTTTGTCTGAATTTAAAGACGAATTTCCGCTTTGACGATTACACTAGGGTTCCCATAATTCTCAAACTGAAAAACGGGACATATCTACCGTTCTCGCAAATTTTACCTTTTTTTTTTTAAATTTGTATTTAGGCCAAATTTAGGGTGGGAAGTCTAAAAAATATATTTAAAGCGCCCTCTTATATGTGTATTTTGAAATACAGTCATTTTCTGTCGTTTTTTTTTAAAATTTATTCAAAAACAGTAAACCGAAGTATACACATTTTTAAGTAAATCGGAGAGAAAACATTTTTTCGATTTTTGAATATTTTCAAAGGTTTGTATGAGGATCTGTGTTTATTGTATCAGATCGGGTTTTAAGGCCCCTTTTTTTTATACTAAACAATATATGAAGATTTGAAAAATTTAAACCACATTCTATTGTCCTTAAATTAGGATTTTTTAAAATTATAAAAAAAAAAAAATAAAAAATTAAAATTGGACAAAAAATTGAAAAATTACAAAATGTCTCATTAAAAACTATCTTGATCTTTTTGATTAATAATTTGATGTTAATAATTCTTTGGCGCTGACATATACATGTAATTTATCAACAACCAAAATAAATTCGATATATGTTTTATAAAAAAAAATGAGATTCACATAATTAAGTTTTATTGGCAGGTAAAAGAGGTATCACTAAAAACGGGACATTTTCATGTCTCGGGGAATGTTCTGGGGACATTATCTATGATAACGGGACTGTCCCTGTCAAAATAGGACTGATGGATTCCTTAGATTACACACTCACCTAAACACCGATTGACATATAAAGCATAAAAATGGGTAAACCGTATTATAAAAAATATTAAAAACTATTTAATTTTGATAATAAATCGTATAACGGCGCTAACCTATTTTATAATTCTCAATTCCAAGAATATACGTCTTAATATACGTATAAATGAACGTCTTAATATATAAAAAATAATCAAATGTTTATTTTTTGTTAAGTATTCTTCATTTTTAATTAATATGTTTATTTGTTTGTTTTTTGTTTTATACTGAATTAAATAAAAGTAATTGACTTATTGTAATCTGTCTTTTTATTTACATATCTTGCGTAACATATGCATAAGTCATTCCTAAGAACTTTTTGTAAAGTTTTGCAGGCTGTTCGATTGAGATATGTTTACATTAATATAACAGTAAGTATAATTGGCAACTATGTAGGATGCAAGTATATATATATATATATATATATATATATATATATATATATATATATATATATATATATATATACAAATATATATATATATATATATATATATATATATATATATATATATATATATATATATATATTTGTTTACTATTGTATGTTTCAGCTGTGTGAATACTTGTAGTCCTGTATTATGGACTTAAAAACTTTGATGGTTTGCACCTGTATAAACCATCAAAGTGCTATGGTGTGTTGTTTTTTTTTTTAAATATGACATTTAATAAACCACGGTAATTTTAAGATTTTATTATTGATGTTGGGTGAACATCGTTACACGAAACCTTTCATTTTATTTAACATACATAAACGTGAGACAACCATTAGGAAATACATTTACATATTTAAAAAATTAATAACATGTATACTATTAACCAACTGCATATCTTTTATTATGCATTGGTTGAATCAATCGTATCGTATGGTATCACTGGGTGGGGTGGAGCCAGAGAAAGACATAAAAAAACTAGAAACTACACAAAAATTGATACTAAATCAATATTCAATAAACCTAAACACTTCCCATCTAGGGAATTATTTGAGATAGGTAAAATATGAAACATTAAAGAAATTTATACCCTATATATATTTAAATATATAAACAAAAATAATTTAACTTTAGAAGCGACATTACATCATTATAATACCAGGCAAAAAAATAATAAAAAACATTTAAAATCGAAAAAAAGCATAAGTCGAAAACATTACTTACACTTTATGCCCAAGATCTACAACGGCTTTTCAAAATACGTCAAAGACAATAGTAGCGCCCGCCTATGATTGGTGGTAACCGTAGGTCACGACAGAGCTACACAGGTCAACGATTGTTTCACTCGAAGGACCGATAAATGTTGGTAGCGCAGCGCGCCGGAAAATGGAGTGGTGAATCGTATTGTGGACGTACGCGCAGTGAGTTGAGTAGCCGCGGTTTCGACCTTAAGGAGAGAGGGAGGATTTTAACTCTTCTGCTCCTAGGGGCTGTTCTAGGAGAGTAACCCAAAAGGGGTAGTTAGCCCTAGCTGGGGAAAAAGGGTAAAATCCAGGCCCAATAATAAGGTGAAAGGAGGAGTCGAAGCTCGATGTTTCCCTCGGTGACCCCTATCGACGATGTACCTAACTTCAAAAAATTACGTGGACTCAACTCACTGGATGTAAAGTACACCTGGCAAGATATGGTGCGGTGCAAAAATGACCAGTGTACTTTGTCGGACACAATAAAATAATAATATTACAGTACAAAATCTTATAACACTAGAAATATAAATATTAAAGTGTTGTGCTGAAAACCAACCTTTAGTGCAATATTAATAAGAACTACAATTATGAATGTTAGAACAATGCAAATTAACAATAATATGCAAAATTATTGTTACTAAATTATATTAGCAGAAGGCTATACTAAAGGATTAAACAACAATTATAAAATGAAACCTGGAAATGAAGTAAGAGCGGAAAGAACTTACTCCAGAGTAAACAATATTCTCATATAAACAAAATTCAAACAAGATATTTTCATATACATAAATAAAGGAATAAAACTACAGTGTTGGACACTTAGCTGGATTCTGGCAGACGGTCAGATCTTCCTTGTGGACGGATATCTCGTTTGGAGATGAGATCAGCTGAGCTGGTTTTCACACAAAGATTTTAAAGTTGCACTGATTTGCTTCGTCAGTTTGTAAGGCTGACGAACGCGGTTTAATAAACACTGAAATTCTGGGTTAAATACAGAACATGGAACAAGCCGAGAAGAAAAACACTATTTTTTGGTTATAAAAACCATGCGGTCTTCTCTCGCGCTCAAAAACATTATCACAACGACAGTTTAATTAATAATGGACAATAAGCGACATGTAAAATACGGTCAACTAATGCATTAGATTTGCATAAAAGTGCAATAAATAATTTGTAGATGACCCTAGCTGGCCTAAAACATAGATAATTACACAGGAACTGTGTTTTTACATTTAATTTAATTAAAATTGAAGGATTGGAAAATAGGGGCGCCTAGCGGGCCCAACAACAATAAAAAAACAATAAATAATGCAAACATATATAAAAATGCAAAAAAATGGATAATGGAAGTTAATGTAGATTCAATTTTAAAAATTATATCTTAATCTGAAAATTATTAAATGAATTACTTTGCTAATCCAAAATTTATCTTGTATTACATGTAATTGGTACTAGGAAAGTTCTAAATAAAAATCTAAATAAATTATCTTTATTATTATTAATTATATTAATTACCTTAGGTATGTGATATTCATATTATTACTGGATATCACAATGTTTTGTAATAATATTTTGAAATATATTTAAAAAAAAAGGCTGTGGCCACCACAGGACCGAACGCCATCACAAAGTACTTGTATAAAATACATTCTAGTAGCAGAGTAGAAATAACTTGGCCTAATATTTTCTAACAGAGATATTATTTATCATGACCATGGAAACGTTACCTAAAAGTATGAAAAAATTGATACTATAGTCGGATTGCTGATAGGTGACTGTTACATGTATGTATCAAGTAGTGCATTCATATAATAATCTAGTTACCATTTTTCAGCGATTTTAAAAATGTTTTTTGTTATTTGTCTTAGCTGTCAGTGTCTGTTAATAATATTAATTAATAGATTTTGCGGCCAATTATTAAATTCACAAACAAATTTTAAATCTGCTGGAATATTTTAATAAAGAAAAAGAGAACAATGGGTCACTTATTTCTCTATATTGTATATCCGTCAAAGAGTAGCAGCTGCCTTGAAGATTTCGGAATCAACAATTCGTAGAATTATAAAATGTAATAAATCTGAACTTCAAATCTCACTAATAAAAGCACGAGAAAACGAAGGAAATTAAAATCTGAACCAGTTTATTTTATTGATACATTGGCACAAACTTATGGTCATGAAGTACTAACACTATCTCCTTATCACTGCCAGTTTAACCCCATTGAACTAATTTGGGGTATAACAAAAAATTATTATGATAGACATATTGGTCAAAACGGATATAGTGATAACGAAGTTTTGAAAATGTGGCAAGTAGCCTGTGATCAAATTAGTTGTGAAACTTGGGCAAAATCTGTTAAAAAAATCGACAATTTAATAATTGAATGGTGGGAAAGGGAAAGGATTGTTGATGGTATTAATCCAATAATAATAAATACAAGAAATGACAGCGATAGTTCAGATGACGACGATCATGCATTACAGTGACTAATTTTTTTTAAATAAAAATAAACATTTAAATACAACTTTTAGCAATATATTATATGAATATATTTTTACTTAATATTTTATTACTTTGTACTTAGGGGAAACATAAAAATTTAATTTAATTAAACAACAAATTATAATCCAAAATTTACGTATGAGTATAAGTTTTTCCTTATTTATAATTATTACCTTAAAATTAATAATTTTGTTTGTTTGATTACTGCTGTGAATTTATTTTCGTGCTCTAATTAGTAAAGATATCTACGAATCATGCCGTTTCTTTCTAATGATTTGTTTTTTATTAAAATAATTTGGAAGTTTAGTTGTCAACTTGCGTCACTATATGTTACTATGGGTATGCAAATAATTATAATGATATAGACAGAGAAATCATATAGTATTGTATATCGATACTTGTAGCAACGAACAGTCACCTATCAGCAATCCGACTATACTAGAGTACGTTCAAGTTAACTTCATCACAGGCGAATATTACCAGTCCCTTGCGCAGAAACCAAATTTCGTCCATGACATTACCAACAGTTAGCTTAACACATTTCAGTAGCGTCACTTATTTTGATTTGTGTTTAACTACGCGTATTGTGCGATGTTGTTTGTTTATTTCCGTTATTACTATTTATTTCTGGTACGTTTCAAGGTATACCGTGTACTAAAATGAGTAAAAATATATTTGAAATGCATGATTTTGTGTGTTTGGTTTCCACAACAATTGTTAAAAACCCTAATGTACGTCAATGTGATCAGCTGTTTTCTTGCGCAGAATTGATGACGTAATTTATGTTACCCTGTGATGAAGTTAAAATGAACGTACTCTAGATAAGTATAAAATTTCGAAAAAAAAAACATTTTTTTTCGTTTTATCAAAAAATGTCTCAAATAAAAGTTTTTAGTTATTGCTTTTATAGCAACTTTTGTTAAAAATTTTTTTTCGAAATATTATCTGTTGTTAAATATGCGCAAAAATCGAAACGAGTAAACTCGCATTTCTCGTCAACCGATTTTTACCAAAAGTTGATGTAAAAAGCTTAAATATGAAGTTTCATAAAAATCCTTTTAGCCGAAGTTGTTCTACACGTGTACACAGACAGACAGACGGACGGACAGGCAAAATTCTATAAATAGTCAAAACGTTATGTATGTCAATTCGTGGAGATACATCGAAATATCAAAATCGATATGATCACAATACCTCCCTTATATATATTGGCGATCGGTAAAAATGTAGATATCAATAAAGAACTGATTATTATTATTATTATTATTAATCCCATAGTGCCCTGAGAAAAACACTAAAAAATGCAGGGCATAACACATTTTTTTTAAACCCGTTTATTTAATTTTTAGGTTGTGTCTCCAATACAATGTTCTTATTTGAAGAGTAAAATACTTACCTAATTTAATCTTCTTCGTATCCCTTATAATAAACAAGTAAGCAATGCTTCAATAGTTCCCAAATTAACCCAATATAGTCATGGATACAGAAAAAAATTATAGCTTGCAAAGTAATTCTTGTTTTTTATTTATATGTTAACATGTAATATCACAAAGTAATGGAAAATCCATTTCCCTTTTACATATTCATAAATAATAACTATTAAATCAGTCAGTATGCTATTATACAGGGTGCGGTAGAGGAAACGCATGTTTTTCAAATAACAATAATTTAAGCAGATTTTCAAGTTAAACAAAAATTAATTACACAGAAATAATGCTTGTACAATGCAGTTTTAGTTGACAATTACCTCTGAAAAATAACATCCGACAAGTGACGACCTTTTGTCATCTCCCGTTTTGGTGGTACCCATTGGCCGCCTCGCTCACCTGACTAGTCCGTGTGCGATTATTTTTTGTGGGGTGATCTAAAAGCAAAGGTTTACATAAACAAACCTCGCAACATCAAGGAACTGAAAGATTCCATTCGCCTGGAAATCTTTAATGTGGAGGGAGAAATATTGAGAAGAGCAATACGTAATTTCGAAGCGAGGTTGCAAGAGTGCATACAGAAGGAAGGTTGTCACTTGTCGGTTGTTATTTTTAAGAAGTAATTCAGAAATTGTCAACTAAAACTGCATTGTACAAGCATTATTACTGTGTAATTATTTTGTTTAACTTGAAAATCTACTTTATTATTGTTATTATTTGAAAAACCTGCGTTTCCTCTGATGCACTCTGTATACCAATAGGTTGTCGCGAAAGTTCATGTGTTCGCATATATCTAATCTATACTACACGTAAAGTCTGTTTCATTGATTTAGGAGGAACTAGATTTTCAATTCTAGGTACTTTTACCGATTGATTGAAGCTTTTGACCATTTTGTTCAGGAAAAGACAACTTCAATGTATAAAAAAATAGCTAATGACAACTTACAAAAAAGAAAATTCCGGTTAGTTCCGCCTAATCGTTTGGAATAGACTGTATGCTCTTGAGAAGTGACATTACCGGTGGCAGCGCTGTGATCGAAGAAAATATGATTGACGACAGTAGTACATAGTCATTAATTTGCACATGGCGAACAGGTTAATTTAAGTACAATACGTTTTTGTTTTATTAAAATGCGAGTAAATATTTATGACATATTTGAATATTGAAGCGTTACACATGCATCGTGAAGAATAACAGGATCATATCAAAAATGCAATGAAGAGACTCGCATAGTATCAGTTATTTTTTTGCCGTAACTCAAAACAAATTACCACATCGTCTTCCTGTACATAACCAAATTTTCCCAATTTGGACTTTCCCTTCATGTTTCTTAGGAAAAGTAAAAAAAAAATTAAGATGCTGATTTTGTCCTTCCTTGAATGATAGCCAAAAATATTACAATTTGTTCCGCTTTTATAGGTTTTCAAAACTTTTGTCGACATTTTAACATAAATTTAACACTAAAATATACGTAATAACTTCAAAATGTACTGCAGTACAAGTTAGATTATTCGAGTGTGTCATGTCTCAACAGAATGACTGTTTGAGTTTTTTGTTTTTGTATGCTGGCTATTTTGCATTTAAAATAATACTATATGACGAGCAATAAATGTGAGGTTAAACACAGAACGAAAATAGAGCCAGCTAATGCGCATCTTCGCTACTGAATTTTGTTTTGTTTTCATCAAAAGAGAACAGCTGCAAAAACCAAGAATAATCTGTGACTTACAGTGAATGTGTTACAGCCGCTCAGACATACGAAGAATGGTTTAAACGGTTTAGAAGTGATCATTTTAACATAAACGATAAAGAACGCTTTGGATCCCGAAAACTGAAAGATGATAGATTGAAAAAATTGCTTCGTGAAGACGATGCTCAATCGACACGTCATCTTGCAGGGCAACAAGAAGTATAACTCAACAGTTGCTCGACATTTAAATGTAATGGGAAAAATCCAAATCCGAAAAGTGGGTTTCACACATATTGTCCGAAGTTGTGATTCAAAATTGATATATTATTTAATTTTCACAGTTTGCCAAGCAGAAAAAAACATTTTTTGTGGCTTGTTGTACGGGCGATTAAAATTTGATTTATTACGACAATCCTAAAAGTTTAAAACATTGGGTAGACCCCAGCCAACCAACTATATCGACGCCACGACACAACATCCACGGCCATAAAGTTATGCTGTGTATAACGTGGGATCAGGAAGAAATGGTCTACTATGAACTGCTACAACCAGGTCAAACGGTGACAGGAGATCGCTATAGTAGGCAACTAAGGGTACGGACATGCCGAAGATGCATCGATGAGCGCGATCGTGGTCGCGGTCGATGTCGATGCATAGATATCACATCGCTTTAAAACAAATATACAGTATTAAATGAGACTGTGCATGCCGAGGGTTCTCGCGGTAGTTCGCTCTCGTTGCTTACATCGAGGTATAAAGCGCGGTCGAGGTAGAATCAAAATAGTTTAGAACGGTAGGCATCGATGTAGCTAGCGCTCTGATTGGCTGTTGCTTATCACATTACGTCCTTTTCCCGTCTACTGCTTTCACCCTTCTATATTAATAAAACTGGATATTCATATTGTAATGTTTCATTTTATTTTTATTTGTTGACAGTTAATACCCTGAACGACGCAAAGCCTAGAGAAAATAAAGAATATACAAGGTGTTTGTTTGAAACGCCGCATCTCGAATAACTCCTTTATTTTAAGAAATACAAAAAATTCTTTAGAAGAAAACTTATACTAGACAAAAGGGCCCACTTAACGACTATAATAAGAATTCTGCAGCACTTCCGGTTTCAGCGGAAATTGTTTCAACTTTTTATCTAGCATAGGGAATCGGTACTTTATTTATTTATTTTTATTTTTTCTTGAAAGTATATTAAATGACCTTTACAAGGATATCATACTTTAATTTTAACGATTTCAAAATGGCGACCATTTATTTACAAAATAATATACATATAACATAAAAATCGTAGAAACTAAATTATAAAAAGATATAACATTATGTAACTAGGAAAAACAATAAAAGAAAATATGACTAAAGTTAGTAATAAACTAAGGAAAATTTACAAATGTTCAATATGACCGCCGTTGTTATCCACACATTTTCTCATTCGTAATAAAAACTCTTCCATTACATTTAGAAGGATATACTCTTGAATTTCCCGGATAGCTGTTCTTACCCTATGTTCTAAGTCTTCTAACCTTAACCTTCAGGATACCTTTCTTGGTAGAGTTGCTGAGCCCTAACAGAATTTATTTGATATTCCCCGAATGTCAGAGCCATATCTGTCATTTCTTCACTTGAATAACGTACGTAAGCCATAATTACAAACGATTTGATGTTATCACCTTTAATATCAAACTCGTACTAACAGGCAAGAAAATTTGCAGGTTTTATTTGGGTTTTCAAAGCTTTCTATATTTAACTTTGTACGATTTGTTATTTATTATTTTGTAAATAAATGGTCGCCATTTTGAAATGGTTAAAATTAAAGTATCATATTTTGATATCCTTGTAAAGCTAATTTAACGTACTTTCAAGAAAAAAAAAATACCGATACCCATTGCTAGATAAAAAGTTGTAACAATTTCCGTTTAACTTTTCTTCAGAAGAATTTTTTTTATCTATTAAAATAAGTATCAGTAACATTGGAGGGTATCTCTATTTTTATTTTTTCGGTATCTTATTTGGTTTTTACACGTTTCAGATGAGCGATATTTGCAAAGAAAAAAAAACAATTTTTGTCTGTCTGTCCAAAATTCACGCAAAAACGGCTAAATATATTTGCACGAAATTTCAAACGATGATATAGTAAAACCAGGATTTGAACCTAGACTACATGCCATCTCAAAATTTTTATTCTAAGAGGGTGCTTCGCGGTTAAAACTTACTAAAAAACTTAAAATATTTCCCTTATTATTCACAATAAAATGTATATTATGTTCAATGAAATTTTTCACTGAGTTATGAGGGCACACCCTAAAACTAAACTTTTGAATCAAAAACCGTAGATGGTACGGGTACGACAACTAGTAAATCATAAATACACTGGTTTAGTTGAATCATTACAATAATATTAATATTATTTTATTATTTCATTGCGATCAATCATTATTCCATGTTAAAAGATGAATTAATTAATTTAGTATTTAATTGCTACTTTTTCGTGGAAAAAACGCCACAAACTATACTAAAATAGACATGTTTTGGCCTAAGAGTGGAGAAAAATAGCAACTAGTCTCGCAGAATACTGAAAGGATAAACCGCAACTTCTGCCTGTCCGTACCCTTAGACAAGTCAACAGAGAACTGATCAAAAATCGTCCTGTAATAGCAGCAAATCGATAAAAAATTCATTCTTTTCCATGACAAGGAGGTGCTGTTATATATGGGATGAGAAGTCCCCTGCTTACTAACCAGACATTGCCCCATCTCATTACCACCTATTCAGATCGATGTAGTATGCATTGTGTGGTGAGCGCTTCTTAAATACTGAAGCGGTGTGAAAATGGGTGGTTGATTGGATTACATCAAAAGATGACACGTTTCTTCAACGCGGCATCCATAAGCTGCCTGACGAATGGCAAAAGGTCATAGATTCAGATTGCCAATATTTTGATTTAATACAATGTATAGGATTTACAATACGAAATGGCCGGTCTTGTTAAGAAGCTTAAAAAAGCGATAATGGGTTTATGGCAGTAATCCTAGGACTTATTGCAGTAAAACGAATATAAGGGGTGTTAAGGGAATTTTAAATTGAAATCGAATATATGCAATTCGCGAATTAAGACGTATTTTTAAATATAGTGATTTAAATACAGTGCTTTTTTGCCGAAATATTGTTTGAACAGATAAATATTAAGAAAAAACTTCTGACATATACGCTTCTCGTCGGCCATTAACTGTCGTACGCAGCGCCGCCAACGTTAGTTTGAGTCGCAAATAATAGTTCAATTGAAGTTTCTTAAAAACCATTAAGGATATTTTCCAAATTTATAATCCTATTGTTTCTAAATTTTAGGGGTTGTTAGTTAATTTTCAATATTCAAAGAAAAATGTCATTTCTCAGAAGATTGCAAAGGTCTGATACTGAACGTTGATAAAAAGTTAGTTTCGGAAGATAATGACAAACCTATACTTAAAACTGCGGAATTAGCCAGTGTTCCATACAGAACAATTCAACGTATCATTGTTCGGAGCAAAAATCAGCAGCAAAAACGACCCGATTTACAAGTTTTCAAGAAAATAGATAGTTTTATGTCTAAAACAATAATAAATAAAATATACGACTTTTATTCGAAAAATATAGTGCCGACTGTGCATCTTTTAATAAAAAAGTATTGAAGAAGACGGAATAGAATTTCCATACAAAGTAAGCCATATGTAACTAATATGTAACCTATTGAAAGGTAATGTGCGCCGCAAAAATACAACACCGATAGAAAGTGACATAGTAGTATAATTATTAAAGATGAAACAAGTGCAATAAGTGGTGATTTGGTAGTTACACAAACTCTGATAGTGATATAAACAATGATAATAGTGATAATAATTAATATTTTAATAATTTAAAATTACCATAAATTGACTAAGGTCAAGGAGGGTAATAAGGCCCGGGCGGAAATAAGGCCCACTTTTGAATTTGGCGCCTTAGCAGTGAAATTCAGAATTCACATGTTCACAGTATATTAGTATGTGCTTTTGCTATATATTAACAGGTGGCAGTACTTTGTTTTTTTTTAATGTATAGAGATATACACATGTAAACAACAACAGCGCGGTGTTTGCTTCTCTACTGTAAGTGAATTTAACTCTAAGTATGTTTTTTACTTATATGCCATTATTTAAATATCATGCATGTTTATTGCAATAACTTGCTAGTACATAATAGTACATTCTATATTATTTTATTTTTCATAACCTACCAATTAGTCAATAAAACTATGGTGTAAACATTTAACCGCCAAGCTGATAATAAGGCCCACAGTGTAAAATCGTTGGGCCGACATGCGTTGCTGCATAAATTGCCGTCTTTGGGTCCACGAAGACTGTGTTGGACTGACGAAGGAGGACAAAGATGAATTTATTTGTCCAAATTGCATGAATTAAATAATTGTTTGTCTTATTTTTATTTGTCCATTATTTAATAATTTTTGTTGTCTAATTTTCAATTTATTTGCCCTAATTGTATGAATTAAATAATTGTTTTGCCATAATTTTTCAAAATAATTTAAAAATAAAACAATCAGACCAATATTCCGGTGTTTTATACGCTTTTTTATACCCTAATTTATATTTGCTATATGGGCCTTAATTAACGACTTTTCTATAAATAAGGCCCGATGCAGACATCTTTTAATTGCGTAACTTAGTGATTCGTTTATCAAATACATATGTAATAAATTATTATATTATAAAAATATGTTCAAATTATTATTTAAAAATAAATTTATAACAAAATTGTTATTGTATAAATTTAAAAAAAATAAAAAGTGTTAGGTGGGCCTTATTACCCTCCTTGACCTTAGAGTACGTTCAGGATAACTTCATGCCAGGTCTATATTACCGACTGGGTTGCGCAGAAACCAAATTTCGTCCATGCCATTACCGACAGCTGGTTTTATACATTTCAGTGGCGTCACTTACTTTGATCTGTTCTTGACTACGCGTATATTTCGATTTTGACTGCTTAATTCCGTTTTTGTTTTCTTTTTTAAATTTTGTTGTTTATTTTCTTTGTTAAATTTTGTTGTTTATTTTCTTTGTTAAATTTTGTTGTTTGTTTTCTTTGTTAAATTTTGTTGTTTATTTTCTTTGTTAAATTTTGTTGTTTGATTTTTTTTTGTTATATTTGTGTGTTATTATTATTGTTATTTGTGAAAATGACGCAAAAAAAAGATTAATCTAATTAACTTCCAAGGTATGCCAATTCGGAGCCAAGCGAGAGAAATCATAAACAATGTGGCTAAATTTATGAAAAATGATTATAAATGTCTCAGATTATATACAGAAAATTATTAAAATGGAATTTATCAATGTATAAACTGTTACATATATAATGTTCGTTCTACTGCATGGGTACAGAGGGCTCCAACCAACCCTATTCTGGGAAAGTGTTTTAACTTTATTCCAAGATTTCACTTCTTTGTTCGCTTAATTTGTTACACTATACTCAATTTTTAAAACTTAGTAGATTGTTATTATACGACTGCTTATTTTCTGGGTTGCGGGTTTCAATCAAATGTTTGTGTGGTGATCTTATTTTATTCTCTTTTTATAATATGACCTATATATCCACATCCATTTCCTTTTTTCATTTTTACTGCAATTACAATAATTAAAAACTGTTACATACGGGCTTTATATAATTTGCATTTACAGGGTGAAATTGATACATTTATACACAAAAATATATTATTATTTATTTTTCGTACGTTTTCAGGTATGCCGTGTACTAAAACGAGAACAAAAATTAATTTCAAATACATGATTTTGTTTGTTTGGTATTCACAACAATTGACAAGGCAGAAACCCTTATGTACGTCTATGTAATCAGCTGTTTTCTCGCGCAGCATTGATGACGTATTTTATGATGCCCTGGCATGAAGTTATCCTGAACGTACTCTAGTTCAAAAAAATAATGATTTTTGTTTGTGCAAATTTGAAATATTTAATATAGACTATAAAGACTTTAAAACAAAACGATTTTTAAATATACCTATATTTATAATTCAAATATAGCCAGGCTTAAGCCTGATAAAAATGTGAAGGAATGTCATGTGAGTATATACATTCATTCTAAATAGCATATAGGAAAACATTTTTATTTTAAATAATTATTACTGTCCTGTCAACAACTATTAACAGAACCATAAACTCAGCAGGTATAATGGTTATACTGTCAACCATTATTGGAATCAATAAGGTAGGGTGGCTAATTCGTATTGTAAATACTATACCATTTATTTTATATAAATAAAAATAATTATAAAAAACTCATGCACTTTTGCAACAACTTAATAATCAATTTCAATCGTATGTATCTGATTATATAATACTGATCACATCTCTATGTCTTCTTACCAGAATGTATTCGCTTGTGTCTAATGAGAGATGATGCGTCTGAAAATGCTTTACT
The DNA here is from genome assembly GCA_963971575.1 of Liopterus haemorrhoidalis. Taxonomy (NCBI): domain Eukaryota; kingdom Metazoa; phylum Arthropoda; class Insecta; order Coleoptera; family Dytiscidae; genus Liopterus; species Liopterus haemorrhoidalis. The sequence goes on from OZ020613.1 coordinate 41,416,065, forward strand.
ACACTGCTCACATTTGAATGGTTTATCTCCAGAATGTATTCGTTTGTGTCTAATAAGACATGATGAATTTGAAAATGCTTTATTACACTGTTCACAGTTGAACGGTTTTTCTCCAGAATGGCTTCGTTTGTGACAAGTAAAAGATGCCAAATGTGAAAATGCTTTATTACACTGATCACATTTATATGGCTTCTCACCAGAATGTATTCGTTTATGACTGATGAGTTGTACTTTCTGCGGAAATGCCTTATTACACACTTCACACTGAAATGGTTTCTCGCCAGAATGTATTCGTTTGTGTCTAACGAGTTGTACATTCTGCGAAAATACCTTGTTACACTCCTCACATTTGAATCGCTTCTCGACAATATGTACTAGTTTGTGTGCAACAAGTTCGCGAGAATGTGCAAATGTTTTCCCACATGCATCACATTTATAACATGTCTCTATTGTTTGTGTTGTTTTCATTTGTTTGACCTTCTTAAGGGATACTGGGACCGAACTTTCATCTGGATTAGTGGAACATGTTGCGCTAGCTACAACCAAACAAATAATTAAAATAGCAAGATAGAAACAGAACTATTATAAAATGCTGCAATACTGTGTAAAATCATAAAGTCCATTCAAAATAAGAATGAAATGACGTAACAGTTGAGAAATTTGATGTGTTAAAAGTTAGGTTATATCCAACTACAACTAACCTCACTCGCTCGTATGTCAAACAAATACGACAAAATGCTGTTTAAGATATGGCAACGTAGGAAAGGGATTCCAGCTTGTAGAAGCTAAATGAAACAATTAAGTAATGCTTTCACGTTGATTATATTACATTTTGACATTGGCAATTAAATTAACCAAGTGTGACGTCATCTCATTCTAATCTTGAACGGAATTTAGTGATTGTAAGCATGTGTGTAGGCATCGTAAGATCGGGCTTAAAATGCAATTCTGTACAACCCGTAACTTAAAGATTCTGGTAACTCCTAAAAATTTCTCGTAAATATTTACAGAAACCAAATGCCTAGCTGTAAAGTGACTGTAGGATCTGTCAAATTATCAGTAAATAGAAAACGTTTTTTATGTTTTAAAAATTAAGAAAATCACTTGGGAACGGGGGCTATTCAGAAAATCACTTGAGAATGAGGGGAGGCAAATATTCTAAAAATCATTTAAAGCAAGCAACATTCATAAAAGGGGACATAAAAATTTTAAAAATTACTTATTTTGGGGGTAAATAATAATTTAGAATATCACTTGGGAATGGGGGGCAAAAATTCTAAAAATCTCTTGTAAGAGGGGCTCAAATTAAAAAAATTATTTGAAAGGGGGCATAAATTTAAAAAAAAAAATACCTGAAGGCAAGAGGAGCGTAGATCAAATAACTTGGGGACGGGAGGGGTAAAATTTAAAAAATCACTTGAATGGGCAGAAATAAAAAAATTACTGAAAGACATGGGGGCATAAAATTAAAAAATTACTTGGTTTGGGATTAGGTAAAAATTCAGAAAATCCCTTGGGCATAGCGGGCAAAAATTCTAAAAATCACTTGACAGGGAGGCATAAATTTAAAAAATAAAAAATAAACTTGAGTTGGTGAGACGCGGAAAAATAACTAGGGAACGGGAGAGGCAAAAATCATTTGAAGGGGCAGAAATTAAAAAATAATTACTGCGGACGGAGAGCAGAAATTAAAAAATTTCTTGGGGACGGAGACGGTAAAAATCCAAGAAACATTCGGAAGCGAGGTCGGAAAAAAATTGTAAAAGTTACTTGAAGGGGGCACGGAATCCTTTAGGGATGGGACGTCTAAATTTAGAAAATCATTTGGGGATGAACAGGCAATAATTTAATATATCATTTGAGGACGGGAGTTTTATCGCAGGACGTTTAAAAATTAGTTTCGGAACGGATAGGGCCCACGGACCCTTTGTTGGCCACGACTGTTCTACAGGAAGAAGGTATATTTCCAAGTTGTGTCATTTTACAAAATTACCACAGCCACCTCAACCTTCAGGAACCACCACCCAGATCAGTCAGCAGCCATTAATATTGAGGAAAGGCCCTCCATCAGCAAAGAGATTACGAAACTGTTAGTCTCAGTATCAGTTTGATACTTAAATAACAATAAAACCAATTAAAAATTAAGGGCCATGTTCATAATCTTTTACTAAATACAGACGATTCCGCTTAATTGGGCCACCGTTTAATTGGGGCAGCCGCTTATTTGGGACAAATCTCAAAGAACAGAAACCAAACCAAGGAACCAACAGTAAATTTACATGTTTAATTGGAACAACATTCCGCTTAATTGGGACAGTAAATTTAGGATCACAGTACATATTATGTTACACATATTCTCAAGAAAAAATATGTACAAAGAATTTAATATTACAGCGTTATTTTATGCAGGAAGGAAATGAAGGGAGCCCTACATCCGTACTGAATACCTGTGCTGATTTTGTAGAAGTGAAATGTTACAAAAACAAAAGACAGACTACACTTGACGCATTTTTGCATTGAATTAAATTGTATGTACCTATTTATTATTTTATTTTGGAATTTATTATTATTTTTTCTTAAAAGTTTATATTTTTTGGTTATATGTAATTTATAGTTTTGTCCATGAGTTTATAAAGTAAGATTATTGAAAGACAAATATGCATTGTTTAATTTTATGTGAAAGTCGCTTAATTGGAGCAGCCGCTTAATTGGGCCAAAATGCCTAAGTCCCGATGTGTCCCAATTAAGCGGAATCGACTGTATTGCAATTAAGCGTTACTTGTTAAAATAAGAAAGTGTGATTTTAACGTTAATAGTGTTCATAATACCTATACTACGATATTTTAACTAATAGAGAAAGACATTTGGCAACGTTGTATGTTGTCGATAGAAAGAGATAGACATATGCACTGTACTACATGTTATAAGAGACGGAAGATGAGGTACTAGCTTTTTCTTTTAGCAATATGAATATTTTAAAAGAAATATAAGTAAAAATGTAATGGTACCTAACTAATTATTCATGTTAACCTTTAGCAAAATAACGTAAAGCAATACATATTTGGAGTTCAGTTGAAATACTTCCACCTTTTGAAGATACCGGTTTTATTTCGTCATTTAAGATTTCAATTAATGTTCTGTTTCTTTTGTAAATCTATATATATATTTAACTTTATATTCTCTTATATATATATTGAAATCTTCACTTAATGATTCCAATACATTTTTTCTTTTATTATAAAATTTTCTTGGCAATTGAGCTCGTAATTCACGCATTTCGCGAACTTCCCGCAAATCTCTCATATACATGATTAAATTCGGTCGGTATTATGGACACAAATCGCTATTTTAATGTATTTAATACAGCCTCTCCGCACTTCTAAATTTCTACTACTAAATTACAATTTACTAAGCACCACTAAAGCGTGTTCGACATTATACTTTATTCTTCAATTTTCTAACCTTTTTTCTTTGAACTAGAAGTTGTCAAAGTTTTAATACAATTTATTTTTCAATTTTTTGGTAGATAATGAAATTCTTACACGTGTTTCAGTTCATTTAAAGTACCAACATAAATATAAAATTCTTATCTTGTCAAGTGTTTATAACCTAAATATTGTTTTGGTAAAATGTTACTGTACGGTCCGCTCTAACTTCTTATAACTCTATCCACTCCACCTACTTGCTGTGAACGACAGCTCACGTGTTTTACCAGTGGTCCTAAAACGTACTCACTGGTCTTGGTTTAACTAGGGAATAGTACCTACGCTGCTGTGGCATTGTTATTTTAGTGTGAGTTTGTTTTGTCATTAAACTAGAAAATGGGTAGCTCGCTTCGCTCGGCTTTTTCTAACCAAACCCTTACTAACATAACCTAACCTAAGATAGTGTTTTGTCATTAAACTAGAAGATGGGTAGCTCGCTTCGCTCGGCTTCTTCTAACCAAACCCTTACTAACATAACCTAACCTAAGAAAGTGTTTTGTCATTAAACTAGAAGATGGGTAACTCGCTCCGCTCGGTTTTAGACTTTTACCAACTAAAACTAACCTAATTATCTTGTTTTTAGGTGCATAGTACTTTATTTTCCCCCATATTAGCGCAATTAAAATTGTGTATCATTATGTATGAATTTATAAACCAGAAACCATTGTTTTAGAACCACTGATAATCCTTGAATTATTTAGTGTCTTGAGCATGCATGACACTTACGATAGTAGTAGGAGAGGGGATAGAATTGAATGAAGTTCGAGCGGACCGTAGAGTAACATTCAACCATTGTTTTTTGTGACTGAATTGTTGGTGAAAATGAATAATAGAAAAGCAAAATTAAAAAAATTAACAAAGTTGTATATGATTTACCAGTTGAAACAGCAACTTTTAAAAGGGACAAAACCCAAAACAAAGCGTTTGTGGAGCAGAGAATGGCTGTTACGAAGGAACAGTAAAATGTTGGGGTCCTGTGCATTACTGGAAAATGAACTGGCACTTTAAGACCACGATTCATTCAAAAATTTTGTTCGAATGTCGAAGGAACAATTCGAATATGTGCACGGACTCATAGAAACAAAAATAAAAAAACAAGACACGCAGTTCAGAAAAGCAATTTCATCCAGATACCGCTTAATTGAGACTCTTCGGTTCTTAGCAACTGGAGAGTCATACAAAAGTTTATCATATAGTACTCGTACATCAGTAAGTTGTATTGCAAGATTTATACCAGAAGTATGTACTGCAATATACGAGTCGTTAAAGGATGAATATTTGAAGGTAAGTTTTATATACTTCTATTATAGCATAAATATGTAGATACAGCTATATAATAGACATATATAATTTTAAACACACATATATGTTTTGTTTTAGATACCGTCTACTAAAGAAGAATGGATCAACGTGTCCCAAGATTTCCAAACATTGTGGAATATTCTTAACACGGTAGGCGCCTTAGATGGGAAACACATTGTTTTTCGAGCACCCAAAAGTGCTGGATCTCACTATTACAATTACAAAGGAACGCACAGCATTTTTTGGTTAGCACTGGTCGATGCCAATTACAAATTTTTATATATCGATGTTGTGACTAATGGGAGAATAAGTGATGGAGGTGTGCGAATTTTTGTCAAAATTTTCTTTTATAAATGTTGCAGTACGATGTCTATTGTAAATTTTTGTATATTTAACATTCTTAATTGTATTTAGGCGTTTTCAAGGATTGCGACTTCGCTTTAGCGTTAAACCAAGAAACTTTAAATTTACCAGAAGATCAACCATTGCCTGGGATGAGTGAACCTGCTATACCCTATGTAATATTAGCAGATGCAGCATTTCCTCTCCAAAGACACATAATGAAGCCATATCCTTTTAAGAAAATGACAGCTGTGGAGAGAATTTTCAATTACCGGCTAAGTCGTGGTCGACGTGTGATAGAAAATGCTTTTGGCTTTTTAAGCAACAGGTTTAGAGTTTTGTTAACTCCAATAAATTTATGTCGTGACACTGTCGTAGTTATAACGCAAACATGCTGTGCACTTCATAATTTCTTAAGAAATACTCAAACGGAATTAAGAGAACAGGAGGTATCTACGGAAGTATCGAGAGAATTACAAGCTGCCACTTTTCAAAGAGGCCGTGCTCCAAATAGTGTATTAAGTATATGGGAAACTTTTAAATATTATTTTAATAATACTAACATTTTGGAATGGCAGTCTGATGTAGCTTAATTAACTGAATTAACTTTTAGTATATAGGTAAACTGTATTTTTAGTTTTACAAATAAAAGATTGTTTTTACATAGTTACTAGTTTTACTTACATTTATCTAACAAAATGAAACCTATAAAATACACATCTAAAGTGGTTATAGTAAACTATATGCAAACAAAAGCAAAAATTATCAATATAAATGGGTCATAAGGAAGAAAGCTTGGTAACAGGTGATTAGTAACAGTAGGATGCAGTAGTCAACACTTTGTTTACCAGACAGACAAACTGTATTTTTTTTGCAGGTATGTCTTATAGTCCTCTGAAAAGAAAGACACCAAATACAATGGGAAGAAAATATATATATATATATATATATATATATATATATATATATATATATATATATATATATATATATATATATATATATATATATATATATATATATGTAGGGGAAAGGTTCACAACACTCGCAAATAAAACATACACTTCAGTATAAGCTATATATTACAATTAGGTAAGTTACAATTATTTAATTTAGTAATACAAGTAAATAACCACGCTGAGACACGCTACATGTTAAGTCTGTCTGGGTTCTTCTTCAACGTTCAACTGCATGCGCCGAACAGCTGCGCGTGTCAATGGTCTGCCAGAGGCGGCGGAATTGGGGTCGTTTCCTACAACTCGGCTCTTCCTGATAGTTGCAGCGGCCTCGATGCTGGATTCTGGAACATCGGTTTCAGGATCTGAAAAATAATCATATGAGTCGCTCTCATAATTAACTAATGACCACGGCTTCATATGGTCAGCGGCGGTAGATGTCTTCTGCGGAGGATCTCCAGGGCCTGTTCGTGTTACATCGTACCGGTCGTGGGGTTTGACCTTCGTCACTCGGTATGGTCCCATGAACTTTGGTTTTAACTTCGCTTGAGTCGTGAATTGGGTTCGCTTGATTGCTACTAAGTCACCCAATCTATATTTCTGCGCTTTCTTCCTTTTCTTATTATACGTTCTCTTATTTTCTTCCTGTATTTTCTGTATCTGTGTCTTAGCTATCTTTCTCATATCTTCTCTATCTTCGTGAAACGCTTCTAAATACTCTTGTCTTATTAATTCTTGTAGCTTCAGTTCTTCTGGTCTTTTCATTTTTACGCCAAATAGCAGTTCGAACGGAGTAACTCCTATACTTCTTTGGTATGTATTATTTAAGGCATTTTGCAGCTTGTCGACATGTTTATACCAGCTTCCTTCATCTTGGAGGGACATCTTTGTTAATATGGGAATGATAATTCTGTTTATGCGCTCTACTTGACCGTTCGCGCATGGCACCCCGGTGGTGATCTGTACAAGTTCGATATTTTCTTGAAGACAGTGGTCTTTGAATTCTGACGATGTGAATGCTGTGCCACGGTCTGTGACAAGGCGTCGCGGGTTTCCAAATATCTTTTTCTGTGAGTCAAGCTTGTCTAGAACTTCTTTCGTTGTTAATGTCTTAACAGGATATATCCATACGAACTTCGTAAACGCGTCAACTACAACGAAAAGGTGTTGGTAGCCCTTTTTCGTGGTCTTCATTGGTCCAAGATGGTCTAGGTGATACGTATCAAGTGGAGTATCGCCTTTGTCCAACGGGTGCAAGTATCCTTCCTGCTTACCCGTCTTGCGGTCTGCTAGTATGCAAGAAATGCAACTTCTAATGTAGCTCTTGATTTTCTCTTTCATTCTTGGGAACCAAAATTCCCTTAATATCACATCCTCTGTTTTCTTCACAGAAAAGTGACCATTTTCTTCGTGAGCATTTCTGATCATTTCGACTTCCATCTTTCTCGGTACCACAAGTAGTGTTGTACCTGTCTCATTCTTGTATAGTAAATCATTTTGTATCAAGAAGTCTTTATAAACCCCTTTTTCTTCTAATATGGTCAATACTGCTTTCATATAGTCATCTTCTTGTTGCATCATACGTAATCTATGTATCAGTTCATTTTCTTATATTGTCATTATAGGATTTCTGGATAATGCATCGGCATGTCTCATCCTAGTTCCTGGCCTATGCTCAATCTTATAATCGAATTCTTCTAGATAAAGGATCCATCTTGCTATCCTTGGTATCAAATCTTTTTTGCCTAAAGTGGTAGCAAATGCTGAGCAGTCTGTTACTATCTTGAACGTCAGTCCGTGGAGATAGACTCGGAATTTCTTTAAAGCGTGAATTACTGCTAAGATCTCTAGCTCGTAGCTTCCATACTTTTGCTCTACTGGAGTCGTCTTTTTACTCATGGAGTATATCGGATGCATCTTACCATCATCTGGATGGTAAGATGCATCCGATCCGTGTACTTGCATCGGTGTGCAGCTCCGTTGGTGCAACTGCAGAATATATGTGCAACACCGGTTTTGTGGCTAAAGACTTCTTTAATGTATCGAAGCTTTTCATCTGCTCATGCCCAAATTCAAATTAAACATCTTTACGGAGTAGATCGGTGAGTGGTTTAGCTATCAACGCATAATTTTGGAAAGGAAACTTTGAACTTTCTTGACCGAGTCTGGCTGAGGAAAATTCAGTACAGCTCTAGTTTTTTCTTCTGATTATCTTATTGTGCTCAACTTGGTGCCCTTAGTATTCAATTCTCTTCTTCATGAACTGGCATTTTTTCCAATTAATTTCAAGTCCGTATGATTCCGCTGTTTTTAACACTCTCTTTAGTCGTTCTAGCGCTTCTTCTGCATCTCTAGCCATTATAAAAATATCATCCATGTAGATAACCATAATTCCTTCTTTGACAAGTTCTCTGAATACTTAGTTTATAAATCGCTGAAAGCATGCTGGAGAATTACAAATTCCAAATGGTGTACGGAGAAATTCGTATTGTGCCGATGGTGTCACAAATGATGTGTATTTTCTGCTGTCTTCATGCACGGGCACGTGGAAGAATCCATTTTTCAAATCTATAGTGCTAAATATCATGGCATCACGTAACTTATCCAGATGATCTTCAATCAGAGGTAATGGGTAGCGATCTTTTATTATCTTTTTGTTAAGCTGTCGGTAATCTATGCAGATTCGGTATTTGCCGTCTTTCTTCTTTGCGAGAACTATTGGGCTTGCGAAATCAGAGTTGCTTGGAGTTATAATCCCATCTTTTAGCCATAAGTTCATTTGTCGGTCTACTTCCGTTTTTCTAGTAGAGACAGTCGTCTTGGGCGTTGATACACTGGTTGTTCGTCTGATAAGATTATTTTAGTCTTCATCGAAATCATTTTTCGCTTATTTGCAATCGGATTATAGTTCCTATACATTTTGCGTATTCTCTTCACGTATTCTTGATTTTTAATGTGGGTCACATCTATTTCTTCTTCGTCGTCTTTTTGTGCCAAAAATATGTTATTCATATTTTCGTTTATTTCCGTAGTATCTTCGTAAGCGTCGTCGTCATTATTATTTTTATCTTCGTATCGTTCTTCATTGGAGACGTCATCTCCATCGTCGTCGTCGTATCGTTTATTTTCGTCATTTTCATTCATCTGAACAAGTTTCATATAATCTTCGTCATTTTCATCAAAGTCGTTTTTGGGCTTTCCCTCTTTATACCCTTCGTCTTCGTGCCTTTCGTCTTCAGCATTTTTTTCATCATTTTTCTTCTTTAATTCGTCTTTGGCGTCGTTTTTATTTTTCGTATTTGATTCGTCTTCAACGTCTTTTTCTTCATTAGTGATTACCCGTCGTACAGATTGTAATTGTCATGGTGTTAACAATGGCAACATTGTAAATATTGGTTGTCATATTTGACAACCAGGTCCATGACAACAGTTGTGTTTAGTTATATAAGAAATGTCATTCTTAAATAAATCATTAATAAATCATAAATATATAAAAGTGTATAATTACGATAACAAAGGTTATTACATGGTGCCGAAACCAGTATAAAATGACAAGAAACGACGAAAGCATGATTGGGTTAAAACCGCCAAAACCATTGCCAATAAGCAATGAAACAGACATGTCGCAAGCATGGAAAACCTGGGTTCAACAGTATCAGTGGTACGAAACAGCAACAAATTTAAAGAAAAAAGAACAAGCAGTACAGGTAGCAACTTTTATGACCATAATAGGACCTGATGCAATAATTATTTTCAATACATTTAACCTTAAAGAAACAGATCTAAATAATGTAGAAAAAATAAAGAAAAAGTTCGAAGAATATTTTGTCCCTAAAATTAATGTAACCTACGAGCGCTACATATTTAATAAGACAGAACAGAAAATTAATGAAACATTTGATGATTTTCTTACGTCATTACGTAATAAATGCAAAAATTGCTCATTTGGAAAACTTGAAGACAGTTTAATATGTGACAAAATTGTAGTAGGCATAAATAACGACAAAATAAGGGAACGACTTCTTGAAGAGGATAAATTAACTTTAGAGCTAGCAATAAATATCTGCAGAGCAAATGAATTAGCAAGAAAACAGTTGAAAGCTATGAAAGACAACCAAGAAGAACATCAGGTAAATACATTACAAAACAAATCGAACACTAGTTACTACAAAATCAAAAAAGAAAAAACTAAGCCAAAAGAAACATTCAAGTGTAGTAGGTGTGGAACTACACATGAAAGAAAAGCTTGTCTAGCATTTAACCCAAATTGTAATAAGTGTAAGAAAAAAGGACATTTCTCCAAGTGCTGCAGAACAAAACAAATCAATTTTATTCACGGTAGCACTGATTTAGAAGAAGATCAAGTTCTATATGTTTCTGCAATAGATAATGAAGAAACAAAAACAGATGACTGGTTTGAAACATTGTGGATTTCACCAAATACAAAGATCAAATTTAAACTTGATTCTGGTGCGCAATGCAACGTCATCCCAGAAAAATTAGCGCAGAAAGCAAAACTTGTGGTAAACCCGTCAAAAACAAAGAACTTGTTGTCATTTTCGAATCACAAAATAAAAGTGAAAGGCGAATGCTCAACGAAACTTAATTATAAAAACAAAAAAGAAAATATTAAATTTTTGATAGTTGGCGATGATCTACAACCAGTTTTAGGAAAAGACACATGTGTACAGTTGGGAATTTTAAAACGTATCGAAACAATAAATAAAGAAATATTCAGTGGTATTGGTTGCTTAAAGGGATACGTGTATGATATTGATCTAGTGGAAAATCCTAAACTACCGATTTATCCAGCTAGAAGAATACCATATCCAATCAGGAATGAAGTCAAACACGAATTAGATCAAATGACCAAAATGGGTATCATACGACCAATTAGCGAACCAACTCCAGCAGTCTCGCCAATGGTTGTAGTGAGACAAAATAATAAACTTCGCATTTGTTTAGACCCATCAGCAATCAACAAAAATGTGAAACGCAGACATTATCCATTAAACACACTAGAAGAGATAACGGCAAGAATAAGTGGATCTAAAATATTTACACTTCTAGACTGTCGAAAAGGTTTTTGGCAAGTGAAAGTAACAGAAAGAACAGCAAAATATTTGACATTTGCGACACCGTGGGGTCGCTATACATGTCAAAGACTCCCTTTCGGACTAGCATCTGCACCAGAAGTATTTCAGCAAATAATGTGCAATCTGTTAAAAAATATACAAGGTGTGGAATGTTCAATGGATGATATTCTTATCCATGCGGAGTCAAAAGAGAAATTAGAAAAAATAACAAAAATAGTCATAAACCGTCTGGAAGAAGCGGGCCTGAAACTAAATGAAGACAAGTGCATATTTGCACAAAAGCACGTTAAATTCCTAGGACATTTATTGACAGAACAAGGATTACTGCCAGATAAGGAAAAGGTCAGTGCAATATCACTAATAAAAACACCCAGATCTGTCAAAGAACTTCAAAGATTTCTTGGAATGGTGACGTACATGGCAAAGTTTATTCCTAACCTAGCCGATCTGACTGCACCACTTAGAATATTACTGAAAAAAGATAATGAGTGGGTATGGGACAGTCAGCAAGAAAATGCATTCCAAAAATTAAAGAAACAATTGAAAAAATCACCGGTCTTAGGATACTATGATCCAAAGAAACCAGTTACATTGTCCGTAGACGCGAGCAGTAAAGCATTAGGAGCAGTATTATTACAAGAAGGACGGCCTATTGCTTACAGTGCTAAGTCACTCACAAATACACAGCAAAACTATAGTCAATTGGAGAAAGAAACATTAGCAATAGTAGCAGCATGCAAAAAATTTCATGAATATATTTGGGGTAACAAAGAACTGGAAATAGAGTCTGACCACAAACCCTTGGAAGTAATATTCAAGAAACCACTACATGAAGCTCCACCAAGAATTCAGAGAATGTTAATGGAGGTAATACCTTACAACCCAACCATCAAATATAAGAAGGGTTCTGAATTATTTATAGCAGACACGCTCAGTAGAGACTGTGAACTAGCAAAAGAATTCGAGGAAAATACCAACCTATTACAAATACATGTAATTATTCCAATGTCGCAAGAAAAAGTTAACCAATTAAAAGATGCTGTTAACAAAAGTAAAGAACTAACATTGCTAAAAGACACTATCCAAAAAGGATGGCCAATAGACAGATCGTCAGTTCCAGAAGATCTGTTGAAATATTGGACATACCGAGAACAGTTATCATATTATGAAAATATGATTTTAAAAAATGATCGTATACTCATTCCCGAAGAAATGAGAATTACAGTTATCAAATGCAGCCATTTAGGGCATAAAGGAATACAAGGATCAATAAGGATTGCCAAGGATAGCGTATTTTGGCCTAAAATGTCAACAGATATTACTAATTATGTAAAAAATTGCAAAATATGTCAAAAATTTCAAAATGATAACAAGCAAGAACCTTTAATTGAACAAGAAGTTCCAGATCGTCCATGGTCTCAAGTAGCATCAGACTTATTTAAATTAAACAAAAATTACTATATTGTGATAGCTGACAGTTATTCAGGATATTTTGACTTTAAATTGTTGAAAAACATAACCAGTACAGCTGTCATTACTGCACTAAAGAATTGGTTTGCAGTGCATGGTATCCCGGATGTTCTATTGACAGATAATGGAACACAATACACTTCAGAAGAATTTAAGTTGTTCAAACAAACATGGCAATTCAAGCACAGACTTTCAAGCCCGGAGTTCCCAAGATCGAACGGATTAGCAGAAAGATATGTGCAAGAAGCCAAAAATTTACTGAAGAAATGTCTAGAAGAAAAGTCGGATATCTATCTAGCACTACTACATCACAGAAATACACCAAGAGGCAATATCGGATCACCAGTTCAAAGGTTAATGAACCGAAGAACAAAAACGCTGTTACCATTACAGAAGAAACTACTGAAGCCTAAAATATTTAAAGAAGTCAGAGAAACATTAATTAAAAATAAAAAGACTGAAAAATTTTATAGTGATAAAAAGACAAAATCAGCTCCTGAATTTAGAGAAAATCAGAACATATTATATAGAAACGAAAACAAAAAATGGCTACCAGCGAAAATAATAAAAAAAGCAGAAGAACCAAGATCATTTATTATTCAAACGCCAGAAGGAAATATATATCGTAGAAATTCATGGTTTTTGAGAAATAATAATGAAGAAAAAATTTCTAAGGAAACGTCACAGTATTCACCACCTGACACTACAAAAACGAGAGAAGAGAAGAGAAAAGAAGAACTAGTAACTCAGCCCGTAGTGAGGAGGTCTGGTAGAAAAACAACATCATAGATTAAAAATTACTTGTAATTATAAAATAATTGTTATTGTAAAAATATTGTAAAACATTATCTTTCTTTTAGGAAAAAGAGGGATGTCATGGTGTTAACAATGGCAACATTGTAAATATTGGTTGTCATATTTGACAACCAGGTCCATGACAACAGTTGTGTTTAGTTATATAAGAAATGTCATTCTTAAATAAATCATTAATAAATCATAAATATATAAAAGTGTATAATTACGATAACAAAGGTTATTACAGTAATCTTCCAAACTTGATAGTCATCTCGGCGTCTTTCAGTAGCGTGTTCCCGATAATCAGCGGTGGTTCAATTGCGTCGTCTGGTACTATGTGTATCGTCGTAAGGAAATTTTGTCCTCCCAGCACAACATTGGCGTCGTAGCATCCTAGGGTATCCACTTGGTGTGAACCTAATCCAAAAAGTTTCTTGAACACTTGCTTCAAGGCTTGGCATGGCGGTTGTTTAAGATATTCGGTGGCTCTCATTAAATTAACGCAGGCTCCTGTATCAATTAGAGCTCTTATGTCACGGCCGTCTACAGTAACAATGGCTTTTAGGCATCCCTTTGCGAAGTCATCTGCCAAATTCACTTCCGGTTGCCCTCTTCTTTCGCTTCGGTTGGCGCTGTTCTTCTCCGTACAATCCCTGGACTTGTGTCCGTGTTTGCCACACTTGAAACATTTGGGACCCTTGTCATGATCTGGGCAATATCTAGCAGTATGGCCTAATTTACCACAGTCATAGCATCTTGTGCGGTCTTCTCGTGAGTTAAATGCATTTCGCTGGGCCGTTTTTTTGGAAGTTCGTGTCTCTTCGGAAGGAACTGGTTCCCCGTTCGTCAAAACGATTGGATCTTTCGCGACCATAGTCGTCTTTCTTTGACTTCGTGTGCGCTAACAGGCTTTCGTAATTTTTAATTCGAACAAGTAATTCCTGCACGTCCTTTAGGTCGCTTAAGGCTAACGATTTTGCTAGATCACGGTCGTTTATTTCGGCTACGATATATTTTATAACAGATCTCATCTCAATATTTCCCGTTTGAGCTATAGCCGCCATCTCGTATACGTAACTCTCATACGTTTCATTAAATTTTTTCGTACGCCACGTCAAGCGTAAATGTACATCCGATTGATCTACAACGCTAGGAAAAGAATCGCACAGTTTCTGTTTGAACTCCGTCCATGATGTCATTGTTTGTGGAATGCTATCGTACCAGTACCGCGAAGCTCCCTTCAACTTACTAACCGCGTAAAACAGTAATGTTTTACCGTCCCATTCGTAGACATCAGATATTGCTTCTATTTTCCTCGTCCATTGGGCCGATGTTAACCCGGATGGATTTGATGGATCAAATTCCGGAATAGCGCGCTCGTCGGCAGTCTTCCAGGATGGTGCGTGCAAAATTGTCGTACGTGCTTGCGTGTTCGTAAACAAATCTCTTTCGCGTTCGAGCAATTCTCGTTCTCGCCTATAAATCATATTCACGACCAAGATGTTCGTGAGAGCGAATAGTATCATACTCTGCGTCGCGGGGCGTACTTTGCCCTTGTGGTACATCGCTCATCTCTTGCTCATTCGTGAGAAGCAATTGGTCATGCATTACGGCTTGTTCATGCATCTTAAATATCTAGTCCTACCTTGTATCGTCTTCTTTCACCTTGAGTTCTTATCTCTTTCAGGTCACGTCTTCCTTCGCACGTATTTCTTCTTAAATGGCACGTTTTTTCTTCTTACTGCATACTTCTTTTCTTCTTTCTGCGTCTTGTCGTCTTTCCGTCTTCGGTTCAGTCTTCACTCTTTATTAATATTGTTTTAATTTACTTTTTTTTAAATTAAAAATCTTAGTTTTATTTTTAAATGCCTTTATTATACCAAAACTTTTTTCTTTTATCGCGCCAGGAATTTATATGACCCTGTTTACTTCGGAAGTTACGTACCCGCCTTTCCCCTCGCGCCTAACATGGACGCAAAATACGTTACAAATGATTTTAAAATTTAGAATATTAAACATTAAAGCCTCTAAGTCCATTTACTTATCTTTTAGTTCGTTCCTTTATACTTTTCACTTCATTTAGGCTATCACTTCACTTTTGTTTAACAATATTTCTAAACAATAACTTATTTTCAAACTCGTTTGGCTCAATATCCCGGATCCGAGCACCCAGATTTTGTGGGGGAAAGGTTCACAACACTCGCAAATAAAACATACACTTCAGTATAAGCTATATATTACAATTAGGTAAGTTACAATTATTTAATTTAGTAATACAAGTAAACAACCACGCTGAGACACGCTACATCTTAAGTCTGTCTGGGTTCTTCTTCAACGTTCAACTGCCAGAGTCGGCGGAATTGGGGTCGTTTCCTACATATATATATATAGTCTACATTTTTATTTATTAGCTACAGATTACATGCTCTCATCTTCTATTCGATATCTATCAATTACATTTAATATTTCCTTTTTACATTGTCTATATTAAGTTTTATTTTTTATTTCCAGCATATTGCTGCCGACATATTGAATAAATTTTTCCAAATCATCTGGAAAATTGCTTTCCTTATCCTCAGCTATTTTATTTATGGCACTAATCATAGCCGCGTTTATACTACTATCGTCAGTTTTTTTTTTTTTTATACTGCCCTCGTTGACTTCGCTGGTTCTTCTAGGAAGAACTTCACTGATTGTTCTCTGGCGTTTACGTGGCCTCACTACAGAATCTTCCCGTAGTTCACAAACAACACTAATCGAGCTGGTTGAAGAACTCATCGGGGTGGGTAAAAGACACTTGTAGGTGACAGAACACCTTTCTCTTCTATTATGTATTCACCCAGTTCTACAGGAGTGTGCTGAAAATAAATACTTTCTGTTAAATTACATACTTCATATGTCTATGCTGCAAACACTTTGCATAAAGAATTTACTATTTATATGCCAGTAATTTATATACCAGGTCAGCCTGTTTTTTGGTAGAGGCCACCAAGCAGAACGAGGTACAACTAAAATACAATGTAACGTTTACCAGTGATTTGCTATATTACATTTTTCCAGGATAATTAATGAATTTCACAAAACTATGCATTTATACACAATGATTGTTACGTTCAGCAACCGAGTAAAAACGTTTTTAATAACAGAGTTTATAATCGACAACCAAGACTTTTTTCAATAAAAAGTTTGTCGAGAACAAATCGTTCGAAAACCAAGGATCCACTGTATTTTGATTATTTATTAAATGTTTCTTTTGTACTTAGATTGAAATACTCACCAAATCTATATTTTCATTGATGGACTCATCATTTTCCTCCACTGGCTGAATTTCTCCTTCCTTTCGTTCATGTTCGTTCGCAGACATATTTGATTTGCCTTTGTCTTTTTTAAAATATGGCAATAAAAAGACATATTATTGTACAGCGACCAACTTGACTGTAGGTAGTCCGCACCAGACCCATTAGGAATTCATTTCTTTGCCTTTCTCACATTATCCGCAAACTGAGTCCGCAAATTATTATTTTTTTTTGAAATTTCTTCCACAGTAAATATTTGTTTGTAAGTATTGTCTAACTCCACTCTTATCGTCTCAAGGGCTTCATGTCTCAATAAATTATTGTGATATCCAGGTGAATCAATCTACAAACAAATAAATATAATAACCTCAACTTGTATTTGTTATTAATTTGTATTATTTTACCTTATATAATACAGAATGCAGCTCATATAGCGAAACAAGAGCTTCTGTCATCTGGTGGATCCACTTTCTTGCCATGATGTAGCTATTTAGTATATTTGTAATATTACTGATTTACGTACAAAACACAAATTATATATTTGCCTATTCAAACCAATGATCAACAAAACACTGTTAAACACGTGGTAATACAAAATATTTACAAGCGTAATTTTAATGTTGGTACTATTGTTAAAAGAGTCTATTGCGCATGCACAGAGTTCAAAATTGAAAATATTTTCAACAAAAGTTTGTCCAAATCTAGTTTTGAATAAAGTTGACCTTGACTACATAAAGTGTTCTACACTCTACAATTTCAGTGATTTATTTCTAGTACAAGTTCTAGTCAAAGAAATAAGTATGAAAATTTGACGAGAATTGTATAATGTAGAACACGCTTAACAATAATTCTGTATTATGAACATCCATTTTTAGTAACGCTTAGTATAATTGTCTTATTAGTACTACTAAAATTTAGTAAAAAAAAATTATGAACATGGCCCTAAATGATTTAAATATTGTTACTTACATCAGTATAAACTTGTTTAATCATTTGTTTTACGTAAATCACGATTTTTTTTTTTTTTAATTCGTATCCCACTTAATGCATTTATTATAGGAGCCATTATTTTACATCAAACTAACATATACATATACATATACATATTTAATAGTCACTTTGACGATTATTTGTTTCAAGTTACTAACGGCTGGTTGCTAAAGAATGAGTTAAATGTGTTAACTCAAGTTATCCCTAACTTAAATTAAATATATGCTTTTATGTGTTGATTTGACTCGAGTTAGTCCTAATTTTCTTTAGCAACATTTTGTTCCTTAGTAACTTTATATTCTCTTCTAATGTAAATCTCTTATTTAGTTTTAATAGAGAACGGTCGTGGCTCAGATAGTTAGTGTGTGGACCACTCAGCGGCGGCCAAGTTCTTTCCACGGCACCGGCAAAAACACAATATTGCGACCTTTTCTCCCTCGGAAGATATGCGGCAACTATCGAGGTAAAATCCCAAGTAAAATTTCCCCAAAATAATTAGTGGTTCGGATTCCACGATAATAAATTGTAGGTCCCATACGATTGTGTCATACAGGCAACACAACTGTACGCGGGGAAATAGCCTACGCTCGGAATATGCTCAATCCGAAAGTGGAACATACATTAATTCTTTAACACACATGAATGAACTATATATATTAAACAACTTACGCCAATTTAAAATAAGCTGTTTTTGATTGGCCAACGAAAACATTTAAAATATTCACTGATAATATAGATAACTATTAAAGTAGCTCTACTGACCAATGTTTGTGACAGCTGTACTCTCCAATTCATCTTCAAATTCATTAGTGTCCACAGGTTCAGACTTTATGTAAATCTCCTCTATTTTTGTACTATCGTGGTATGCATCATCTGAAACTTCATCTTTGATTCCTACAATAAACCCATAATATAGTAATTGCTTATGCCGGGTTTACACGTGTTTAGTAATTAAATTAAATAATTAAAAATTTAGTAACTAGCAACATGTAAACCATTCAGTTTAGTACTTGATTAGCACTGGATGTCTCAACTGCTAAACACGTGTAAACAGGTTAAATTTTAGTAAAGTATTTAGTAAACATGTTTTTAACCAGCATTTTTATTATAAATGATAGATTGGGGCGACGAAACTTTATTAAAATTCGTGGAAGCAAATACAGAAAGTGGATGTTTGTGAAATACCACGTGTTTTCCTTGGAGAGAACTATTTTCTGACTCATATGCGTTTTATTTTTACTTAAGATACTTATTAGTATCTAACTACTTCTTCACATAAATGCAAAATACATATTCGTAAGCTTAAATTTATTGTATCACGTTCACAATGACGTGCCATTTTTAGCGTACTTTTAATTAACAGTTTGTAAACAACACTCACCAGTAAAATTGTTTAGTTTAGTAGCCTGATTTAGTTAGTTGATTTAGCTACTAGACACGTGTAAATTCGGCATTACTTTAAAAATATTTACGAGAACTGCCCAATTAATTCTCGGCCTCGCAATGAAAGATTTGGTGTTTTAATTTCAAATAAATTTTATTTTTGAATATGATTTACCTTAACATCAACACATTTATCCCAACGATGCTCCAAAGACATTATCCATCCCTATAGTGGCTTTCCTAAAAGTAAATAGTTGCTTTAACAACTTCATTTGGTGGGAAACACTTTCCACTCGCGAATTTCTTCAGGTTTAGGAACAATTGAAGGTCTGAGGGAACCAAATCTGGTGAATCAACTAGACATTCCACTACATGTATTGTACTTCTAATTCCTGATTTTCTCCATCGCCAAAATTGATTTGTGTGCAGGCGCGTTGTTTAATTATTAGCACAAGCCACAACCACTTTGCGCCTTGCTTTTTCATAAAACTTTAATTAGAATGTAATATACCAACCCTTTTTCCAACCCCAGAACCGCACCAGATGGAGATGCTTTATTGAGGCCCTTTGCTCCTCTTGAGGAGTTGTAGGAACTAATATATACCAACCCTTTTTAGACGCCTATGGCTTCCATTATTTCATTCTTTTATTAGTCGATGATCCAAAACTGTATCATAATTGCTGAATTTCTGAGGTTGAATTTTTTAGGCGTCCTGAACGTGAATTATCTTCAAGGTTGGTAAGGTTACGTTTAAATTAAGCAGCCAATTTTTGTACTATTGACAACGAAGGAGCTGAAGGTGTTTATAAACTTTTACCAACTTCGGATGAATTTCGGTTGGTGATAAACCATCTTATACAACAAAATTTATCACTGTAAAAAATACACAAAACTAATCTATTTTAAACAGCTGTATGCAATGAACTATTTACAGTTATGAGCCAGTGGTTTTCTCTGGGGAGGAAAATACATGAGCCTGAGAGACGACATGAGTCTGGGGTGAAATAGGTATTACAGCTAAAATATTTCTCCGGTTGGTAATTTTTACCACCCCGGGGTGGGTGGATCCGCTTACCCCCTTGGATTCAACACTGCCTATTATGTTTATTTCAAAATGTTCAACTTAAAAACAAAATGTTATTGCCGCCAACAATGCTATTTGTGGGTGAGGCTGAGAATTTATTTGGCAGCCCACGTACATATAAACTGTAACAACAAAATATGTCTAACAGTATTAAATGAGTTAGTAAATGTTTTCATTACTGACCATTCTCCCTTTCAGCCAGGTGCTTTATTATTCCAGTCTTCACTTCAAGTTCATCAGAAACTTTATATTCTGTTTTAATGTAAATCTCTTTTTTAATAATATTTCTGCCTCTCGTATCATTCATATTCATTCCTGAAGCAACTTTCCAATTTTTTTTTTTTTAATTCCAGTTTAAAATTCTTGCTATACTACTTGCTTTATAACTTTCACAATGTAGCAGTCCGTGCAGATAACTGTACACTGCAGAACGCAGCAGAACTACAAGGCGAACATTAAATCCTGACTGTTACATAATGGTAAACATTGGGTTTTAAAATATCAAAACTATATTCTAATTCACAGCTGAAAATCCCAATTTAACAAAGAACCAATCAGAATACTTCGTAGGTCCGAATTCACCCGAGGAATGTGTTGAATGTGAGGAATGTGTAACTTAATATTTGTTATCAACTCAATGTAGGGTGACCATTTTCTTGAGAAGGCAATGCGGGACATAATTCGTATATGCAGAGCCACAGTAAGGCGGGGAGGCGGAGGGGGCGACGGCCCTGGGCACACTAAGGAAAAGGGCGCTGACGGGCTTGACTAAGGGGCGCCATTGTGAAGGTGAGGACCTTTTTTTTTTGCCCCTAGCGCAAGTTTTCCTTACTGCGGCTCTGGATATATGAGAGGAAAGGAGTACAAAAGATAACAGAAATGTATTAAACGTTTTAATTTAACAATTGTGTCTAGTATGATTTAAAGACCGCGATAAAAAAAATTAACAATTGAATCAAAAATATTACAAAAAAAAATTACACTGACAACTACATATATCACGAGTTCAAAAAGAAATAAGATAAGGGTTGGCTATGGAAAAATAAAATAATGTCTACTGCAGGCTTTATATAACAATATAAACTTATGACAACAACAACAGTGATGACAGTTAATTAAGTCTAAAGCTTGCTGATGACTTTACTTTTATTTTCCATAGCCAACACTTATGTAATTTCTTTTAGAACTCATGGTATAATGTAAATATACACATTTTAATATAAAAATTCAAAAATTAAAACTAAGTATAACAGCAACACTATACAGTGGCCCAAAAAAGTATAAACACACTTTAAATTTTCTAGTAATCGATATAGTTACAATAATTAAACCTGTATAATTTTTCTGGATTGTATTTTTTTTTATTTTATTTTTTTTTATTTCATTTTCATACTTCTGTTATGTTTTAACACTTCGTAACAGATAAGTATTTAATTTCAGCAGATTTTATTATTTAAATCGTTTATCGAAATGGAAAATGTAGATACTCAACATTTTCAATTAAATACATTTTTGAGCCACTGTACCTAATATTTTAATAACGGTATTTTTCCACACAATGAATTTTTTTCAAAAATTGATCATTGTTTTTAATTTCATCCTTAAACTCTTCGCATGATTTTGCTACATTGCATTTCACAATAATCATAGCCTTAAGTGTATCGATGTTCTGTGATGTTTCAGTTGTCCACAAATTATTGATTATAGAGAAGACGCGTTCCGTAGCGGCATTCGTACCTGGCAAACACAGACAAAACTCAACGAGCTTTTTTAGGATTGAACACGGAATATGATTGTTTTCAAAATCTTGAAAAATCTCCACCCATTTTCCGTCAGGTTGAATTTTTCTATCGTTCAATTCCTGAATCTTCTCGGCAGTTAAATAACGCTTCAAATAGGATACTTCATCGAATAGTTGATTTTCTACCAATGCTTCATTTTCTTTCATATATTTCTTTGTCAAATTTATTGTTGACTCTACATCTTTCCAGTCGACAGCATTCTTCAAGCTTATCCATTTAAAGTGTTTTAATTCATGGAATTGGTTCCCCCAAAGTTCCAAATACAAAACACAGTTTTTGTAAAAATTTACAATGTGATCTATAAATTTTCTTTTTATGTCTTCACCTTCGACAAGATTTTCCAACATGGTGTTTAATGTGGGAGGAATAAATTCACATGAGATTCTTTCTTTGTACTTGAATATTAAGCTATCAATCTCTTCAGATATTTCCATTACTGTCCGGTTATTTCCCTCGATTCTTTGGACGGCATTATGAAACACAGAAGCTTGGTTATGTAGAAAATACAGCCAAAGTTCTGCTTGATTATTTGAGAAAAACTTTTCCAATATTGTAGGGCATTTCTCAGAAGAAAGAAAATATGACTTTAAAGGCTCAAACATTTGTAAAATTCTTCCCACTGCAGGCATAAGGGCAAGCCATCTAGTTTTGCTTACACCTAATATGCTATGATAATCTACTCCTGCATCAAGGCAAAATGTCTTCAGTGTTTCCACTCGAACAGTGTAGATGTAAAAATGAGAGTAAATTTTGGTAATTATAGCCTCGATGTCGATAGGAAGCATGTCAGCAGCGGTTTGAACTGCATTGTGCACAATGTGTGCAGCACAACCAACGCCAATGATTGGTCGATTTAAATCAGAACTTAATCGGGAAAAGACATTATTAACTCCTCTTCGCTTTATGCCTCCGAAATTTGAATTAGCGTTATCCGCGCAATACCCAATTACCTTGTCGGTTAAATTGTTATTCTTCAAAGTTTCGACAAGAGAATTTCCGATCATTTGCGATGTTTCTCCCGGAAGAGAAACCAAATCTATTACTTTGGTTTGAATCCCATGTTTAACGTCGAAGTATCTAATTAAAGTTGGGAAAAGCTTAACATCTTTATGATTTGATGCGTCCGAATAAACAGTAATAAAGCTGATTTGCTCCAATATTTCTTTTGTACAGGATTGTGTATAAGGTAAAATTACATTTTTTAAAATCGCTTCTGTTTTTGAATGCGCGCATCTAAACTTTTTTTCCAATAATGACTGCACTAATTTTGATGTACAGTCCATTGATCGAAATGACTGGTTGTGAAAAACAGTGTGAAAACACAACGTAGCTTCAGCAACTGCTAATTTACGTTCTTCATCGCCAAACCCGATACTGGGGAAAAAATCCGAAATAGTACTGGAACAGCTGGAACTGGCTGCTGTCCGTAAAGCCCGTTTGTGTTTCTCGGAATGAACATGACGTGAAACATCATATTTTCCACAGTGTGTAATAGAAAATTCAGCATTGCACATAGTGCAGTAAACATTAGTTTCCGTTTTAGTTCTTTTTATGAAGTGAAACTCTTTCTTAATATCGTCGTTATATTTACATATTCTTTTCCTCGACATTTCTGAAAAAAGGAGATATTTTTTCAAAATTTACTAAAACGATTATTTCTTTATATCTTCTTTAATTTTATAATAATTAAATATAGCTTATAAAAAATGATAAGTCAACAATTTTTGTATTTATGTAAATGTTTGTAAATAATAAAATAATTGTTAACATTTTGTAATGATTAATAATAGAAACATTCATATTGTTAAAATTAATTCAATAATATACAACAATAAGGAATGGCAGTGGCACACCTAGAGGGAGCGATTGAAAATTTTATTAGCACCGTCCTAGGTAATTGTATGTATTTAAAAATAGAAATATTCAATTCAAAATATCAAAACGACCACAGTGTTTCACTCAGAACTGATAAGCTACTGAACACACCAAAAGCATGAAAAACAATAGTTTAATAGTTTATTGCAGCAATAAAGACACATAAGAAATCCAGAAGTTTCGTTGATTCCAATGGACATTGAAAAGAGTTTTAATCTTAATCTATATGAAATACAAATACATGTAGAGCTGAGCGACTGTTTTCTTATATCTTACAGGAGCGGCGTATATAAATACAGTGCAAATTCTTTAAATTTTGAAAAATAAACAGTATAAACAGTAATAATCCCCCCATTTTAGTCGTTTAGGTCCCCAATATTTAGTCGTTTCATTTAAATAAAAATATGAATTACTGTCACTCATTAAACGGACAAGTAGTCTGCATAGATCGTGTGTAGTGCAGACGCACCCCACTCCCCGGGGTGACTCAGGGGCAAGTGGTCCAAAAAAACGTAGTTTTTACGTGTTTTTGTCAAAACACAAGTGATGAGCCAAGTGGTGGCGCTAGCTCTTAAAATGGGGGGGGGAGCAGGAAATTTTTGAGTAAAATTTGGGGGGGGCAGGAAATATTGTAATTTTGTCAATAAACAATTATTATTATTATTAAATAAGAATTTCTCCAAAGCAATTCTGGGGGGACCAACTGGGGGCCAGAGCAATTTTTGGGGGGCCAACTGGGGTCAAAGCAATTTATCGGATTATTGGACCCCCCGCTAGCGTCGTCACTGGATGAGTCCCTCCCCCAAGAGGTCCAAACACATGTGGTTGTTAGTTACGGCGTTATTGTTAAATAATAAATAAGGTGAGGACCTTTTTTTTAGGTCATCACTTGCATTTCAGAAGCGAGGACTTTTTTTAGATCACTTGTAATTTAGAAGTGAGAACCTTATTCATAATTTCAATAATTTTGCCTGATACCCCCCCCCCCCTTCTAAATCTTTAGTGCGCGCCTGACGAATGGTAGATATGTTAATAATAATTATTGAATTATCATGAATTAAATCAATACCTGTGGTACTGTTCTATAAATCTTAAATAAAAAAATGACAAGAAAAACACGCCTCGAAAAAAACACCACTTTCACTTTCTTCGGCTCATCTAATTGAGAACTGACAATAACTGAAGTGACGCCTAGCGGAGTATTTTGGAACTTAACGGAATAGGATTTTGTTGGATGTGGCTCATTTAACGGCATTGTTTCTATGTGTTGAAGTGAAGAAAAGTGAATAAAATGGCTTTAAAATCGTAACAGAAAATTAACTGTAATGTGAATTCTTGTGTATCTAATGGCAAATGTCAAAAAATCCTATTCCAATCGCCATTTTGTAAGCGAAAACAGCGCCTCTATAGGTAATGTCACTTCTCAATACTAACCATAGAGGCAAGAGTTTATATACACGTAGGAAAACGAATAGATAATAAACATTTCCGATCTTGACCTTGCATAAGTTTTGTGTATTGAGAAGTGACAATACCGTTGGCGGCGCTGTTTTACAAGGCAATATGGCTGAATTGTCTAGTATTCAGCTGTGAATATGCTAACAGGGAACAGGTTAATTTAAGCACAGTACATTTTTATTTTATGAAAATGTATCTATCGACATTCTAACAAAAAATCAACACTAGAAAATATGTAATAATTTCAAACAGTACTACAGTCGCGTAATACATTATTTGACCACCAGAATGCGTATCCGAGCGTGTCAGTTCTCAATATGAACTCTTGCAACCATACAGTTTGTGAATGCCTACACTCGCTGTACTACTGCGCCGGCGATCTGCGAATTTTAATGTACGTACTTTAACGACAATATAACAAGTCGAGTCATTATCAAACTATAGGAAAAGTAGAGCACTGACAGTTAAATTGATGTAAAGTAAGTTAGAATTAAAAATGCGGGACATGTAACAAAATACGGGACTGTCCCGCGAAAGCGGGACGAATGGTCACCATAACTTAATGGCGTGTAGAGAAAAATAGTGTTCATTTAATAATCAATTCGTATAAGGTAACAAAAATAGAATGTACGCCTGTGTACATGTCCTTGGAAATAAGTTTGATAACTAAATGCTGCTGTTGTAACAGTACCCCAGCCCTAAATTTAATTTTTAGTTTTAAGTAATTTCTTATGTTCTTTTTTTTATTATTATTTCAAAATTCTTATCATTTATTTTTATTTAATTATTATACTTCCGCAATGCGGGTGTTTACGAACTTGGCCAGAAACATAGTGTTGTAATATAAACTTTTGAACGGTGATTGTTGATGCATTTTTGTTGCATTATTGACAAATGTTGATGTTTATTAGTTTATGTTATGACACACGTTTTAATGTCAAGTTTACGGAACTTGTGGAACCGAAGTTAAACAATTTCATTGTTAAATCAGATAAAAGGTAGCACGTAGCAAGCGACAAGGCAGTAAGAAAAAGAGTCCTGTGAAAAGAGTCATGTTAAAAGAGTACGTTAAAAAGTTAAAGAAGTTAGTCAAGTCAAGTCAGTCAATCAGTCAGTGTGGTAAAATTACCTAATCGAGGGCATAGTCGGCTACGTACTCCCTCGCCAAAAAGCAAGTTCCGATAAGTGGTGTAAGCACGGCGCAATGTGTAAGTAAATTTTATTTTCATTTATATAATTTTTGTTCCTTTTTATATTTTTTTGTTGTTGTTAATAAGATAATTTTTGAATATATTTATTATTAAATTGAATCGTTTCGCAATTTATTATTCTTCAAATTTCCCCGTCTTGCTTAACTCCTCCCCTTTAAATTATTTTCCTAGTTTTATATAAACTAGGTGGTGGCAGCCTCCCCCCCTGTTCTTACATTTTGGTAAATTCATCTTCATAACCCCTCCCTGCCTGTTACACTGTCAAGTATTACATAACGTACAAGAAATAATGATCGCACTGTACAAGTTCACACGAGAACTTTATTAGATCCCCAATTGTCCGTCTGAAGCCTTAGACCAATAACCAATATAGACAGCGTATGCCAGTGGCACACACAGGTGGGTGGCCCGGGCGGTGGCCATCGCACTCGGATGACAAATAGATCATATTAGTAACTACGTCACAAAATGGGATTGACTGCTGCCACCTCGCGGTTGGATTCCTCTTATTTGAATTTCACATATTGTTTTTTTGTTAAATTGTATTTTGGAAATATAAATTAAGTTTTCAAAAAAAGAGAATGCTTCACATCAAAACTACAAGTCAATATTTATTTATTAAAATTCTTATTTTATACGTTATAATTTAATGTGTCATTATTTTTGCAGAACAATATTATATTGCAGGTTAATTTTAAAATTTTTACGTTAATAATCGTTATTATGGCAAGTAACATAGCAATAAGTATGTATGCCATATCTAAATGGTTTGAAGGAACAATATGTTGTTTTTATTTTATCTAATATTGTTTTTAATTTTCATCTGTCAAAAAACGTAACCTATAAATATATCTTCGAATCCTTATTTATATATTTATAAAATCATTATTCTATAATATAAAGTATCTGGAATGTATATATTAGTATATATTTATCAAAAATACATTACAAAGTTCATTATTGGTAAAATAATTTTACGATTTATCTTTGACAGTGTTCTATACTATAAAGTACATTAAGAAGTGTCAAGCTCGTATATGCTAACTTGTTGCCAAATTATTGTACTGAGTACTGCAGTACAGTTTGTATTTATTACGTATATTTTAGTGTTTAATTTTTGTTACATGTTGACAAAAGTTGTGAAAAACTATTAAAGCAGACACATGGAGGGAAAGGTAATTTTAAAACCAAATTGGGAAAAAATTTTGGTTATGGACAGGAGGAAGGGACGTGGGAATATGTTTTGAGTTACGACCAAAAAGTAAACGATACTATGTGGGTCTGTTCATTGCATTTTTTGCGAGTTAATTGCAGAAAAACAAAATTGCACTAACATACTTGCACCTGCATTAGAGGTGCAAGTTGCAGATATAACTTTTAGTTGCTCATATCCAACTAAGATTAATTTTATTTCATGAGGCACTGAAGATAATATACTTGTTTGCAAACAGAATGCGTATATTGTAAATTTAGCATCGGGGCGCCATGATCAAGGGGCGCCGGGTTGAAGAAAAAAATGTATAGCCTATTACAATATCAAAATAGCTTTAATTAAAATAATATTCATTTTTGTAATAAGTAATGGGAACTTTAATTAAATCTAGCAAAAACTACTTTTATTTACTGGACGGCACTACTTACAAGCTTCTAGTAAAAGGAGGCGTAAAAGGAGGAAATTTTGAAAAAACTAACTTTTTTTACTGGGTGGCACTTTAGGCTTCTAGTAAAAGGAGGGCGTCATGAAAGGAGATTTAGAAAAAAAAAAAAAATTCTAGTAAAAGGGGGTGCCAAAAAGGAAATTTGAAAAAATAAAACTACTTTTTTTACTGGGCGGCACTTCAGGCTTCTTGTAAAAGGGGGCCCCATGCAAGGAAATTTAGCGAAAATATAAAAATCTAAAATGCTTCTAAATGAGATATTAGTAAACAAATGGATAATTAAACTTACTACGATAGTAGAAATCAAAGTCGATAATACCTCTTTGTTTTAGCTACAAAAATATAGTAAAAAAAAAAGTTTCATTCTGTCTTCGTAATGCTATGAGCAATGCCCGTAATATTTCGGGTTTGCGGTATGCACGTTGCTGGGTTAAAAGCGAATAATTAAAAGATGGTCACAACCTTTAAGGGTGCGCACAACCGTATAGTTTCCTATACAAGACTAACAACCTGAAATAAAATTATTAACAATCTATACATCAAAATTTTCAGCGAATTTTTATCTACCTAAAAGGATATTTTTAATTATCAAAAGAACTGTCATGTAATTGTAAATAAACAAATTGCTTTATAGACGCCATCTTGTAAACCATTCGACGCATATTTGTGTACCATGCGGCAAATTGTAGCTAAAGCTTCATTCTACAAATATGTTTGGAGATAATTTGTTCTATTGTGAAAATTACTTATAGTTATTGTACTTCGTAATCTACTTTTGCCGCCACCTCGAATATGCCGCGGTTCTCAATATAGGTGCGGCAGATAAAAATGTTTCATTTTATGTAAAGAATACTTGTACCAAGTGGCATTTCATTATCATCAAGTATAATATTTTTCGACGAAGGCTCTAAACTATAAACAATCATGTCGAAAAAATTATTAACATTTCTAAACAAAATTATATAAATACAAAAATTATTTGAAACCCACAAATATATTTACAAAATTACAGAACATTGTTGTGTAATACCTATTATTAAGTTATTTAGCAATAACATTTTTCCAATAATTTTTTCTATAATCAAAAATATCCTATTAGATAAATAAAAATTCTGTGCAAAATTTGATGTATAGATTGTCACTAATTTTATTTCAGATAGTTAGTTTTGTATAAGAAACTAATAATCTCTGGGGGTTGTACGTAGCGTTAAGCCGTTAAATCACATTTTGAAATAAATGCCATTTTTGTGTTGATCTTTAAATAAAATTCATTGACCTTAAGACTTTTAGTCAATAATTTTGGTCATACATATCTTATATGAGAAACTCACGAACAAAAAAAATCCAAAATTGGACAAATTATTAAAATTTTATAGCTTACCAATCATGCCAATGTCATTACATTAAAAGTTTTATTAGTTTAAAAATTACTACCACACTTTATTTTTCCCCTTATATTTATTAAAATATATTGAATATCACGCATATTTACAAAAATTAAATTTTCTCATATATCCTTTCGCCACATTATTACAAGTTCTTCTATTAGTTCTTTCAAATTTTAATCAAAAGCTGTTTTTGAAAATATTAAAAATGGTAATTAAATATGATTATTTTACTGTGTTTTATTTTATAGTAATTATCAAAAAACTTATTTAAAAAAATATATATATGGGGGAGGGCTAACCTAATTTTGCATCGGGGCGCCGGGTACCCTTGAGCCGGCCCTGCCTGGCATTTAACATCTGCTCACCTACAAATTACACTTCAATAAATCTACTGAAATAAAACTTTAAATACTGTAATTTGACGCCCATCTTCTGTTATACACCTCAATGAATGTGTAGCGCTTAAAAATCCAAAATGTCGCAAATATTTACTCGCATTTTAATAAAATCAAATCGTATTGCGCTTAAATTAACCTGTTTGCTATGTTCAATTTAACGGCTAAGTACTACTGTCGCCAATTATATTTCCTTCTATTACAGCGCCACCACCAGTAATGTCACTTCTCAACAGCATTCGATACAGTCGAGCCATAGGGTGCGTTCAGCGCCTAAACCGTTGAGTCTAAACGTAAACGGACGTTGATTAAACAATTTGGTGAATGTCTGAACGGTTAGCGGTTAGTTTCAACGCGAGTGTTTGACAGTTTGAGTACATAATCTTAAAAAATATTTAGAGATGGATCCATTTCTAATAGATAATTTTTTGTTAGACCAAGATATAAATTTTAATGTTATCCAAGTGGCAGTGGATAACTTGGCGGCACCTATAAATGTTGTACCTGTTAGGAATGTACCAACTTATAATGTTGGATATGAAGACGTGATAAGGAACTATAGACTAACAGACTTTAAAAACCATTTTAGACTGCCACGTCCTCAAGTGGCAGAATTAATCAATTTGTTAGCTCCAGTGCTATTTAACTTGTATCATATATAAAATTGCCGCTAATAATTTAGGTTAGGTATACAAGTCAACATAACTAAACGTTAAATTTTCACGTTGAGATGTTTAATAACCTGTTGACTGTCAACGGTAACGTTCAGAAGGTAAACGTAGTGAACGTACTAAACGGTTTAGGGCGCTGTACGCGCCCATTGACAACTAGCACATATAATACCTGTAGTACTCGGTGCGTTGTCTATGCTCGGTGCATTCAGAAGTACTGAGTTGTCTGGAGAAATCTCAGGAGGAATAATCGACAAAGGATATTGTTCTTCAATCTCCTTGACTTCTGGTTCTTGAATCTGTATGACTTCTGGATCTTCAATATCCATGATTTCTGCTTCATCGGGAACGCACGATGCTACACAATAATGCACCCGTTATATACCTAGTTGTTTGTGTAAGCCAAACAATTGAAATATAAGAAATCTGATGTGGCCAAGACATAACCGCCCGTCTAAATAATTTTGAATTAAAAAAAAAAAATGATAGTATTCATATTTATCTTTAAGTTATTTGACACCTTTTCATAAATTGATTCCTTAACTAGCTGTCAGACTATATATAAAAATAGGGGAAACTTTTTAAGTTCGCAGCGCCATATGCGGCAAAGCTGGAACACTCGAAAGTGACATTAAACTTTTACTCGTGTATTTGTTTACATGGTGAAAATGAGCACCAGTTGTATTTTTCCTGTTTTCCGAGTTTTTTTTTTTTTTTTCTTTAAAGGTAATCTACGATTTACAAGATATGTAATAATATAATATTCTAAAGAAATTACAAGAAAATTTTTAGTTTTTCATTATATTTTTAATTCTTTTTGACTATCTGTCAATATAATAGCAACAAAAATATGGTAAATATATTAGTAAAAATTAATATCTCTGCCTGAAAAAGTAGAAGGGTCTTTTAAAATATCAACTGTTGATTTAGGCAAATTTTGGGTGGGATAAGTGCTTTTTTCAGTCTTTTCTTGGACGTAAAAAATCACTTTCCATAAAATGCAACGAACAAACGTGCATGCATGAGCTTGGATTTTTGCCCATTTTTAGTTTTTGGGTCCATAAAAACCTGCGATCCACTTTTTCTCTGCCTCCAAACGTCGTTTCAATTGATATTTTTTTCGATTTAGGTACATTATGGAATGTTTAAGAGGTATTCTCCCTTATTCACAATTTACATTGCTGCACACAACAAAATTGATTGTTTTTTTTTTTCCACGATTCTGATTAAAGTATCAGCACCAAAAACCTAACCTAGCCTACTCCTAAATAGACTCAGATGGTCAATAAAACTGTGTCTGTCAGGTAAACTGTCGTAATTAGCGTAATTCCGAAAATTTTAAAAATATCTGCAGACGTGGGGCTTTTAAGGGATTAGATCCCTCCTATATCTATATTATACATGTCTTAAAATTCATACCTGTAACTTTTTACAGGTAAGAATTTTAAGAAACCTCCCATGTTTTAATCCGTTCACTTTGAATACACTATCATTCAAAAATTCCCAGCCAAAACAACAACATTTTAAACTTAAATAAGAATAATTTTAAATTTTAATCTCGAAATAGATAATTTTGCAGTTACTACAGTTTAACCTTCAGGTATATGCTGTTCACTTTTGTAAGGACAAACTAGATCAGTTACTATTATAGTGTATTACTGACTTTAAATGTCAATTAAAAATATTCCTTAGGCTGTAAAACCGACTTTACGTTTTTAGGTTATGATAATTATAATTAAGATATCATTTTTCATTATGACATATGTCAAACTGATCGAAATTTAAAAAAAGTGAAATTTTTTAATACCAACATGATATAAAATTTCAAAGGTTGTGCGAACTATTGAAATTAAAATTTCCTCTTAGTTTGTTCTTAAAATACAAAAGTGAACAGCATATACAGAAATACATAAATATAGTAAAGATTGACGGTAATCCTTGACGTAAGTCCAAATTGGACTTACACCACTTTAAAATGGTCCAGTTATTATTTGCCATTAATTTCAAATGATCAAATAGAGCATGTATGTTAGTAAGCACTAGTATACAGTTTCCAAATAATAAATAAATATAATAATAAATTACCTGGTAAACATAAAGTTGGTAAACTTCCTTTTATTAATCTTTTATTTCTCCCGATATTTTCTTTCGCGAAATGCAGGTAACAAATACGTAGATTGTCATATATCTTTTTCAAGTTACCATCAAATAAATCTTGACGACCAGCTACTTGCAACCATTTTATCAATAACTCAGGCGACTTCCTTGGGTCTGGAAATCTGTAGACAGTTCCGAATCTATTCAGACAACCTTCCACGGCGCAGCCTCCCATATTTATCCACAAACTATTCTGCAATAAAATTTAAAACATGTAATTTCACCAACAACGAATAAATTTATTGAACAAATAAAGTTGACAATATCACATCATTCTTTTGACAGCAATGTTAATTACTTCAGAAACAATAGACCCCTATTTTATTAATAATTTATAAATAAATTATCTTCTATTGAATTTCTAAACTTTTCATGAGTTAATATGTCTATGTGATTGTATTTATATAGTTAAACCGAAAGTCTATAATTTTTGCAAATTACCTATTTAAAAACGATGCGATTTTATAATTCCATTAATATTTTTAGGTTATTACAAATAAACATTTTACTAAGTGTAGGCCATTTTTCCCAAAAAAATATACTTACACACAGCAATTTATTCACAAGAAAATTAACACTGAATAATGTCTATGAAACAATAAAACTAAATATAAGAACTGAAAACAACAAATAAACAAACAAACAAAAATTTCGCAAGCACTCACTGTATCACAGAAAAAGACACTGGATAACGGTCACAAAAATTCGAAGCTCAAAGACAGAGAACGAAATGGTATGACGTTAACTGTTGCTCGCTTTATCTAGCCAAAAACAATGCCACTACCGGATCGGTGGCAAACTAAAACTGGTGACGTCACGATCGTATTTATCGCCCATAAGATTGCCAGGGGTATGAATCGAGCGAACAGTGTTTTGCAAACACGTGAACAAACACTCCACTCCGTTACACGAACCTACTCACTGTGATTAGCACGGACTGTTACAAACTTTTATATTAATATTTGTTGTAAGAATGAGTGCCATGGGTTATAGAAATTGATTAGTACTTATTCCTTTATAATAAAATGTATCGTGTTACAGGCTATGACTTGCCTCATACTGATTTAAGAGACAATGTTATTAAAAAAGATATTGACATTAAGAAAGAAAATGAAGTTACTAATGAATTTAAAGTAAGGGCTGGAATACAGCACATGGCTGAATGGGAGAAGGGTCAGTAACAAGCACATTTACAACTACATATGTATATCTATCTTAATAATCTATTAATACTGTCACAGTTCAGTTTATTTCAGGATAATATAAATAAAATATATAATAAACATTTTACTATAGTGCGTTCAAAGGTGAGTTTGCAGTACAGGGCATATGGAGTAGTTCTTTTTCATACTCTCTAATGGGTTTACACAATGACACTATCCTTTTCTTGCTTGTCGACGTTGCCAGCTCTAAAACGCGTTGATCTGTGAAGACGCAGTATTCTACAAATGGTCATTTGTTTTTGTTGACTGTTATTTTGAGTTTTATAAGAGTTGATTTTTGTAAATCATACGAGTTTTTCATATTATTATAATTGACACATTTGACACTTTTACAACATTTGGCAACACTGCTCCCATTTTCCATAAGAGCTATACTGCAAACTCCCCTTCGTACGCACTATAATATATTTTACTAGGGTCTATTTCAAATTAAAAAAAAAGTAGATAGCGCTGCGAACCGAGTACGATTTACACTGGACAAATACAGTATGGCGTAAAATTTAAAATAAGTTACAACTAGGGCATGGGCGTAGTAACTGGGTTAGCAAGTGATTTTTTTTTAATGTAAAAAAGATTAATAAGATATTGAAATAAACAAGGCGGATAATACACTTACGTTATTTATACGACATAAATTCAGTTTAATGGGGAATTTGAAAAAGTTAAAAAAATATTAATTTTAAAAATTATGTACTATACATAAAATGAGAGATTTGGCTAAAAGAGTTTAAATAAAGCAATAAAACAAAAAATATATCTTCAGAGCTAAAGTTTCTTATTTAAATAATTATTGTAAATAAAAATTAAAAATATATGTATATATGAAGGTCTAAAAATTATATCAATAACTTCTGCTTTGGGCACAATCAGCTGGGCTGTCTTTTGGCCTCACATTAGTCCTCTATCTTGATCTGTTAATTGTCAAGTGTCAAAAAATATTTATATGTCAGATAACCTAAAAAATATATAACTGCGTAAAAACAAATTACATGGAGAATTTTCTCCATAAAATCTACGCCAAGAATATAAATAAAAGTCTAAATATGTAAATAATAACAAAATATATGAAAAAAATTAAATAATATAAATAATATATATTTCCAATGTACGACACTGAACATCTGTCAACCCGAACTAAAAACAATATTTTTAACAGTGTAATAGGGATGACGATCTAAACCAATCCGAAGCAAGGACAAACAGCTCCAATCTTCTTACACACATTTTTCTACTTTGAAATAGACCATAGTACTCAATTATTTTATATTTATTTATGATGGGTTCAACAAGGGTTCATGCAACGCCGGTCTACAGCTAGCAATCTATGCTACTTCACCGACTATGTTGCATCCACATTAGATAGAAGAAGCCAAGTTGACGTTATATATACTGATTTTGCTAAAGCGTTCGATACCATTGACCATAATACTCTATTACTAAACTTCATTCTTTTGCGCTTTCGCCTTCTCTAATATCGTTATTGTTATCTTACCATTTAAATCGTTCTCTTTTTGTTACTTTTCGAGAGCATAACACCTCACCTTTTTCTGTTACGTCAGATGTTCCACAAGGGTCAAACCTTGGACCTCTTCTCTTCTCAATGTTCATAAATGATATTAATGCCGTTATTACTAGCGAGCATTTACTTTTTGCAGATGATCTTAAAATATTTAAAACAATTTCCTCTGTTGATGATTGCCACATACTCCAAAACGATCTTAAACGTATAAGTGAATGGTGTAATTCTAACCAACTTAAACTCAATTTATCTAAATGTAAAATTCTGTCTTTTACTTGTAAAACAACCCCCATCCATTACTCTTGTGCTGTAGCTAATCACCATCTAACTCGATGTCATAATATTAAAAACTTGGGGGTAGTGTTTGATGAAAAGCTCACATTTGATCTACACTTAGATCATATATGCGCCTCATCGTCTAAAATGCTTGGTTTTATTACCAGGACTTTTACCAACATTGCTGCCATCTTTACTTTGTACTATTCCTTTATTCGATCTAAACTTGAATATTGCTCCGTAGTCTGGGATGCAATATACGACGTCCAGAAGCATTCTTTGGAAAAGATACAGCATGAATTCCTTAAATTCATATATTTTAAAGTCATGGGATCTTACCCTCCTCCTGAACTTCCTTATGACTCCCTGTTTCAAATATTTTCAACCAAATCATTATACAAACGCCGTGAAATCAATTCATTGTCATTCTTAAAAAAATAAATATCAAATAAAATTGATGATCCTGCACTTCTTCAACTTTTAAGTTTCCATACCCCCATGCCCACACTCTTAACCAATTTTTAGGGTTTTGTAGGTATGACCAAAAAACCCTTATACCGTCATTTTGTCGTCTGTCTGTCTGTCTGTCTGTTCGGTAAAAATTGTAGCCAAACGGCTAAACCTAGAGAGTTGAAATTTGGCATGCTTATACAACTCTTTGACCTGTACATAGGAAAAATACTAAAACATCTAAAAAACATATCCCCCTAAAAATATAAACAAATATGTGCTCATCGAAAAATAAAATATTTTTTTTAAATTCTGAGTAGGGTATCAAATTAAAGCCCTTAGTACTTGGATTAACGATCAAAATTTTATTTTTGCAAAATAAATTATTTTGACGCTATTTTTGCTAAAATTGTGCAAAAAAAATTTTGTCCCACACCCTGTAGCCCAGATGGTTTAAAATAAAGATCTGAAAAAATTCTAAGTAATGTACATTGGTGTGAACCGGAATAGTACAACAGGAATTTTTGATCAGATTATGTTTTCGGAAAATAACGCATTTTTTGTGTTTTTTGGTTTTTGGTTTATTTTGTTTAAATTAATTTGTTAAAATTCTAGTTATATTTTAGCAAATTTTGAATTTAATTTTCAAGAGCTTAAATTTAATAACCAATTGGACTTATATTTTCATTCTATGTGTCATTTATACGAAACCAGAGGGGCGGAGCGTATGATTTAAGACAACCAATGAAAGCCATAGGCGCAATTTTCAAAATCTTAATGAACCTTGTTATATAAAAAAAATACTGCACTTATTTAGAAACCTAAATAATGATATTAGGTATTCGAATTAAAATTAACAAAAAAATATTTTAACATAAAATTTGTTTTTAAAGATCTGAGATTAACAGACGATAAATTATTTTAAAAAGATCGTTCATTTTGCCGTGGTTACTACAAAGCAAAATTTGCCCTACACTTATTATATACATACATATATATGCCGCCTTCACTTATTATATACCTGCAAAACCCCGCAATGTGTGAAAATTCACACTTCACATAAATTTTTTTATCTACCGCATGCGCGTACTAATCTCTTAAGTCCCCAATTAACCGCATGTGTTCATATCATCATACAGATATTGAACATATTGATCTCTTTTAGTATCAATTCTTAATTTTCTTATTTTGATTTCTAAGCGTCTCAGTCCTATGTTGCTCAGTTGGCCTTTGAACTATATATAATCCTTTATTTCCCTTGGACCTTTCGGTGTTTTGGGTATTACTACAATTATAATTACAAAACATATATCTCCTATTAACATCCCAACATCCTATTAAACATACATCACATTTCATTACTTTACATTATAATTTATTTTATTCCATTCTCTTCCCTTCCAACCATTTCTTCACCCCTCCTCATATCTCCTTTCCTTCCTCCCCATTTCCAGGTAACCTCAGCCCCCTTCCTTCCTTCCATTTCCCCCATTCTGCTTCCCACCGGGCCTCTTTCTTCCTTCCTTTACCCCTTCCTGTTATCCGTCCCCAATGTCAATCCTTCTTGCCTCTAATTCCCTCGCCCAGCTCTCCCCCCTTCCATCTTCGTGCAACAGGTCTAATGTGCTCCCCGACCACTCTGTCATCTCCCTACACCTCTTCGCGAGGTGCTCTACATCTTCCTCCTCCTCCTCCCCGCACATCCTGCACATCTTATCCTCCTGTCTCCTCCAATATCTATTTCCTCTCTCTTCATTCCCGCACCTTAGCCTCGCAATCCTCCTAACTCTCCCTCCGGACCTTCCTCTTTCTCCCCTCAAGTAGCTTAGTACCCCTATAGTTCTGACCTCCTTATATCTCCCTGCGCTCCTTGAATTGTTCCACCCCATTCTCCTCCCAGTCCCTCCCCATCCCGTCTCTCCTATCCTTGCATTAAAATCCCTCCCACTACAATCCAGTCTCCTTCCATCTCTTCTCCTAGAATTTCGTCCAATTCCCTCAGTTTCTCTTTACTTCCTCTTCTGTTGTACATTGTGACTACTCGCCACCCCTCCTTCCCTATCTTCACCCTTCTCTCAACTATCTCCTCCGCTTTCTAAGCCTCTTCTTCATCCATACACAACTCACACCTTACTCCGTGATGATACCCCCATCGCCCTTCCTTTCTTCTTTTCCTTCTTCGCCCCTTGACTTTTCCATACCCACCCTTTCGGTACTTTTTCTTCCCGTACTTCCCGTTCCTTATCCTCCATCCATGTCTCCGTCAACCCTATTATCTCAAATTCCTTCAAAAATTCCCAAAATTCTTCATCCTTTCCTTTAATCCCTGCTACATTCCAGAAGATTGCCTTCACTTCTTTCTCGTCCTCCTTCCCACCCCTTCCCTTACCGCTATGCATCTCTTCTACCTCTTCCCCTCTTGCCGAAAATCCCGCGTTTCCTCCACCTCACCCCTTAACTCGTTCCACCTCTTCCATCTCCCATCTATTTGTATTTTCATATATCCCAGCTTCGCTTGTCTGCCTTTTTCCTTTTCTTCTCTCACCATACCCCATAGCTTTTTCTGTATCTCTCTCTCCTTCTTTGTTAGATCATCATCCACGTACAGATTCTTTCCTGTCAACCTACTTTTCTGCCTCATCAAGTCCCTTTTATCTTCCCACTTTTTCAATTTTACCAACCACATTTTCCCATCTCCTCTTCCTATCTCCTGCATTCTCCCTACTTCCATTTCTTTCCCTGTTAGCTCCTTTATCATTCTTTTAATTCCTACCTCCTTATTCTCCATATTACTCAACTCTGCCCCTCTGACTACTATATTGTTTCTCCTCGCTTCCCTTTCTCGCCTTTCAGGTCCTATCTCTACCTCTTCCATCCTTTTTTCCAATTGTTTTAATTCTTCACCCTCCTGTTCCCCCGACCTCGGCTTACACTCCTTCTTTTCCATTATTTCTAGCCTTCTTCTTGTGTCCTCCAATTCTAACTTCAGTCCCTTGATCTCTTCCGCCTGCTCTGCCTGCCTCCTACCATATTCTTCACCCATCATCCTTATTTCTTCCTTTATCTCGTCTTTATCCTTTTGCATTCTCCCCAGGATCTCCTTCAACATTCCTTCAATATGGTTCTCCTTTCTTCCCTCTCCTTCCCCCCCGCATTCTTTCTCTTCACTGATCGCTCTACTCCCAACTTTCCTCTTCATCGTCACTGGCGATCTAACTACCTTCCTTGACTTTCTAAACTCTTCCTTTTTCTCCTTCTCCATCGCTTTCCTCATCCTGTCCGTTAGTGATCCTATACTGTCCGCTCGTGACCGCGCCTGACTCTCGTCCATTTTCCTTACTTCGGAGACTTGCAGGTTGTCTACTTTCCCGTTGCTAGCCTCCGGTGTGTTTCCTGCTCCGATATCAATATCTATAGTATGTCTTTTGGTCACTAGGTGTCACCAAAGACTAAAACGTCTACTTGCTATTTTTTGACACACTTAACCTCTAAATATTTTACTTTATATTAGATAGAATTATAAAGGATACATTCGGCTTTCCTACTGGATAGCAATTCTCCACTTTCTCCACTGCTAGTCGCTTCTTCCTATCGCCTCCTCTTTTTCTTTCACTTCACTAATCTTCCAAAATTAACTTTTTCTTCACAC
The DNA here is from genome assembly GCA_963971575.1 of Liopterus haemorrhoidalis. Classification (NCBI taxonomy): domain Eukaryota; kingdom Metazoa; phylum Arthropoda; class Insecta; order Coleoptera; family Dytiscidae; genus Liopterus; species Liopterus haemorrhoidalis. The sequence goes on from OZ020613.1 coordinate 41,455,997, forward strand.
CTGTTTTGTCACACAACCTTATTGCATTTATAGTAACTTTTGTTCATATACATGCCTTTGAACTATTTCTACTTTTATTTTTACATTTTTATCTTATTTATTATTTTTTAAATTTTTTTATCTATCTTTTTTATTTATATTATTGTTTCATTACCTTATTATGTCATGTTATTGCCATATTATTTATGTTTTACATTTTATTGTTTTATATTTTATTTTATATGTATGAACTTTTTTGTAAAATATGTATTAGACTTTGAGTACTACTTAAATTTATATATTATACTGTAACTTTAAATATATTATTACCATGTACCTGTCCGTATTTGGATTCTTTCCGTAGGACAGATGTAAATTTAAATAAATAAATAAATTTGCTTATTGCAGAAATCAAAAATGAAATTACGGATGATGTGTACACAGAGAAAATTTACATCAAGTCTGAACCTTATGAACTGGAGAGTGCAGCTATTACAAACACTGGTTAGTAGAGCTAGTTTAATTAATGTTAGTTGAAAAATTTTGACACTCAGCAAAAATAGCTATTTACCCCTAATACATCCTAATTTTACAATTACAAGTTTATGAATTTATAATATGTGAAACAATAAATAAATAAATATATTTCTATACAAGTACATAATAAAAGAAACCTTGCATGGACAAGAAAATATTTGTGCACCGGTGTCACTTCTGTAGATGTTCTGCGCATTACACAAATAACAAAACACATATTCGATTGGAAGTTACTCTGGCGTGCTCGCTAGCAACCTTCGGGTCGAGTACGACGTCATTTGCTCGCTCGCAGAGCAATTTCAGAGTGACCCAATCGAATACGCTATTAAATTCAGACAATTCATCTCTCTTCAATGCTTTCACCCAGTGCTGTCTTCTTTTAATCTACAAACTGTTTAAATTTGTCTTATGGTTTAATATAACTGCATCTCTACCTCCAGGTCGTCTACAACTGTATAAAAACTTGTCGAATTTTGTTTTACTCAATGATTCCGTAAGAAATATACTTGTCCTTCATCTCCATTTTTAAATGCCCGTGTGACGTCACAGTAAAATGCTCTAGAGTCAAAGTAGTAGTAACTATGACTAATTATATTTCAGAGAACCTCAGTCCTCTAGCAAGATATGGTACACCATCTGCTGGAGACATGTCCGAAGAGAATTACAACACTAATATTGCCGTTAAGTCTGAATGTGGAAGTGACAGTGAATGTCAGGAGAGTATAGCTGGACAAGATGCAGGTAATCTTTAATATATTATTATAATTTATCCACGAAGCGCTTTATTTTTTAAAATCGTTGACTTTATTGATGCTAATCAGTGTTGCCACTCGTATTACTATAGTAATAGATCTATTACTTTTGACGTTTGTCTATTACTCTATTCGCGACTAAAATTACCGAAACGGCTCCACTAGTGCCTTCTAAACTTTTGAGACGTATGTAAACAGTATTGGTTTATAAACAATTTTTGGTAAAATTTACGTTTTCTTGCTGTATACAGTATATTCGAATTATAACCAAGTATTAAAAAAGTGTACAAATATATGTGAATCCACTTTATGATAAAATTTGCTGTTTATAAATGAATATTTTTAGAGGTTATACTCACAGAGAAAATAAAATATTATACTTTGAACTTAAAACATTTATTTGAATGCTTAATATCTACATACACATTTCTCAAGAAATTTTATAGAAAGAGAAGGATTTATTCTACACAAGAAAACTGTCAAATATTTGCAAACTAACACACTAATTATATTAACAATACCTAGTTTATTCAACATTAAATAATTTTCTTGCACATCTGAGACAGGATAAAAGAAAAATTCAATGTTAAAAGCTTATTTAGACACATCTGAACAGTAGAAATTCCCTTCAATAAATAGAAACAAAATTTTAGAATCATTAATAAACTTTGTTATTCACTTGTAGCAAAACATAATATAAATGGTGCATTTATTTACTTTTAACGCATTTTTCTCCTTGGTATTTAAATTAAATTGCAGAACTAATAAAGAAACTTTGTCATGCACTATAATATTTCTAATAAAATTCATATAATATTGGAAGATGTTCTTCCACTGAATGGCAACCATACACACAACAGGGAGTATTTAGTCTTTTCTTCTTCAATTTATCACTTTATTCGTTGTAAAAACGGAGTGATAATAGATAGAAACAAAAAAACACATGCTGAACTATACGTAAACAATGACAGTATACTTTTATGCAATGTTCGCTTTATTGCCGCTAGAGGGATATGCGTTAATTAGAGTCACAAACTACCCCACACATTAAATCTATTACTTTTTATTTATTTAGCACATTTTTACTAACTTCTTGTTACTTAATAAGGTTTTGATATCTAATTGAGACTTTTATTGAAATTAAAGAAATACAAAATGTAGAAAATGAAACATATTGGCAGGAGGTGATTAACGTAAAAAACGGAATGAAAAAATTCATGTTTCCCAACTTAAAAATACTTGTTAGTGGAATCATTTCATTGCCACAATCCTCTGCAAGCAGCAGAAATGTTTTTTTCCGGATAAGCACCCATGAAAACCAAAACCAGAAATATCTTGTATTAAGATGATCATATTTCTCAGTTCAAAATTCGGGATGGGAGATCGAAGACCGGGACTTTTTTATAAAATAATGCAAATATAATTAAAAAAATACTTAGTATATATTGTAAATAAACATTTCTTAAAACGGATAATCATAACATTTATATTATAATTTATATAAGTAACATTAATATTATTCTTTTTTTAATTAAACTCAAATTTTTTTAATTAAAACGACTAGGTATTAAACCATTTATATTTTTCTGAACTATGGGTTTTTTGTCAGTAATTCTTTTCTGATTTGAAGTGTTTTATAAAAATTTATACAATTTTCTTCATAATTTACTTTACGTCATATTGCGTTTTTATCATTTTATTGATACGAACAATTATATGAGTTAAAATACAGTTAAAGAAAAGGCAGTAAGTATTGAAATTAATATTTACAAATATTTTGATTTTTATTTAATTATTATTCTGATATTTGGGACAAAATAGTTGAATTTGGGACTAATATGTCTGTGAAAAAATTCGGGCCAAAGGGTGAAAATTTGGGAATGTCCTTGTCGGGAAGGAATGGAAACCTAATGAGAAGATTTTAAACAATAAATGGAAAATCAATAGCATGTGGAGGAAGAAAATGGAGACAATGTAGTCTTCTTAGATGGTATAGATTAAAATAATTATTATATTATATGAAATAAATATTTGCGTTTAACCTAATAAATAATATAGTTATTTAATTTTTTTATGTTCTGACTAAAATTTAAAAATCTGGTACTGAAAAATCGAAATCTATTACTATTCTAAAACTATCAAGTGTTTTTAGTGTAATCTAAGTGTGTTTAGTGTTTTTAGTGTTACACTTTTCAGTGTAATCTCAGTTTTGCATGTGTTAAGTAGCTCGATTAAGCTGCTCAACTTAACATTTTTACTGTTTAGTGTTGTCTACACCAGTGTTTCTCAACCAAAAACGCACCGCGGACCAGTATAATATATAATTTTCTAACGCGCACCACTAATATTAATTGTTTGTTCATTTTTTGCAAGAAAACAAATATATTTAATGTGATACTAAATACATCTATTTTATTTGTAGATAATCACAGAAAGTTTACAGAAAATAAACAAAATATAAATTATTTACATAAAAAATGTGCATAAAAAATAAAAATAAAAACTGCAAAAAACACATAAAAACTGGGACTTCGCGGACCACTAAAATTTTTCTGGGGACCACTGATGGTCCGCGGACCACCTATTAAAAAACACTGGTCTACACCATGTTTAGTAAAATGAATTATTACGTTAAAATGGCGCGTTATTGTGGATCTGATATAATCAATTCAAGCTTACGAATATGTATTTTGCATTTATATGAAGAATGAGATGATATATCAACAAGGTCATTCTAATGATATTCTAATAAGATTTCTAGGTTATTCTCTCAATATTTAGACTGTGATTCATGTTGAGTTGAGTGTTCTTATGACCGAACAAAATATTTACACGGAACACGACAGAGTAATAGTGTATATGAACATTTATATTTCAGAGAATCGCGATCATCTGGAGATGTATAGCACATCATCTACTACAGACAAGCCCCAGTATAATTACAACAAGAATATATTCAGCCAGTCTGAAATTGAAGATGTCGTTAAATATGAAGAGAGTGTAGTTGGACACGATGCAGGTTAGTCTTTAATAAATTATTATGATTTATACACGTTGCGCTGTCCTTTTTCCTTGGTAGGACAGTTGCCTACTGACCATAGCGACCCAATTTCAAATCCTGGACCTTCCTACCTAAAAATGTTTACCTTGCGTTACGTCCAAAATTGTGTAATCAAATTGCAGTTTTATCGTGAATTGCAATTTCCTATACATTTAGTTGCGTCTTAAATTAAATTTTAAGTAAATGTATATACTATGGCATAGTCTTTGATTGGGTCATTATTTCTCACAATCAATACTGTGAACCTTAACAATATGAATGCCCGTGAAATTTTCTACCTAGTTTTATCCGTTATTAATTCGTCGAAGTATATCAATTTTTAATTAACATTTATGCATTTTATGAATACGTTTTTTGACACCAGAAACACATTTCTTTCTCTTCGTTTCATAGGGATTTTATCCGGAAACAGTTAAAAGTCGAAGAAATGTCACAAAAAAAGGTGAACTCTCAGTGAAAAAAAAAAAAAAAGATAATAATAGACACCGATTAACTGAAAAAACAAAAGACACACAAACAATCTGATGTAGTAAGCGTCATATGACGTACTAATGCCTGTCGTACTGGCGACGGGCAATGGAATGAGCGGAAAAGTGTCATGGGAATAGCTAGTTGGACGGTCGTATCTGAGGTTTGTTTTATCGTAAGATGGTCGTAACTCGATGTACGCGTCATGTATTTTTTAAGTCTCAGTATTTTTCGTAAAGTCTATTTATCATAACTATGAAATGACGTCACAGTTGAAAAACTTCCCCAGTTGAACAACTTCGCAAATTGTCAAAAAAGTTAGGTTATATCGAACTACTTCTAAAAAGATATTGAAAACCTATATTTCCTAAGGAGGAAAGGAATTAATGTGAATTATGATGCAGAGCAGTTCTTTCCAACCGATTTTTCGCAAAATTTATGGTTTAAATTATATTAGAGTACGTTCAAGTTAATTTCATGCCAGGCCTATGATACCGACTAAGCTGCGCAGAAACCAAATTTCGTCCATTACGTTACCAACAGCTAGCTTGACACATTTCAGTGGCGTCACTTACTTTGATTTGTGTTATCTACGCGTATTGTGTGATGTTGTTTGAGTATTTCCATTATTATTATTTATTTCTCGTACGTTTCAAGGTATACCGTGTACTAACATGAGTAAAAATGTATTTGAAATACATGATTTTGAGTGTTTGGTTTCCACAACAATTGTTTAAAACCCTAATGTACGTCAATGTGATCAGCTGTTTTCTCGCGCAGGATTGATGACGTATTTTATGATGCCCTGGCATGAAATTAACTTGAACGTACTCTAAGTGTATAATGTATTACTAAATAAAATAAAATGAAAATTTCAGTGTATAATAATCATCAGAAATAATTGTTTTTAGAAATATGTCGTGTTCTTTTCATAGTTTTAATATAATTTACTTTAATTTTTCGCCTGGTGTCACATTGACACAGTGGGTTCGAGAAGCTAATTCGTAGTGTTCTGAGTCACCCTGTTTAACTTCAGACCGCTCGAATAAACGTATTTAGACCTTTTCTCGAACGCTCCGAGCTTGCTTCCCAAACTCATCCAAAAATATCAGAAAGCAATGATAAAGAGTCAAGTTTTTTATTATTCGAAGAGAAATTTTTGAATATTTGAATTTCAGATGTTCGATCCAATTTTACTTCGGATAATGAATATTCAATTATTATTGCAAGTCGAACAGTTTATTACCTCTAGCTGCAAGTGTAAATTTAACGAGTACGCCAAAATTACTTTTCGCTTGCATCTGATGATAATAAACCGTTATGACTCTATGTAACAGACCTGTAGGTTAAAATTATAAAAAAGAATGAACATAAAAAATGTAAATAGAACATATTTTATTAATATAATATAATATTTATTTATCAACCAAGATACAAAATGAAATATTGTTTTTGGTCAGACTAAGAGCTTTCGGCATTTTTATTACAATATTTTATTTAATGAAAAATAAAATTTAACCTCACAAAATGTAACGTAACAGGTAAATGTCAAACCTGACTAAAAACGACTGATTATTGACTATTTTAGCCATAAACACTAAAAAAAGTAATTTCGCACCGCGTGTTACATTAATCCGTAAGAAACTTCATCCGCAAATAAAGCTAATATAAATTAAATGTTAACTTATTTAGGGTGACCATTCGTCCCGCATTTTGATTGCGTGTCCCGCATTCTAACTTTTGAACCTTTTTTTTTGCTCTTCACTTGGATTTGGGAGGTGAGGACCTTTTTTTTGCTCTTCACTTGGATTTGGGAGGTGAGGACCTTTTTCTTTTTTGCTCTTCACTTATATTTGGAAAGTGACGACCTTTTTTTTTTGCTTTGTCCCGCATTGCCTTGTTAAGAAAATGGTCACCCTAAAGTTATTATTAGTCTCATTAATCAATATACATTTGTTTGCAGCTAGTGAGTCATCGGCCAGTAATCAAGAAGACACACCAGATGTCACAACATTATATAACTGTAATATATGTAAGAAGACATTTACACAAGCTAGTGCCTTTTTTGAACATAAAAGAGAACATTCGGTATACAAATGTGAGCAATGCAATAAATCATTTTCATGTTTATCACATCTTAAAAATCACAATCGTGTACATTCTGGAGAGAAACCATTTAGATGTGATCAATGTAATAAAGCATTTTCACAGATGTCAAATCTCAGTATTCACAAACGACTACATTCTGAAGAGAAACCATTCAAATGTGAAAACTGTGATAGAACCTTTTCACAGATGCAATATCTTATTAAACACAAAAGAATTCATTCTAACGAGAAGCCATTCAATTGTGAGCAGTGTAATAAATCATTTAGAACAAAGGACAGTTTGTTTAGACACAAACTAGTACATTCTGGAGAGAAACCATTCAGATGTGATCAGTGTAATAAAGCATTTTCAGATCCGTCACATCTCACTAGACACAAACGAGGACATTTAGAAGAAAATACAGTAAAATGTGATCAATGTGATAAAGTATTTTCACAATTAGAATATCTCACTACTCACAAACGGATACATTGTGGCGACACTTCATTCAAATGTGAACAGTGTAATAAAGTATTTCCACGGTTATTATTTCTCACTGTACACAAGCGTATGCATTCTGGAGAGAAACCATTCAAATGTGATGTCTGTAATAAAGCATACAGATTAAAGAAAAATCTTGTTATACACAAACGAGTTCATACTGGCGAGAAACCATTCGTATGCGATCAGTGTAATAAAGCATTTATCGAGTCATCACATCTCAATAATCACAAACGAATTCATTCAGGAGAGAAACCCTTCAAATGTGATCAGTGTGATAAAGCATTTAAATCGAAAGAAAGTCTCGTTCGACACAAACGAAACAAACATGCTTTAGAGGAACCATTCAAATGTGATCAGTAGTAACGATGGTATTATAATTACGTTTAAATGTTTATTATGTAATCTTCAAACTTCATACGAATATCTTTACTACTCAGGGCAAGCAGGGCCCATGTCCCGATACACTTCAGGTTTATTTAAAAAATAAATAAATAAATAAATAAATAAATAAATAAATAAATAAATAAATAAATAAATAAATAAATCATCAAGTCTCTCTTACATCCTCAACTTTAAATATAGTTCGTGTAACGAATCGGCTAGTCCGCCCGGACAAGGACAAAATTTCACAAACCACTCGTCGGGAGAATTTGTTTGAAAGAACGTTCTTGTTTTACTATTTCGATTCACATTGTTTGTACACATTGTATGTACAAATATGCCGAACCTCGTATTCATGGCAACCATATACTGTACTTTGTTCTGTCAGTTGCAATAATAAAATAATGTGTTATAATATGTAATGTTATCTGACACTTGTCTTTCTATTTTTATTTACATTTAACCACCTTTCCATTCCACAAATATCTAACAGGTTATGGGCCCAGGCCTGAAAGGAAAAGTGGCGTTTATGTGAAGATCTTAGTGTTACTGGAATTTTTTGGTTGAGTGCATATTGTTCAGAGGCTGAAGAAGGCACGTTACACCAGGCGGAAACAAATCAAAAGAAACACGCCCATGCCAAGAAAGTTTATAAGGCTTTGTGTTCAAAAAGGAAAAATAACACTGATGAAGTGACACAGAACCCCTGCACTTGGTACTTGGATAGTGCAGCGGATGAACACATGACATCCTACCGAAACAAGCTCAGTAACTTCAAGGCGAGTAATTCAAAGGTCCAGTTGGCAAATAAAGATATACTGGAAGTTACAGAAACGGGTACAGCTGAATTTCAACTTTGCAAGGCAAACGGGGGCCTACATGTGACATTGGAAGACGTGCTTTTTGTACCTAATTTAGAAGACAGCCTCTTATCATTTGGAAGAATAGAAGAGCTTGGTATGACGGTCACGTTTAGTAACGGCAAAGCTAAAATTATCGACACAGACGGTGAAATACTCATTACAGCCAAGCGAAAGGGGAGACTGTATGCTGTGGAGGAGTCCAGACCATCAGCGCGATCAGTCAAGAGTACCATTAGCGAGTCAATGCTGCATCGTCGGATGGAACATCTACATATAACAGTACGATGATGCAGTACGTGACATAATCCAAGATGGGTGAAGATGAGAGAAGCGCCAAGAAGGGGGAGACTGAACCGAAGTGTCAAACGTCTATATTGGGAAAGGTGAGTCGAAATTCCTTTCCAACGAGTAAAGTTACAAGAGCCAAAGCACCTTTAGAGCTGATACATTCAGATGTTGTGGGAAAAATCGAACCAACTTCGAAAGGAGGATCGAAGTACTTTGTCACTTTTATAGATGACTTCTCGCGACACGTAACGATATATCCAATGAAGAAAAAGAGCGAAGTTTTGCAAAAATTTGACGAATATAGGCAAATGGCGGAAAGGTTGCATGGAAATAAGGTGTAAGTACTGCGAAGCGACAATGGCGGTGAGTACAGAAGCAAGGAGTTTGAAAAGTACATGGCAAAGCATGGAATTCAAAGGCAGCTGACTGTACAGGTACACCCTAACAAAATGGAGTTGCAGAAAGGATGAACCAGACACTCATGGATATGACAAGATATCTGCTTATAGAGTCCAGTGTAACCAAAACACTGTAGGCGGATGCACTCAGCATTGCATGCTACATCAGGAACACATGTCCGTCCAGTGCACTGAATAACAAGTTACCAGAGACACTATGGTCAGGGAAGAAACCAAGCATGTGAGAGTTTTTGGATGCAGAGCATGGAGCGCCGTCAATAGCAGATGGAAAAGAGGCAAGCTTGACCCAAAATCGATCGGGTGTGTATTTATTGGTTACCCAAGTGGCGTCAAAGGATATAAGCTATGGGACAGATAACACGATAGATTCTTTGTGAGTCGTGATGTTATTTTCGAGGAGGACCAATTCCCATGTAAAGAGCAAGTGACTGAGAAGAAGGCCGTCCAGGCAACAGACGAAGAAATCATTATTCGCTTTGAATGCGGGAATGAAGCTACAATTGCAGACAAAGCTGGACCAGACTTTACACAAGAAGTTATGGTTGAGACAGGAAATGATCAAAACTATAACTAGAGACAAAGAGATCAACAAACCCAGAATGCAATGTCACCAGCAATGATAGGTGTGAGCTACCACAATCGCACGAAACAGAATCAACACTGAGGCGATCAAAGCGATTGAAAAACAAAGAGCCATTGGAGAAAAAATGTTCTGGCTGCAAATTAGCTAAACATCATGAAGACGTTGATCCAGAGACAGTAGAAGAAGAAGCATTGGCGGCATCTGATGGCTAAAGCTGGAGAAAGGCGATGCAAGAAGAATTGGGCAATTTGAAAAGAAACGGGACGTGGATTTTGGTTCCAAGACCCAAAGGAAGAAACATAGTCAAGAACAAATGGGTCTTCAAGAAGAAACTCGACGGAGACGGGAACTTAGAGAGGTATAAAGCACGACTAGTAGCACGCGGCTACACACAAATAGAAGGGATTTATTACAAGGAGACTTATTCACCCGTAGTAAAAACAAAATCAATCCGAATGCTGCTTGCATAGGCTGTAGAGCATAACTGGGACGTCCACCAGCTAGACCATCACAGCAGCATACTTGAATGGAAACCTAAAATAGACTATATATATATGGAACAACCCCAACCATTCCTGGTTAAAGGACGAGAAGACGATGTCTGCCTATTGCAAAAGAGTTTGTACAGCTTGCATCAATCAGGACGAGAATGGAACACACGTTTGGACGAGTTCCTAAAGTCATCAGGGTTGGTAAGATCAAAAGCAGATCCATGTATCTGTGTCAGCCTGAAAAAGGATTTCAGAGTTGGTGTATACGTTGACGAACTGTTGATGATAGCCAAGGACAAACTGAGCATCATACAATTCAAGGAAAACATAAGTCAAACATTTGGCGTCAGAGATCTGGTAAAGGTAAATCACATTATTTTCATGAAAGTTGTGAGACGGAATGACGATACGTTCACAATAGACCAGACAGCTTATGCGCAGGACCTACTGAAGACCATGGAAATGAACCAGGCTAGAGGAGCATCGACACCATTGGACCCAGGTATGAAGTACGTACATTCCACAGAAGAGACAGCGGTTGATGATGAAACTGCCTACGAATACCGACAAACCATTGGTGGACTACTCTATTTGTCTGGAGGAACAAGACCTGATTTAGCCCATGCAACGGCTTACATGAGTCAATATAACAACCGTCCATCGAAGGAGCATTGGGCTGGAGTTAAACACATCTTGCGATATGTCAGACAAACCACCGACTGGGACCTCACATTCAAGAGGAGTGGGCGAGGCATAGAGGTCTTTGGAGATGCCGACTGGGCAAACAACAGAATAGACAGGCGGTCATTTAGTGGTTACGTGATGATGCTCGCCCGGGACAGCAATATCTTGGAGTAGCAAGAAGCAGAGGACCATAGCAATGTCGACAGTGGAGGCAGAGTACTTAGCGATGTGTCATGCAGCTAAGGAGGTGCTGTGGCTACGGAGCCTTTTGGCAGAGCTAGGTGCTGAAAATCTGTCACCAACTCCGCAAATATTACAAGTTGATAATCAAGGAGCTATGGTTTTGGCGCAAAAACATATTACGTCCGAGAGAAACAAGCACATCGACTTGAGGCATTTTTTTCTACGCGAAAAGGTAAACTCAGGGCAATTGAGTTTCATGTATGTGCCAACTGCTGAAAACCACGTAGATATTTTGATTAAAACTCTAAATGGTCCGAAGACAAGAAAACATTGTATCGCCATTGGACTAAGAACAAGATGCGACAAGAGATCAACGGCGAAGTTCGTCGAGGGGGAGTGTTAGTACTATATGTACAAATATGCCGAACCACGTATTCATGGAAACCATATACTGTACTTTGTTCTGTCAGTTGTAATAATAAAACATATGTCATGTTATCTGACACTTGTCTTTCTATTTTTATTTACATTTAACCACCTTTCCATTCCACAAATATCTAACACATATTTATGTGCAATAATACGTTTTTTTTTTGTATAACTAGGGAATAGGTACCTACACAACTGTGGCATTGTTATGTTAGTGAGAGTTTGTTTTGTCATTAAACTAGAAGATGGGTAGCTCGCTTCGCTCGGCTTCTTCTAACCAAACCCTTACTAACCTAACCTAACCTAAGATAGTGTTTTGTCATTAAACTAGAAGATGGGTAGCTCGCTTCGCTCAGCTTTTTCTAACCAAACCCTTACTAATCTAACCTAACCTAAGATAGTGTTTTGTTATTAAACTAGAAGATGGGTAACTCGCTCCGCTCGGTTTTAGACTTTTAATAACTAATACTAACCTAATTATCTTGTTTTTAGGTGCATAGTACTTTATTTTCCCCCATATTAGCCCAATTAAAATTGTGTATCATTGTGTATGAATTTATAAACCAGAAACCATTGTTGTAGAGCCACTGATAATCCTTGAACTATTTAGTGAAATTGTTATGTGTTGCTGTCTACAAAGAAATCTTGTAACGGTGGTACCTATTCCCTATTTTAGCCATTTTTTCAGGTTTTTAGATTACCCCCTCTGGGTTATAAGGTTTTTAAGAACATTTTTTTAAATCTCGTTAAAACAACGTAACATAGAAAAAACGTCTTTTTGAGACGCTACTATTTTTAAGAGCTTTCTTTTGATACCAGACAAAGAATTAAAAAAAATAAACGGTCATTGTTATATTATATTACAGATTACTGAATATTAAGGTATTTTTTTACATTTTTAAACCAATGTAACTTAAAAACAAAAAACTGCCCAGACATACTTGTTATAAGATAGAGTATTTTGTTTAGAATAGCAATATAAGTACTTAAAACAATAAATTATAATCCTGAATTTTTGTATGTATCTATTTAGTGTGTTGTGTCTACTGTGTAAGATACCGGAGATATGAATATTTCTTATGCATTTGTTTATATAGGTTGAAATGGCTTCTTATCCGGAGAGTAGCGTGAAGGGAATAGTATATTCTGTAACAAGGTTATAATGAGATAACGATGCGAGTGGAACATTCAGAGTGCGAGCCGCAGGCGAACGTGAGGAACTACTGTCACGGGGGGGGGGGGACCCTCGGAGAAGTTCCGCAGGTACACCCGCGGGAGGACGAGGCAGCAGTAGTGCAAAACCGCCTCGGTGATGTCCTCACTCGTGCGCACTTTACCCTAGACTAGCTCAGTCGCGGGTTCCGTTTATGCCGGTCGGTGTGAAGCACCGGCCAAAACTCAAGCGCTCTGAAAAAGAATTGGTGACGAAGGTATTTGTTGACATAAAACAATCAATGTAGTTTGAAATGTTTATTGTAAGAAAGTTATGAGTTTGAAAAATGAAAAACAAAGCAGCCAGGTATAGGGTTTACCGGCGTGCAGGTATAAAGGTGACAAATAGGTAAAAACAAGTAATTAGAATGAACAAAAATTGCAATGAAATAAATATTGAAATAGAAAAATAATAACCCAATACATATACAGAGACAAAACAAGATATAACAAAAATAGATGAAATGATATGTTCAAAACTCCAGACGATTGCGAGGCGTCTGAGGTAATGGAAGAATGTGTGGAGAGATAGGGGAGAAGGAAAAGTTGGAAGCCGGCGAGGCGATAGGCGTCGTTTTGTCCGTCTTCCTTCTCTTTGGTTTGGGCGTCTCGGCGCCGAATAGCTCTACGAAGAGAGTGGCGAGGCGGCGCTTGGAGAGCGTCGCGGCGTCAGGCGTCGGTATGACTGGTGTCCTCGGGGTGACCGGGGCGAACGTCAATATGAACGGTGACGACGGTGTGAGCCTACACGTCGGGCGACCGGTAGTCGGCGGCGTGGAAGGCGTCGGAAATATGGAAGGCTTGCGAGAGGCAAGCGTCGGTTTTGTAGGTGGCGGGTACTGGTGCGTGACGATGCTCGGTCACGGTATCCTCACCAGTAGCCGTGGTATTGCTGTTGCTGGATGTTTGGACGCGTTGAGCGTCGCGGCGGCAGGCGTCGGGACGGCGGGCGTCGAATTGGCGACCGGCTTGGTGGCTGGAAATAGCCGCGCTCGTGGATCAGCGGTTCTGTGGAGGTACGCCTGTACCTCTAGGCTGACGGTGGAGTATGGTGGCTGGACGTCGATGCTGCGTAGGCGACGTCGATACGCGCATCGTAGCAGGTAGCGGCGGTGAGCAGCTTGGCCTCTGTGACGGGGTGGTGCCAGCGTGGCCGTCAAGGAATTGACGGGCGGCGGCACAGGTTGAGCGTCGGGCGTCGTGGCGTTGAGCGGCGGTCGTAGTGGAGCGTCGCGATGGTTGTCGGAGAAACGGCGCACGGCGTCGAAATGTGTTGAACGGAAAAGTTGGATGTTGAGGAAAAAGTTCTGGCGGTGAAAAATGATTCTAAGTTGAAAACACTGATTCTAAACTGACGTAAATAATTCTAAGTTTTTGCGATGATAAAAATTCACTAAGTTATTTTTGACGATAACTTTTTTAAGTCGATGCGTCAGGTTCTCGCAGGATAGTCGTAGTACTTGTGTCGGTTTTCAGCAGATATAGCCAGCGGCAAAGAAATAGCCAGTGAAGAACGGCAGAGAACAGCCAGAGGTGAAACGACAGAAAGCCAAAGTATACTAAAGAATTGAGCTCAGCTCGCTTCTTTTAAATGATTTTGGGAGGTTGGTTAGGAAGGGGAATGGATGCAAAGTGGGAAGATTGGTAAGAGTAGTGGCAGCGAAATGCGCATGTTTTGTGCGCATTCCGCGAGCTAACTCACTACGCGGAAAAAAGGTGATTTACGGGTCTCAATCGATGGCGCGGATCATGCTGAATCTAACGGTATGCGATAGTGTGGGGTGTGAAGCACCCAACACGGGAAATCGCCTGCAACACTACCAGCATCGAATTTTCTCTTTCAACCGAGTTACAGACCCTACTTTCTCCACGACCACCAGAAAGAACAAAAAAATTGACAAATAATTTGTTTAACAAACATTTAATCTTAACAAATAATTTATATTACCTAACAAAATAAACAGTTAATTAAACTTATTTATTTATTTATTATTTGTTCTTATTTATTATCCACCTTTCCATTCCACAAATATCTAACACATATTTATGTGCAATAATACGATTTTTATGGTATAACTAGGGAATAGGTACCTACACAACTGTGGCATTGTTATGTTAGTGAGAGTTTGTTTTGTCATTAAACTAGAAGATGGGTAGCTTGCTTCGCTCGTTTAATTTTATTTGCCGCACATCGTCCACTATTTTAGTACTTTTTAAGAAGTTATATTGCATTTATTTAATGTAAACATTGCATATATTGTAATGTAACCCTACAAAAACAAATGACAACAAACATGGAATAGTAACATAATAAGTACATGCAGGGGCGCACACAGATTTTTGGCTTGGGGGGGGTCCAATTATACATAATTTTTATAAACACAGGGCAAAATTTCAATTTCAAGTGAAAAGCAAAAAAATGTCCTCCTTTCTAAATTTTAAGTGAAGAGCAAAAAAAAAAAAGGTCCTCACTTCTAAATTTTAGGTGAAGAGCAAAAAAAAAGTCCTCACTTCTCACAGTACGGGGGGGGTCCGGACCCCTTGGACCCCCCCCTTGTGTGCGCCCCTGAGTACATGACCCATAACAAGTGACGCAAAATGCATAAAAATATAAGTGCTTTAGAATAACATTCCAACTCTTGTGTTAGAATATTAACTTTCTATAGTCAAAATTGGTTTTAGAATTGGTAAATTCTATAGTGGTCGTGGAGAAAAACTATTTCGACTCATGAAAAATTTTGCTGAGACAATTGAAAATAGAAGTTTGTTATTTAGAACATGGGAAAGTCCGCAATAAAACACCGTTAAGAGTGGTTCAGTGTTTTTTTTTTTTTTTTTGTTTTCGGAACTTCGCTTGGTTTGGAGCTATTTACTGGTTTTTCAAAATTTTATAAATAATTTTTTATGATAACTCAATTTATAACCTATTATTATAATTTTATTTTGATATGTGAGATTTCTTGGCAATCTTTATTTTTGAATTAATTATTATTTAATCGTATCTTTAGATTCCGAACCCTAGTCTAATGACGCTAACTCCCTTAATGAAAAGCACAATTAATTTTTTTTTTTTTAAGGACGGGGATGTTGCTAGTGAGGGCCGTCACAGTGGGACCGCGAGTACACTGGGACGGGACCCATGGGCTGGTCTTTCAAAAGAGAATGCTCTTAAGTGGTTAAGTTAATTTTGGTTAATAATATCTTTTGATTATGAATATGATTGGTTGTTAACTTTGGATTTTAAATAAGTGCAGTGCTCAAAATTTATATTCTTGTTAAACTGAGATTGTGAAGTGGAATAGTCTGGATGAAGTACATTTGTATGCGCGGTGGACAGAATGGTAAAATTGTAAGTTAAAGTATTTCTTTTGATAAAACTTTATTTTTATGTACTGTCTTAATTTTAATAATAATTATCTTTTAACTATTTTATTTTAAAAACAGGTGGTAAACCGCAAATTTATGTAGGACTGTCGCAGGACCTGGAAGAAACGCAGGTAGGTTGATACGAGGTCAATAAGTCCGTACCAAATAATAGAAAAACACATTATTTTGGGTTGATTCA
The DNA here is from genome assembly GCA_963971575.1 of Liopterus haemorrhoidalis. Classification (NCBI taxonomy): domain Eukaryota; kingdom Metazoa; phylum Arthropoda; class Insecta; order Coleoptera; family Dytiscidae; genus Liopterus; species Liopterus haemorrhoidalis. Next base: position 41,472,484 of record OZ020613.1, read on the forward strand.
TTTTTATTTCTCAACATAATTTCCTTTTAACTCCAACTTTTCAAGCTATCCAAAAAATAAGATTCCAGAAGATCCCCAAAATAAGCATCTGTTTCGGCGAAGACCTCCTTGTTCGACGTGAATCTTTTTCCGGCTAGGCATTTCTTCACATTTGGAAACAGAAAAACGTCGCTGGGGGGTCAAATCTGGTAAATACGGTGGATGCGGCAACAATTCGAAGCGTAATTCATGCATTTTTGCCATCGAAACTGCACAATTGTGCATCCGTGCATTGTTTTGATGGATGGGCACTTCTTCTTGGCGAAATGTGGGCGTTTCTTCTAGCTTTCTTTGCTCAACCAGTCCAATAACAACGCATAATACTTTTCATTTATCGTTCGTCCTTTTTGCAAGTAGTCAATGTGGATCATTCCGCGTGCATCCCAAAAATTACCGTTCCCATCACCTTGCCGACCGATTTCATCTTCTTTGGAGCCGGATTGCCTTCAAAAATCCACTGTTTCGACTGTTCCTTTGTCTCTAGAGTGTAGTGGTGGATCCATGTTTAATCAACGGTTATGTATCGTCGTAGAAACTCGTTAGGATTGCGAAAGAAAAGCGCCAAACCAGCCAAACGATTGCGTTTTTTTCTCCACTATGAGCAAACGCGGCACCCATCTTGCTAATATCTTTTTCATAGCCATTTTTTCGTGCAAAATTAAAGCCACTGAGCCATGTGATATGCCAGTGGTCTCAACAAGTTAGCGCACTTTGACTCGTCGATCGCTCAAGACCATATCGTAGATTCTGTGGCGTAGTCACCTCAAGTGGAAGTTTCGAACGATGTTCATCATTTGTGGATGTACAACCACGTTTAAGCCCATTCACCCAATTGTAAACAGTTTTAAACTCGGCTTTAATTTATTTCGGTGTTTTACCTTTCAAAGAAAGTGTTTGTGCACTGCATGAAATTCGTTTTTGAGCAAATAGCCATCGTTGCTGAGCGCCAAACATTTTAACTAACGAAACTTGTAAACATGAAACTGTAAAAATGAAACCACGCGATGGATATAACTGAAAATATGACAGCAATCTATTGACAGATGGCACTTTTCAGAAACAAACTTTTTAAATTTTCAATACTACTAGCGCAATTTTTTATATTTTGTAAGGACTTAAGGACCTATCCTCGTACAAAGAATTTTATTAGAAAATTATTTTATTAAATATCAAAGGTAATATGATTTTATCAACAGCCTTGCAGCCAATAAAAAACAAATACATACAAAATAAACGACGCAAAAATAAACAAAAATAAAAAAGAAAGAAATTACAAAGATTTTTAATTTGTCCTCAATCGTACTCCATAATTATTAGAAATAACATTTTTGTAAATTATAAAATAATATGGTGACAGCCTCAATTTGTTTAAGAATAGCTGACCATTTCATATTAGGTGTTATCACAAGTAATGCAGTCATAAACAAGGTTGTTAACAGACTTAACTAATTTGTCACGCAAGTAACAAACGTAATTTTATCTATTCCTAAGGTCAGTCATACAATTACATACAACGTTTACTAAAAATTTCAATTTGTGTCACACCTTTAAAAAACATTTGGGAATCCATTAACATAATTAAAGGAAACAACAGCTGTCCCCATATCCCAATGATAAAAAAAGGAACTAACACCATGGCAGATCATAAAGATATATCAAACTGCTTAGCTGACACCTTCGGACAAATCAGCAGTGACTCCAACTACTGCCCACAATTTCTTGAAATAAAAAAAGAAAAAGAAAACCAACCAATAGAGATCATCTCGAACAACGACCTAATAAACCAGCGCTTCACAATAGATGAATTGAACACCTCAATGAAGAAAATAAAAAAAAAATATCGCACCAGGTCCTGACAATATACCATTCGAGCTTATAACTCAAGCCCCTGAGATGCTAAAAATCAAACTACTGGAACTATATAACTTTATATGGTCCAACAACAAATACCCTAAAAGCTGGAATGTTGTTGAAATAATCCCAATTTATAAACCGGGGAAAGAAAGAACATCACCTACTAGCTATCGACCAATCGCTTTAGCTAATACTATAGGAAAACTTATGGAGAAAATGGTCAACTCGAGACTAATCTGGTTTTTAGAAAAAAACAACACATTGAATAACCTCCAATGTGGGTTCAGAAACAACCGATCCACAAACGATCATTTAGTAAAACTGGCAAACGAAATCCATACGGCTTTTCAAGAAAAGCAGCACTTAATTGCTATCTTCTTCGACCTCGAGAAGGCATATGACACAACATGGAGAAGGAACATCTTAAATAAACTTCTAGAGCTTGAAATTCAAGGACCAATGTTGCAGTTTACTCAGAACTTTCTGAGCAACCGAAAATTTAGAGTACGGGCCAATAACTATCTGTCAGAGGAAAATATACAAAAAACGGCATACCTCAAAGAGTAACACTCAGTGTAACGCTGTTTCTGCTTGCTATTAACGACATCGTATCATCCCTCGCAACACCGGTCAAAGTATCGTTATTTGCCGACGATCTAGCTATCTATATCAGAGGAAGAACAATTGATATAATGGCAAACATCCTACAAAATTCAATTAACAAACTCCAAACATGGGCTCTACAAAATGGATTTAAATTCTCAAAAACCAAGACGGAAGCAGTTATGTTTTCGAAAAAAACAAAACATATATATAAACCAAAACTAACAATCGATAATAACAATATAAATTTTAAAAGCAACAAAAAATTCCTAGGCTTAATTTTTGATGAGAAATTAACCTGGAGACCCCACATTGAAGAACTAACAAAAGACTGCCACAATAGAATCAATATAATGAAAACAACTGGACATCATGAATGGGGTGCGGACAAGAAAACATTGCTACTGATCTACAAGGCCATTATACGATCTAAAATTTACTACGGTAGCATCGTATATGGAACTGCAACGACAAACATTCTCAAAAAAATTGACAGTGTGCAAAACCTAGCCTTAAGAATAGCCACGGGAGCATTCAGAACTAGTCCTGTCGTTAGCATCCACAATGAAGCAGGAGAAACAAATTTAGCAAAACGTAGAACTATGTTGTCAACAAAATACGCGATCAAAATTGCCGCTAACCCCACTCACCCAACATTCAACACCTACTTCAAAATCAAAAAACCCAGCAATAACATAATACCACTAAACCAGACACCCCTCCAAAAATACATATATCCTACAATAAAAGACCTTAATATACCACTTCAAAACTTAGAGAAAATCATCCCCAACGACCTACCACCATGGATTATAATACTACCAGATATTAACATTGACCTAACGAGATACAAAAAAAATATAACACCTACAGAGAAATTCCAGGAAGAACTAAGAAAAATTAAAAGAAAACTGATGCCTCAAAAAATGAAGACCAGGTTACAATAAGGTTCAAAATAGACGACAACAAAAGGAGCTACAGCCTCAACAGTCTCAGTAACGACCGCAGAAATCTAAAGCATCCACCAAACCATTAAAGATGCTTTCAGACACAAAGAGAGGACAAATTATATTATCTGCACCGATTCACTGGGTGCAATCAAGGAAATAACAAACCCCAACACAAAACGAAAAAACACGCAACAAATTCAACACCTTATACACGACACTATAATACACGATAAACACAACATAACACTCTTATGGGTTCCAAGTCACAAGGGCATCGAAGGCAACGAAGACATACATAACTACATTAACAACACCACACCTACACAATCACTAAATCTATCTACCCCAAATCAAGACATCCAAATAATCATTTCACAGAACTCACAAAAAGCACAGCAAGCCAAATGAACTGCAATAAAAAATAACAAATTAAGATCCATCAAACCTGATATACAAGTTTGGAATCTAAACACGGATAGAAGAACACAAACCATCCTCACAAGGTTACGAATAGGGCATACAAAATTAACCCACGAGCATATACTGCAGAGAGATAACGCGAAGATCTGCGATGAGTGCTGCGAAATCATCACAATAGAACACATTCTATTAGAATGCCGAACATATGCAGATCTGAGGGCCAAACACAACATAATACATTCCCTTAAACACACCCTACAGAACACCACCACAGCTAACACGAACATAATAAACTTCATCAAAGATGCCCAACTAGTCAGCAACATTTAAACCCAAAACCACATCACTTATAATAAACATTCTATTTAAAATTTTTATAAACACAATATGTAACAAATGACATGTAATTATAAACTAATTATTGTAAACTTATACCGACGCTAAAAACCATGTAGTTGAAGCGTCGTTAAATAAAACTTATGGAAAAAAAAGGTGTCAGTTGAATATATATATATGACAGATATTATAATTAACGTATTGGTGAGTTTCTCTCTCATTCACTAGGCCAGCTTGTAAAACAATTATAAGTGCGCAGTTTGCCTAATAAATGTGCCTATGCACTGTTTGTGTTTGCGAGAATCGACTGTGTGAGAGTTTGTCTTAGATTTTAACGTCATTTAAAATTACGTTAGTTTAATCACTGATATAAAACCATATAGGAGTGGTTAAACTCTCCACATACGATTCGCAAATGACCTTAATCGGACACATTTTTAAGGGCACCAAAATAAATTCTACGTAATACATTGATGTCTAAATTGCCTTATTGTAACATGTCATTAATTTATGTACGCTAGATTAGATTGTATTAGTCCATAGTGCAGATGTATAAAAACTTCCACAATATGTATTAAACAAGTATCTGCGTATATCTTCATGTAGATAATCGTCGGTTGAATATATATATATATATATATGTATGTATATATATATATATATATATATAGTAGAAATATGGTTCTTGACGAAAAACGATATGAGGAGAAATAATAGTTCTTATTTACTCGTCAAATTATATTAAAAAATATTATTACAAAATAATAATTTTACGAGACGTTTCGACTGGGACATCCAGTCATCTTCAGTCTATAAATAAAAAATATACAATTTTACAAATTTTGTCTTCAAAAAAATACAATTAAAATGTGAAAAACACTTAAAAATCACGTTAAAAAACATTAAAGAATTATAGATGATTAAAACAAAGCATTAAAATAATAAATAATAATAAATAAATTAATAAAAGTTAAAAAAGTTAAAAAAATTCAAAAAAATTAAAATGGCGCCTGGCATCATTTTGTGAGAAAAATAATTTTTTTTATATAAATTACCATTAGAAAAGATTACAAACAAGTACAAAGAGTCACAGAAAAATTATATGACATACAAAACTGTGTGACAAAAAGGAAGGAAGTGTTCTTAACTGGACAGACTTACCTAAAGTTAAAAAACCAAAACTTCTAAACATATTTTAGCAGCTAGACCACTATGTGTACGTAGAAGTGCGACATGTTGTATCAGAGCAGGCAAGCCCGTTACTGACATAACACCTAGACAGTCAGACGTCACAATGCTGATAAGCTAAAGACCAAATGTAACAAGAAAAAAGACAAACAGCTGATGTCTAAGAAATCAGTTTAAAATATGCTTTATTTAACCCGACCGTGTCTGTTTTCTTGTTAACACATTTGTCTTTAGAGGAATGGATGTGTAGCATCTCTGAGATCATCCTTTTTTGAAAGTGGCTTTCTTTATCAAGAATTTTGACATTCTCATAATTAAAAATGTGGCCTGTCGTATTAGTGTGTACCGCTAAAGCTGTGCAATTGGGTTTCAATCTAACGTCACTTTTGTGCTGGTAAATGCGTTTCTTTAAAATTTGTTGTGTCGTTCCTATGTAGTTTTTATTACACCCATTACACGGTATTTCATAAACGACGTTTGAAGTTTCAAGTTTTGGGATATCGGCTTTAAGTTTGGAAAAATTACGGTTGTTATTGTTATCAGAGCAGCCTATAACACAAACCCAACCAATAATATTGCCAATTCTAACAACTACCTCAGTTTCCCATATCACAATACTCAATTCCTGCATTATAAAAACATCTTTAAAACACATGATATTAAGTTAGCCTTCAGCTCCGATAACATGAGTCATATGTCAGATGTCATATATGAGTCATTCTTTTTCATCGAGAGACCCCATGCTGTCCAAAAATATATTAGTCTATGAAAGGTCTACCAGGGTTCATTCGATGCTTATTGTAGTCTAGTTTCGAAATCCGAGTGGCTCTTTTACGGAAACATCGTAACTTATCAAATATGGCCACCAATACCACGTGACCTCTACCTTTTCTTCGATAAATCGATTATAAAGTCAACACAATCGAGTCAATTTGGGTGTAAAACCCCTGAAAATGTTACCTAAAGGTAGTTGAGGCGGCTGTTAATGAATCCAGAGTCAAATTTAGAAAATTCAATATGGCGGATGCAATATGGCGGCCGAAACCACGTGCCAAGTGAAGATTTTTTAAAAAATGATTTGATTTCAATATAATATAATGCCTGGGGGTTTATGGGGTCACTGATGATGAATTCAGGGTGCAATTCAGAAAATTAAATATGGCGGATCCAATAAAGCGGATTCAATATGGCGGCCAAAACCACTTGATGAAAAGAGATTTTCAAAAAATCACTTGATTTTGTCCTTATTTAATACTTGGAGGTTTATGGGGTTTCTGATGATAAATCCAGGGTTCATGTGAGAAAATTCAATATGGCGGCCAAAATCACTTGACAATCGGAGATTTTTAAAAAATCACTTGACTTCAAACTAATTTGGTACCTAAGGGTTTATGAGATCGTTAAGTCCAGGATCGAACCCTGTATTTTCTCAAAGTTTTTTCAGAAATCTTCCCTTATTAAGTTAAATAGAGTCGATACAGAAAAATTAAATTAAGCAATCCACCTAAACACAACTAGAATTTCTGTGTCCGTAACACTGTTTCTAAATCTAACATCAAATTTTTTTATAATTTTTATTTTTTTTAATTTTTTTTTTAAATTTTTTTTTTTATTTGTTGAACTATAAAAATTAACTATTTTGACTTATATTTACACTATTCAAACTATAATTTCTCAAATTTTTTCCAGAAATCTTTATCCCTTAATAAATTAAAGAGTCGTTAAAGAAAAATTAAATCAAACAATTCCTAAAAATTTATTCAGTAGAGTACGTTAAACTATTACGTTAAACTATTTAAAAAAAACCGCTTTATTGGATCCGCCATATTTAATTTTCTGAATTGCACCCTGAATTCATCATCAGTGACCCCATAAACCCCCAGGCATTATATTATATTGAAATCAAATCATTTTTTAAAAAATCTTCACTTGGCACGTGGTTTCGGCCGCCATATTGCATCCGCCTTATTGAATTTTCTAAATTTGACCCTGGATTCATTAACAGCCGCCTCAACTACCTTTAGGTAACATTTTCAGGGGTTTGACACCCAAATTGACTCGATTGTGTTGACTTTATAATCGATTTATCGAAGAAAAGGTAGAGGTCACGGATTGGTGGCCATATTTGATAAGTTACGATGTTTCCGTAAAAGAGCCACTCGGATTTCGAAACTAGACTACAATAAGCATCGAATGAGCCCTGGTAGACCTTTCATAGACTAATATATTTTTGGACAGCATGGGGTCTCTCGATGAAAAAGAATGACTCATATATATATTATTTTATTTATTTATTGATTATTTATTTATATATGATTTATTTATACATATATTCACACAGTTTTAAACTTCTGTTTGACTACGTGGTGATTTTAACTGATTGACTGATTGAAGATGTGCATACTACCTATGCACGGAACGTTTCGTATTTTATAAATTGACAAGAACTATTTTAATAAACTGACGAATAAAACAGAACCTGCGTTTTATTATATATATATATATATATATATATATATATATATATATATATATATATATATATATATATACACATATTTGATGTTTGATTCTTGATTCTTGACGAGGATTACATGAAATAGAACGCAGGTTCTCTTTTATTCGTCAGTTTATTAAAATTTGTTAATGTCAATTTATAAAATTTTAAACGTTTTCTGCCTGGGTAGTTTGCACATCTACAGTCAGTCAATCAGTTAAAAACACCACAAACAGAGACAGTTTCAAACTGTGTAGCGAATTTTTGTTTATCTAATACTAATAGGACATTTTATATATTATAGACACCATCTTGAAAATAAATCGACGTATATTTACGTACGGCATGGCAAATTGTAACTAAAGCTTCAATCTACAAATATGTTTGCAGCTATTTTGTGCTATTGTGAAAAATTACTTGTAGTTATTCCACTTAGAGGTCAAATTTTACCGCTATCTTGCATCTGCCGCGATTCACAAATAGGTGCAGTAAGTAAAAATGATTTAATTTTTGTAAAAAATACGTGGCATTTCAGTATTATCAAGTCTACTATTATTCTATAAACTATAACAATAATATTGAAAAAATGTTGACGTATTATTTTAACATTTCTACACAAAACTATCTAAAATTGTTTGAAACCCATAAATATATTTTAATAATACAGAAATTGTTGTCTGACTCCAAGTTATTTACCAGTAACATTTTTACCAATTTTTACTTGCCCGTTCTTAATATATAAGGGGCAAGTATTGTAATCGCGAAAATTTTCGATGTCGAGATTTTGACTGATGACCACGTTTCATGGTCCAGGGCATCCTAAAACTATTTTCGAAGTGCCGTCCGTATGTGTGTCTGTGTGTGTGTCTAAACGATAACTCAAGACCGATTTAACTTAGAGAGTTCGTTCTGGTTCTAAAAAAATCTCTAATAATTGGGAAGAACCCTATTGTTTTTTATAAAAATCCGAAACCGGAAACGCAAGTTATTAAACTTTAAAAAAAAAATAAAATTCATAACTAGTAAACCAAGCCTTGGACAAAAATTTGTATAAAACATAATGTGATGTATTTTTAAAGGTTTTACCTAAATCTTTTTTTTTTAATTATTTCAAAAAAGAAAAAAATATTTATTTATTTTTTTATTATTATTATTATTTTTTTTATGGGAGGGCAAGTCTAGCGGAGGCTTCCCTTCGCCACTGATTTATACCTTAGTTAAAAAAAGTATAAAATTATCCTATTAGTTAAAAATGTATTTCAGATTGTCAGTTTTGTATGAGAAACTTGTGTTCTGAGGTGCTAAACCTACTGTTAAGTTCAATGTCTTCTATGGGACCTTTTGTAAGAATTTTGATTTTTAGGCTATTTATTTCTAATCATCAGAGCAATATATTGATTCAGTTATCATTTATTTTAATCCTTCTTTGATTCTATATAACAGTTTTGCATTTATATTTCACTCCAACTGTATGTATTTGTTTATGTCTAGTAAGATGTACATTTTGCGAAAATGCTTTATGGCACTGATCACATTTGAATGGTTTTTCACCAGAATGTGTTCGTCTGTGTCTAATTAGATCTGATGTCTTTGAAAATACTTTATTACACTGTTCACATTTGAGTGGCCACTCTTCAGAATGTATTCGTTGGTGACTAAGGAGACATGACGAGTTTGTAAATGCTTTATTACACTCAACACATATAAATGGCTTCTCACTAGAATGAATTCGTTTATGTCTAAGAAAAGTTGTTGACTGTGAAAATGATTTACTACAGTGCTCACATTTGTATGGTTTCTCACCAGAATGTGTTCGTTTGTGTTCAATGAGAGTAGTTGACTGAGAGAATGCTTTATCACACTGATCACATTTGAACGGTCTCTCACCAGAATGTAGCCTCGTGTGTCGAACGAGAGCTACCTTTACTGTAAATGCTTTGTCACACTGTTCACATTTGAATGGCTTCTCCCCAGAATGTATTCTTTCGTGACAAATGAGATAAAATAACCTTGTAAATGTTTTGTTACATTGTTTGCATGTAAATTGTTTCTGTCCAGAATGTACTTGTCTTTGTTCAAGAAGGGATATTGCTTCTGGATTACTGGAAGATGTTCCTGTAGCTGCAAACAAAATTGTATTTATTATTGACACAAAAAATAATTAAATCAAATAAAGTCTAAAGTAATTTTTATTGTGCTTAAGTATAGTCATATTGTTGTTCTGTATTATTGTTAAATAAATGTTTAAAAACAAATAAATAAATAAATGTTTAAAAAAAAATAAATGTTAACTTACGGGTTAAATTAATAAATTTAACTTATATATACATAAAAGATAACGTCTCTCTGCCTATCTGTCTGTCCGTAAGTACGCTTTTCACTTAAGAACTGATGAGCCGATATTCATGCGGTTTTTTGTATCTATAGCTACAACATCTGGTCAGATTTCTGGCTGTGTTTTATTAAAATCGTTTCAGTTCTTCCAAAGTTGTAACTATAATTGTGCGAACGGGTATAACGAAATCCATGTTCCATTCATATTTAACGCATTTTCTTGAAATCATAAAACATAATAGGTTCCTATTCCATTTCAAACCTGTGTATACCTTCCACATACCTCCTCAGACTAATGAAGACTAATGATGACCACATTGGAGTGCCCGAAATATTTTTTATTGGCTGACAATAAATATTTTCTTAAAATTAACTAGATTAGGTACTAACCTAACCTACATAATATATATGCCGCCGATTTAATAATCGGTGGCAGATTAATCGGTAATCGGCCTATTTGCTTATCGGTGCAACCCCACTTTAAACATTCATTGATAACATAAGCATTAATAAAACTAAATCTACTGACCAGTGTATGTGACAGCTGCACTCTCCAGTTCATCTTTGTACTGACTAGGGGCTCCAGGATCAGACTTGATATAAATATTCTCTGTTTTCATATTTTCGTTGTATAAGTCGTCTGTAACTTCATATTTGATTCCTGCGAAAAACACATCATTGTTAAACATAAAGTAATTATAAAGGGATAAGAATAAAACAAAATACTAGTTAATTCAACAAAATTATTAAATGTATCATTAATCCGGACAAATATATGTAATGACTAGATACCGAACAAATACCGAAATCATAAAATGACCAATAAAAAATTTAATTATTTGGTATCCGTTAGCGTACTTTTAAAATAAAATATGTGCTATATTTTCATCAAATAGATGTCTCTTTTAAGTTCAAAAAGTACTTTTGAAAAGAATAGCACAAATTAAACAACTGTTTATCAACTGTTTAACCGTTTTAAAATATCAGTTACTAACTATTCGTGATAATAACACACGGTAATAATAAATATGGAGAAGGACAGAACAGCAAAAAATTGAACGCTTACACCAGAAATATCTATGCTGGATCTTAAGATCAGACTAACATATACCCATATTTATATATATATATATATATATATATATATATATATATATATATATATACTACTGAAAGAAACAAAGAGAGATAAAATTAAATAGAAAATGGGAAAATTGCCATGAGGTACGAAGATCCAATGAAAAATATGGAGATAGATACAATATTGAAAGAATGCTGGTGAGAACTTAGACAGAGATAAATGGACAAGACACTTCTAGATTAAAAAAAAAAAAATAGACAGAGTAACGAGGGGCGGTTAAAAATTAATTGGCCTAGGCAAGAGATGGCACTACCAGTATCAAATCAATGTTGTTTTTCGTAAATCTTTACCTTCAAATGACTACTGTGACTGAAATTTTTCAACCAGCCGCGCCATTTAGTTTGTGTTTGACAGTCATTGAAAGCAAACAACTTTTGCATTTAAAAAAAAATGAATAAAATCGAATATCGTGCAGTGATTAGATACTTGTTTTTGAAAAAGAAAACGAACGATGAGATCAACACCAAATTGAACGATATTTATGGGGACTCAGCACCTTCGATATCAACAATTAAATATTGGACAATTGAATTTAAACGCGGTCATAAGATCATTTTTGACGATGAGCGTCCAGGCCGATGAGCGTCCAGGGCGTCCAGGCCGATGAGCGTCCAGGGCGTCCAGGCCGATGAGCGTCCAGGGCGTCCAGGCCGATGAGCGTCCAAAAAACGTCACCACGCCAGAAATAGTCGATAAAATCCGATAAAAAAATACATGGAATGATAATCGACGAGTGACTAAGCGCGAGATGGCTGAGGCTGCGGGCATGTCAACCGAACGGGTGCTCAACATTTTGCTTGAATATTTGGGAATAAGGAAGCTCTCTGCCAGATGGGCCAGCATTTGCTCTCAGTCGACATAAACGCGATCGTCTGACCATTTCGAAGGAATGTTTGGCGATGTTCAACCGCGATAAGAATAACTTTCTGCACCGTTTCATAACCGTGGACGAAACATGGATCCATCACAACACACCAGAGACGTAGGTCGATAACCAACAGTCGAAACAGTGGACTGCTCCTGGCGAATCGAAGCCGAAGAAGATCAAGTGAGTCCGTCGGTCAACAAAGACATGGCCTCAGTTTTTTTGGGATGCGCACGGTATCATTTACATCGACTACCTGGTAAAGAGAAAAACGATCATGGGCGTATATTATGCAGAGCTGTTGAACCTATTCGACACGATTTGAAGCGAAAGCGACCGTAATAAGAGATTTGGGTTGAATGAAGAGGTCATCGCTGAAACAGAGGCCTATTTTGAGGGCTTCAAGAAATCGTATAATTCGGAGGGCATCGAAAAATTGGAGAATCGTTGGACGAAGTGTTCTAAAAGGAGTTCTAAAAGGAGACTATGTTGAGAAATAAAATGCGTTTTGCCGAAAAAGTTACACAAAGCCACAATGCTATTATCGCAAGATTCTTATGTGGAAATGAATCATTAGAGAATAAAATATGAAAGAGGGACGAAGAAAAAAAAAAAAAAAAAATCAAAATATGTATAGAAAAAGAAGAGACAATGTGTGCCACATTCTATGAACGCTTAGGTGAAAAGGAATCAAGAATTATGATACAGATATTAGACGATACAGGATCGGGGGCAGTACTAAAACAAAAATTAAAAAATATATTGTAATTAAAAGTAAAATAAAATATATAAATGTATATAAGATTTAAAATAAATTAAATTAAATATAGTAATAGAATATTTGTAATTAGTAGTAAGAACTAATTTGAACACAATTGTAAAATGGAAATTTAATTCAAAGCGTTGTTAAGTCAAATATAAGACTATGTCTGTGAAGACACAAAATGTAAAATAATTACTGACCAGTAAAAAAAAAGAAAAAAATACTATAATCACTTATAACATACTTAAAACTAGCTCTACCAACCAGTATTTGCAACAGCTGAAATCTCTAGCTCATCGTCAAATTCACTTGTGTCTACAGGTTCAGACTTAATATAAATCTCTTCGATGTTCATATTATTGTGATATACGTCATCTGCAACATATGTATCTTCGATTCCTGTAATAAATACATCACAATCAAATAAAGGCCATACGCTTACTAAGATTAATTATTATCATTAATCAAACATTGCTAAAGTTCATCCAATATGAACTAAACTGTTACAACAAACTATGAATAAGAATTCTAAAGCTTTGTTTATAATAAGAGCATAGCTGTACATAGCCGTATAATGAGGGATTGGACTAGCGCTGTAATAATAACACAAACTCATGCTATAGATGCATAACAGCATAGCATACAAGTTCATCAAGTGCTACTTGTTGTTTTGCTTTTGTGTCTTGACTTCTGGTGTTACAGTTTACTGTTTACTTCTATTTTGTAACTTGTGTGTTATTTATTTATTTCAATTTGATTACACAACAGGACAACTAAGATTAGTTGCCCCAATAACAGTGAAATACAACAATTCTTATAAGGTTACAGATAAGTTACCCAGGTTACGTTAAATATAATGTAATAAAGTTGCAGCAGTGATATTATCTTCACCCATTTTAATCTCGATTTTATTGGCACAAAAATCCACTTTTCTGCACTTTCAACTGTGATAGAGCAAACGGAGTAGCCGAGCTCGTTAAATTGCGCAGATCTCACTGGTAAAAACAAATGTCTGAAATGCGAGGTTGCTAGTTGCAAGTGCCCGTTGGTGATATTATTCGGGGGAGAATAATATAATAATAATAATAATATTTATTGGTGTTTTAAAATTTACAGTTTTAAACACGTCTTTCCAAGATGGATACATAAGTACTTATTTCTAACAACTTATATTACTGAAATCATTTGTAAGGAACTCTTCATATTTGTAAAACGCATTTTCCTTAAAAAATGACTTTAAAATATTTTTAAATGAGTGGAGAGGCAAACCTTTAGTATTCTCGGGAAAGATGTTATAAAATTTAGTGCAATAATAATTAATTGAGTATCTTGCACAACCTACTCTAATGTATGCTGGTCTTATGAAGTGTTTCCCTCTCGTCTCATATTTATGAATTTGTTCCTGCGTTTTGAAATTATCTTTAGTTTGATGCATGTAAACAAGGCAGTAGAATATATGTAAGGACGGTAGTGTCATCAGACCTAGTTAAACAAAATGATGTCTACAGTCTTGTCTGTAATTCAGACCACAAATCACTCTAACAACTCGCCGTTGTAATCGAAAAATTCTTTGAGTATGTGTGGAGTATCCCCAAGCTAACAAAGCATATGTGATGTGCGATTCAACCAGGGCATGATATGCAGTCACCAGGACATTTCTGGGTACCTTAGATTTTAGATTTCTTATACAGTAGATTGCCTTGCATAATTTTTCCGCTGTTGTTTCCGCATGTTTTTCCCAACTGAGATTTATACCAATGGTTACTCCTAGAAACTTAACAGGATCTCGACTAATATTCTCTGTTGTTGGTCTTAGGGAAAACAATAGATGTTGCATTTTAGACAATTGAGTAAAGGTATAATTCTTTTCCACGGTAATGCCCGTCTATATGTTGATAAATTACCATGGGAAGTATTTTCTCACCCACCATATTACCCTGTGACTATCATCCTCTTGGATCCCTTGAGAGACACTTGGGAAGCAAGAAATTCATGTCAGATGAGGAGGTGACAGAAGCTGTGTATCGCAGAAATTTTGCATCGCAGACAACCAAAAAACTTTTGTCAGTAGTCGAAAGCTGTTTGAGTGTTAGGATATGGGTATAATAAAACAAGGGCGTTATTTAGAATGTAAATAAAATTAGTTCAATTTACTTTGTATAACTCGTACCGTTGTATTAGAGTGAGAGCTTTTTGGCGATATGGAAAGGACGATATATATATATGTTTAACTCAATGTTGCCAACTCGTGGGAAATTTCGCATAACGAGGGAAAAATAGGCACTATTTCTTGTAATGTGGGAAAAAAGTAAAAACTCTAAAAATAGTGGGAAATATCAGAATTTTCTCTGATATTAATAAATACAATGGGTAAAATGTGACTGTACGGTCCGCTCTAACTTCATCCAACTCTATCCACTCCACCTACTTGCAGTAAACGACAGCTCACGTGTTTTACCAGTGGTCCAAAAACGTACTGACCGGTCTTGGTTTAACTAGGGAATAGTACCTACGCTACTGTGTCATTGTTATGTTAGTGTGAGTTTGTTTTGTCATTAAACTAGATGATGGGTAGCTCGCTTCGCTCGGCATCTTCTAACCAAACCCTTACTAACATAACCTAACCTAAGATAGTGTTTTGTCATTAAACTAGAAGATGGGTAGCTCGCTTCGCTCGGCTTCTTCTAACCAAACCCTTACTAACCTAACCTAACCTAAGATAGTGTTTTGTCATTAAACTAGAAGATGGGTAACTCGCTCCGCTCGGTTTTAGACTTTTACTAACTAAAACTAACCTAATAATCTTGTTTTTAGGTGCATAGTACTTTATATTCCCCCATATTAGCCCAATTAAAATTGTGTATCATTGTGTATAAATTTATAAAACAGAAACCATTGTTTTAGATCCACTGATAATCCTTGAATTATTTAGTGTCTTGAGCATGCATGACACTTACGATAGTAGTAGGAGAGGGGAGAGAATTGAATGAAGTTCGAGCGGACCGTAGAGTAACATTCAACCATACAATGATATCTAATAGCAAACAAGAGGGCAAAATCATGAAATTTCTTTGTCGTATAACTTGAGAACTTGTAGTAGAGCCCTGTGTAGGTGTTTTCTTATGGCAACACTGTGTATGCAATATTTTGGGACTTCCCCTGTTTCTTTACATTTACAGTCTATTCCAAACGATTAGACGGAACCAACTGGAATTTTTATTTTTGAAAGTTGTCATGAGCACTTCTATATGGTTTGAAGTAGGCTTTTGCTAAACAAAATTATCAAAAGCATCAATTAATCTATAAAAGTAACTAGAATTGAAAATCTAGTCCCGCCTAAACCAAAGATACAGACTTTAGTTGTAGCTTATAATTTCATAATTTTACATCGTGGGAATTTTTGTCCGTTTATGGGAAATTTTGTACCTTGCTGTCGGAATTTTCTTCACAAAGTGTTGGCAACACTGGTTCAACTCATAAATATCTCATATTTATTATGTAAAATCTTACAATACCTGTGTAATCACGATTTTCTTCAGCTAAGTCAAGTTAGCCATGGATCCAGCCAGCCACTTATCAGCACGGCACGGTAAATACAGCGGACCAAATCAAGTACCGCTGTTGAATAAACTGACAGCGTTTTACACGAGTCTCGCGACAGGACGAACCATCAAAATTAAGCTAGTGGGTTGCCTACGCTTCATCACATACAGAGTCGTCTTAACACTAGCAATGGCCCCCGGCCACAGTTATGCACAGGGCCCCCACCATGGCCACCTGCAGACAATTTTTCCGGGGGGGGCATATTTTTTAGGGGGGGACAAAATAAAAACGCATATTTTGAAAACCATGAAAAATAAAATTCATTTGTTTAATATAACAGCTAAATAATACAAATACAATTTACATCCTTCTTTGTAATTTTTAGCCTTAGCGTAAGAGTTCAGAATAAAATGATTACTAAAAAAAAATAATAATAGAACTTTCTAAACATGAAACATAACTTAGCTACTATTTTATTCCTTTATAAGCATTTTCACATTTTTTTTTTCTGCAAAATCTTAAATTATAATATAAGCACTTCTTCCCCATTGTGCTACGAAGCTCATTTTTTATTTGGAAAATGAACGCTCTCCTGTACAAATGGTAACCATCATACACAAAAAAAATCTGAAAGCAATTTCAATATTTGGAAATACAGATTTCAATTGTTTTAATTTTTTTTTTTTTGTGTTGCTGGAAGTTTCTTGCAGTTTTCATCAGCAGTCATGTAATGCTTTAGATGAACACATTCATTTAAAAGATTATCAAAATAAAGGTCTTGATTATATATTTTAGCGAAATTTTTACATTTTTTCTTAAGCGTATCAGAATCAATAATTTTTAATTCGCTAAAGAAGAAAAATCAATTTACAATAAATGTATAAGATTCTGATGCATTTTTGTTTGGATAATCTGCGTGTATTTTGATTATTTGCTTTATTTAAAAATCTGTCTATCTATCAAGTGAATTTATATTACCTAAAAAATCTACACTCTCCCCAGTAACCTTACTTCTAAACACCATTAATTTATAAGACATAGAGTAGGCCTAGGGGCTCCGCCATAGAAATTGATTCTAAAAAGGGCTCCGCAATTAAAAAAGGTTGGGAACCACTGTTCTAGGATGCATTAGTGAGATGTGATGACTGAAAATGCTTTATCACACTACTCACATTTGAAAGGTTTTTCTCCAGAATGTACACCAAGCATGTGCAACATACGGCCCGCCATAACTATATAAAATCCCACTGAATCCCATTGATGTGGAACAAGCGCCACTTTCTCTGCAAATGGAACTACTTAAGCTATAGGAGAACTCTGATTTGAAGTCAAAAATGAAGAACATTTCACTAATTGGGTTTTATAAGTAATATTTCCTAGTTGACAAATTTTCGAAGCTCTCTTTTGCTCAGAAAAGAATTGCGCTCTTTGAAAGCACTTACAAATGTGAGCAGTTATTTTCCATGGATGAAGTTCGTTAAATCGTTGATTGAAAAATATATTATTATTATTATTGTTATTATATGTTATTATTCAGTCAACGGTTAAATAAAACACAAGGACACGAATAACGGATTCGCCCCTTGGATACACGTTGCATGTTGTTACATCAGTTGTTTCCGAACATTGACAAACTTGTGAGCAATACAAAGTCTCAACCGTCCCATTAAAATTAAATAAATATTTTGTTCTTATTTAACAATATTTATGCATTATAAAATATTATTATTTTTTCTTGTTTTTTTTTTATTAATGTTATGAACTTTGATTTCTAAAAAAAGGATCCTTAAAAAGTTCTGGCCCGCGAATGTATTTCAGATACTTCACGTTTGTGAGTAACGAGGTTTGAAGACACTGAAAATGATTTATAACACTGATCACATTTGAATGGTTTATTTCCAGAATGTCATCTTTATATATAATGAGATCTGATGACTGTGAAAATGCTTTATCACATTGCTCATATTTGAATAGTTTCTCTCCAGAATTATTTTTTATTAATTATATTCTCCAGTTTATGTCTAATGAGATTTGATAGTGTTGAAAAGGTTTTAGCACACTGCTCACATTTGTGTAAATTCTCTCCAGAATGCATTAGTTTGTGTCTACTGAGATATGATGATGTTGAAAATGATTCATGACACTGCTCACATTTGAAAAGTTTCTCTCCCGAATGTTTTCGTTTATGTCTGATGAGATGTGATGACCGTGAAAATGCTTTATCGCACTGCTCACAATTGAAAGGTTTCTCTCCAGAATGTATTTTTCTATGTCTAATGATATGTGATGACCTTATTGTTGCAGGTTGTTTCCGTTTGCTAATGGCCAACAACTCCATACTCTCATCTGAGTCACTGGAAGATGTTTCACTAGCTGCAAACAAATTTACATTAATTATAGAGACAAAAATTTATTTGTTGAAATATAGTCATTTTCTAATATTTACTTTTGCAGCAGGTGACTGCATAGGATGATTTTAGGAAATGTTGTGAAGTTGTGTTAATATAAGCTTTGTTAATTTCTATATTATGAAGAATACGAAGGGCGAGAATGATATGTTAAGATTACTTCCATTTTCAAAATCATTCACCTCTCATCCAAGTGTACGCGCTCGTTACAGAAATAGGCCGATATAAATAATTTTAAAAAAAATAATACGAAGGTTAATCTACAAATAAAAATACTACATTGGAAAAACAATTGAAAATCAAATAATCGAGTTACATCAACCAGTTTTTTTTTTTTTTTTTTATCTTTCGCTGTGCGTTATAACTGTTATGTCGCAACACCTTCGTGTGCCACGACTCGTTAGTGTGTCGCGAAATTATTAGTTTATATACTTATACAGCCTTTGTTGTACAAATCTAAATGAACCTAAAAATGAAAAATTCAGTTTCTAAAAGCCATTAAAACCTAGTCATAGTAGTTAAGAATTTAGTGTTTTGTTTTTTTTTCATCTTTTTTATACAATTTTTTTTTTTTTTTTTCTTAATAAAACTACAGAAAATATGGTTTTCTTAAATAATTCTTGAGGGCATTATAATAATACTATTTATAATAATAATATTTATTTGTGTTAATTAGATTAAATCATGTTTATACAAGTCCAAATAAAATCAAGGCATTACAAATAAAAGATAATGAAAATTACAAGGTAACAAGGAATAGCTTAAAATAACTGAGCCAAATAAATAAAATATGACGTCATAGATTAGGGAAAGAGATTAAAAAATCGTTGGTACTCTATAGGCAATTCTCAGTCAGCATTGAACTCACTTTTTTTAAAGGTAAACGTAAATAGATTATTTACTTCACAAATAATTG
This sequence comes from Liopterus haemorrhoidalis, assembly GCA_963971575.1. Taxonomy (NCBI): domain Eukaryota; kingdom Metazoa; phylum Arthropoda; class Insecta; order Coleoptera; family Dytiscidae; genus Liopterus; species Liopterus haemorrhoidalis. The sequence goes on from OZ020613.1 coordinate 41,492,341, forward strand.
TATTGTCATTAGACGTCCATTTCGGCTACGAAGTAGCCATCTTCAGTAGCTGAATAAAACTGAGTAAAGAATCTATTTAAGTTTACCTTATCCTAAAACTTCACGATAACTCAACAATTAATATTTTTAATATTCACTTTTTTAGGGTTTTGTAGGTATGACAAAAAAATCCTTATACCGTCATTTTGTCGTCTGTCTGTCTGTCTGTCCGTCCGTCTGTCCGTCTGTCTATCTGTCTGTCTGTCCGGTAAAAATTGTAGCCAAATGGCTAAACCTAGAGAGTTGAAATTTGGCATACTTATACAACTCTTTGACCCGCACATAGAAAAAACACTAAAACATCTAAAAAACATATCCCCCTAAAAATATAAACAAATATGTGCTCATCGAAAAAAAAATATATTTATTTTTGTAAACTTCTGAGTAGGATATCAAATGAAAGCCCTTACTACGTGGATTAACGATCAAAATTTTATTTTTGCAAAATAAATTATTTTTACGGGATTTCTTGCCAAAATTGTGCAAAAAAAAATATCCCACACCCCATGGTTTAAACTAAAAATCTGAAAAAATTCTTAGTAATGTATATTGGTGTGAACCGGAATAGTACAGGAACAGGAATTTTTGATCAGATTATTTTTTCGGAAAATAACGCAACGGAAGCCATAGCGCAATTATCAAAATCTCAATGAACCTTGCTATATATATATAAAAAAATACTGCACATATTTAGAAACCTAAATAATGGTATTAGGCATTCGAATTAAAATTCACAAAAAAATATTTTAACATAAAATTTGTATTTTGCATCCCAAATAATCATCATTCACTTACTAAATACCTGTGAAACCCTGAAATGTGTGAAAATTCACACTTCACATCAATTTTTTAATATTTCAGGTTGTAAAAAGTTGACTTTGTGGCGGCGGTTATTTAACTTTCCCTTGTGTTATATACATGACTATCTGAGCTGGTAGGACATTTAGCAGGGTTCTCCTTTACAAACACAAGACTAGCGTAAATAAATAAGCTTAAAACATACATGATTTGGTTATCAACCAATTCAATTTAAAATAATAATAAATTAGATAAAATGTGTTCGTTTACTGCATATTCAACTACTCATCCTTCAGTGATCGAATTTGCGGGTACTAATTAACTAACACGATGTAGCAAACTAATAATTTTTATAGGGTCCTTCCTTTTTACTCTGAATATATTTGTTTAGTCAAGAATTAATACTGAGTCTTGTGCCCTTATGATATATTAAAGAAAAACATTTTTTTTTTTTTTGTGAGATAGGTGAATCAATAAGGTTTTTTCAATTTAAAAGAATGTATTTTTTTAAACAACACCTTAGTTTGATGTTCAATCGTTTATCCAATTAAATATTCTTATTTGTAAAGAAAAATACTTCATATTTCTTAATATAAACTAAATTTCTCTTATAATAAAGAAGTTAACAATGCTTACGAAGTTCCAAAAAATACCCTGGGTGCCGTTCATTGCTTAGTTAGAACAAGAAAAATACGGACTTCAGTTTAAATTCACAGAAGTTATAAGTAGTCTAATAAAGACACGTAATAGCTAAAGTTCAGCATCGCCACTCCATCGGCTGTATATACCTACAGCTACTACAATAGTAGCAACTCCATCAACAAGCAACAAAACCTAATAAAAATCGCACGGTCGCGACTACTCGGCCTGGCGTGTTATTATCTATTAACTGTCAAATTATAGCAATTATGTCGCTCGAGTTCAACTAGACCTAATGTCATATCAAGTCTGAGGGTTTGTGATAAATCGATGTGAATTAATTAATGTATTGGTTAATTATAATAAGTATTACTAATATTAGCAAATCAACCGTCACTGTACTCCTGCCCATTCAGTACGAGTATATGGAAACTGGGAATACCAGTATTGGAGTAATATTGAATTATTGACTGACCTGTATCTTGTTCAGCTGCACTCTTCTCATATTTACCGTCATCTCCATTTTCCGACTTGATGTCAATCTCCTCAGTGATGAAGCTCTCAGTGTTGTAGTTATACTGCGACATGTCGCCAGTAGATGATGTGCTATACATCTCCAGAGGAACGCGACCCTCTGAAATATAAATACCCATAGTTAATGTGACTATGTCTATGTTTTCAATATACATATATATATGTCAGCCATGGGCTGATGGAGAACACAAACCCCTATGCCACTGGACGCCTTGATGTAGGCAACACCAGTCAGAGCGGGGAGCAGTAGACAGTACGAGCAGGGTACTCGAGCCGAGAGCATGGCGGCTGATGCCAGTCGATTCATACACATTTAAATAGTTGTTAACCCAATGTATTGCTACCGATTAATTATATTTCCTAAAATCATAGTTTATGTGTGTGTTATTTAACCTATGTGGGCTATCATATATATTTTTATTTTTGTCCACCTGCAACAGTATATATTTCAAATTCAATTAACTTAAAATGAAATTAATTATTATTTTAATTTAATAACTTATCAAAAATAGTTAATTATGTTATTATATTGTATATCATAAATTTTCAAGGCCGTATCTGTAATATTCATACAAAATAATGAATGTTCCCAACGAGTATGTGGAGCATGAACTCAAGGTTTCCATTTAACGCAACCGGCTTTATTACTTCTGTATGGACAGGCACTAATTTTAAATATTCGAAGCTTGGTCAACCCTTAAACTAATAGCATCAGAATATGAAATCTTCCTGGCATGAAATCACGACAAATCTTACAGGATTATTTGTTAATAATTACTATGTATGTAACTCTATCTCGCTTCTTGCACTAATAAATATTTTCCCAGATTACAAGGCAAAATATATCTAATAAATATTATTAACTAAAATTACATTTGATTTCTCTAAAATCAAAATTGCATAAATATTTTAGATTCTTAACAAAATAATATGAAATTCCTTACTATTGCACTGAACCAGCAAATATACATATAGTAACAGTATTGCTAGGCTGTAACTTACTGTCCTATATAATGACACATACACCACTGCTTAAATTTGGAAGTAGTCTCAACTACGACAATTATTATTATTATTATTATATTTATTATACTCACATCTTTACAAAATAAAAATGTACATACATATTTAAATTTACATATTTTATCTATTAATTTGTGATATATAATTACCCCTTAACCCCTAGAAGGTTAAGGGTTATGCCACAAAATACTTGAAAGTATTGTGTGTGGCTACATATAAAATTTATACAAGAATGTCTTCAGCGTAACTGTAAATTTGTGTTTTATAATTATGATTTAAATATACACATATAAACTAAAAAAAACTATAATATATAAACCAAAATATTAAGTAATATTTACCACAAAGTAATGTAAAAACCTTATATTTTCAATTATATTTTTATTTTTATTCATTTTTTTTTTTTGATATAATTTGTTTGTTTATTTTTATTTAGTTTTGTCTAATAAATCTTTTTGCTATTTTATTATAATTTCTATTATTTATTATTAAGTTGTTCTTGTTTAAAAAAATTTGAAAATTATTGTATATTTTAGGAGCGTTGTAAAGGAATGATCTTTGCCCGGCTGTTTTATAGAATTTTTTTGTTAATGCTAAATTTTTGTTTCGTGTTTCATATTGATGTTGCAATTTTTCAATGTGATGTTGATTTTTATTTATGTATTTTAGTACTGCCAATTTATATATCTGTTCTAATGTCATTATTTTGGATTCTTCATACAACTGTTCAGAAGAATAATTTATTGGTTTTTTTAACATAATTTTAATAGTAATTTTTTTAACAGTGATTATATTTTTTAAATATATATTTGCAGCACCTCCCCAGGCTGTGATACCATATGATATAACAGAATGTACAAGCCCGTAATAGTAACTATAAATAAATGATTTTGGTACAATATCTCTAAGCATTTTAATAATAAATATTACTTTTCTAATTTTATTGCACAGGTTATTAATGTGTACATCCCATCTAACATGGTTATCTATAATCAAACCTAAGTATTTAATTTTATTTGTTTTTTTAATTTTTATGTTGCATTTGCATTTTAAGCTTTCACACTTATATTCATGAATTGTTATGGTTTGAAAATTGGGCTGCGTGCTGTCGTTAATTGTGATAGGCATAAAAAACGTTTTGTTATAATTTAAAGACAATGAATTTAAGTTAAGCCAGTTATATATAATTTTAGTGTCATGTTTAGCTATTTCTAGAATGTCTTCCCAATTGTCCGCCTCTATAAATAAGACAGTGTCGTCAGCATATGATATTATTGTCCCTTTAATTTTATTAATTAATAGTAAATCATTAATATATACTAAAAATAACATTGCTGATAAAACTGTTCCTTGAGGACAGCCATGTTGAATTATTTTTGTTTCACTTTCTACACCATCAATTATTACCTTTTGCTTTCTGCCTATTAGGTAAGATTTAAAAAGATTTAATGCGTTTCCTCTAATTCCATATATTTCTAACTTGTTTAATAATATTTGGTGATCAACGGTGTCGAAGGCTTTTTTTAAATCAAAGAATATGGTCAGACATCGTTTCCCTTTGTCTAAAGTTGTGTACATTAGTTCAGATAGTTTGTTTATTGCGTCCTCTGTACTTCTGTTTTTCATGAATCCATATTGTTGTTGGGAAATTATATTATTTATTTCAAAAAATGATTCTAATCTTTTTTTAATTATTTTTTCAAAGATTTTCGCGAAATTAGTAATTAGAGATATGGGTCGATAATTAGTCATGTTATTAGCATCACCGCCTTTATATATAGGTTTAACTATAGATAACTTGAAAGAATCCGGTACGTATCCATTCTCAATTATTTTATTATAAATAATAGCCAATGGTTCCGCAATTGTAGTTGATATGTTTTTTAATAATTTTGTGTTTATCATATCACATCCTGGTGAGGTGTTTGTTTTTAAATTTTTAATTAAGTCTATAATTTCATATTGGTTTGTGGGGGAGAGAAAGAAAGAGTTTTTATTTTTTTTAATATGATTTTCGGGGTTATATTTTTTATTTTGACCGTTATTTTGAATATTTGCTGCAATATTTTTACCAACATTAATAAAGAAGTCATTAAATTCATTACTCATTTTATTTTTACATGAAATATTGTTATTATTTATTTTGATATTATTTATTTTGTTTTGATTTTTATTTGGTTTGTTTATATAATCGTTTGCCACATTCCAAAGATGTTTAGGATTATAATAATATTTATTATGTATTAAATGTTTACATTTTTACAATCGTCAATCGGTATTCATTTAATCCTAGTACAAGGTGGGTAAAAAAGATGTGAGAGATGCATACTATAGTTTACTCAGTATACTGAGCTTCATCTAAATCACTGAATTCATTATCTAGGTATTCTGCAGTGGAGTAAAACGCCTTAGATATTAAATATCTCTTTAAAACCCTTTTGAATCTTAAGGGGGGCAAAAGTTTGATGCTGGTCGGGAGAACATTGTAGAATTTTATAGCCAGGTAATTTAGGCTGTACCTTGACTTCTCTAACCTCGTAAAGTCAGGGCGTATTTCGTTCTTATTTCTCGTGTCGTGTCTATGGACAGAGCTTTGTAGAGAGAATCTGTCTTGGTGTTCATGTACGTACATGAGACATAAATGGATGTAAAGGGAAGGGAATGTTAATATACCCAATTCAATAAATTTGTATTTACAATCAGATCTGTATTTAACATTCCCTAGGACTCTAATGGCTCTACGCTGCAAGGAGAATATGCGTCCTGTGTGGGGAGAGTGGCCCCAGATTAATAGGGCATACGTTATCCGGGTTTGGATGGAAGCAAAGAAAAATGATTTTTGAACCATCAAGGAAGCACACCATCTTAGGTTGTTTAGGCAATAGATCGACGAGCACAATTTTTTCGCAAGTGTGTTGATGTGTAGTTCCCAGGTTAACTTGCTGTCTATCTCAAGTCCTAAGAACGAGACCGAGATGGGGTTATTAACATCTTCTATGTTCCTGGTTGCGAACACCATGTGCTGAGTTTTTGTATTGTTCATAGTCAATCTATTAGCTAGGAACCAGTTTTGGAAATTGGATAGGGCTAAGTTTCTTTTGCCAAGGAGTGAAGTTATGTGTCTACTGGATTGAAGGACAGTTGTATCGTCAGCGAAGAGGATGGTATCCATATCGGCATTGACGTATGGCAAATCGTTCACGTATATTAGGAATAAAATGGGACCTAGGACAGATCCTTGTGGTACACCATGTTTATTTCCTAACACCTCAGATGAGCCATTATTAGTGTACACAAACTGTCTTCTTTCAGAAAGGTAGGACTGTATGAGTTTTGTACTTTCTGGGTCAAATTTATAAAATTTAAGTTTTTTAATTAAAATTTCGTGACTCACGCAGTCAAAGGCCTTACTAAGGTCCAGAAAGCTACCGGAGCAATAAAGTCTATCCTCAAAGCAATGCGTGACAGATTCCATGAAGGCCAATATCGCGTCGGTAGTTGACTTACCGGATCTGAAGCCAAATTGCTTAGAAGACAGAAAGTTAGATTTCTCGAAGTGACTGGTTAGTTGGTTTTTTAGCACTTTCTCAAATATTTTGGAGAAGCAGGGTAGAAGCGAAATAGGGCGAAAATTATTTAAATCATTATGGTTTCCTTTTTTATATATAGGTAGAACACGCGCTAATTTGAGAGCATCAGGAAATGTACAGGTTCGAATCGAAGTATTAATTAATTTAGTGAGTGGTGTGATCAAGATATTTTTGATGGATTTGATTATATCCATATTAAGACCATAGGCGTCACGTGTTTTATTGTTGTGGAGGTTATCTATTATATCTCTGACTGTAATTTCGGAGATTTCATTGAAGGAGAAACAGGAAAAATTAGAGTCCGATTGCTTATTATTGGATAATAATGCAATGGGACATAAATTGTTTGGAGGCAAATTATTGATTAGGCTATTAGCAGCGTTGCAGAAAAACTCATTTATTTCATCCGCAGAACGAGGACAAAGTAAGGGGTTTTTTGCTTTAAGATTATTGCTGATTACTTTCCATGTGGCCTGAGAGATGTTATTGGAGTTAGAAATATACTTACTATTTGCGTCGATTTTAGAGCTTTTTATTGCTTGCCTGTACATTGTCCTATAAGAGTTTCTTAGATTTTTACTATTTATGGAAGGGTTAGTTTGGTAATGTGCATGTAGTAAGTTTAGGGTGTCTCTCATAGTTTCCAGTTTAGAGTTAAACCAGTTTATTGAAGGATTGGAGGATTTCTTTTTTAGAGGTCTGAGGACAAAGGACGAATTGAAATTTTCAACTACGACACTGAGAAATAAGTCAAAGTTACTGTTAACCCCTCCAGCAGTGTCAGAAATAAAGTTCCATGATAATGAATTTAATGCCTCATAGAACGCTGTCTTTCCATTTTGTGTCAAAGGGCGGAACATGGTAGTATCATTCGGATTGGGGTTATTGTCATTAGATAAACAGGTTAATTTGAAGCTAATAGCGTCATGGTCAGAGAACGGGATTAACATTTTGTTAGTGTTTACACTATCGTCATTAAAATTAATAAAAACATTGTCAAGGGTGTTTTTCCCTCTTGTTGGAAATGTGACTAATTTATGGAAATTAAGGGTACTAAAAAGGTCACAAAGACGTAATGCATCATTATCGTCAGATTTATTAAATTTAACGTTGAAATCGCCACCTACAATGATACGAAACTTGTGTTGTATGGTAGTCAGGATATTCTCCAGGACGTTCAGAGAGATATTCAAGTCGCTAGATGGTGATCTATAAATGTTGACAATTACAATGTTAAATTTAGTCAAAAGGAGGGCATTAACCTCGCAGTGTGATTTTATGGATTGCTTATTGATGAAATCTAAAGTTTTTACTCCACTCAGATAATTTTTATGTACTAGGGAAATAATACCCCCATGTTCTTTCTTGTTCCTAGCGAAAAATGAAATAGTATTATAGTTACTTAGATGAAATTCAGTACACTCATTTGCGTCAAGCCAGTGTTCTTGGATACAAATAATATTAAAATTATTGCCAATAGTGAGAGAGTCTAGATAATTAATTTTGTTTTTGATGGACTGAATGTTGAGAAACAGTACGCTCAAATCAAGATTTTGCCTAAAAAAATATCTGCGGATTTGATAGGCTCTCTTACCATTTGGTTGGCGTCAGGCTGGATAGTGTCAACAACCGAGGTACTATTAACGGCGGTGTTTACACAATGAATGATGTTAGAGCTAGTACCGCGATTATGGACACCGTTCACCGAGACACAATTAAAATTAGCATTGACAGGGGGAATGAAAGAAGAAATAACTTTCAAAATTGCCTTTATTATTTATGTCCTGCTCAATTTTGTTTTTATAGTATTTTATTTTTTGTTTTTTTATTAATTTTGGGATTTCTTTTTTGTAATATTTGTATGCATTTTTTATTTTATCATTATTATGATCACATAACAAATGCTTATATAGTCGATCTCTAATTTTTATTGATCTAATTATCTCTTGGGTAATCCAAGGTTTCCTTTTTTCAATTGACATTGAATTTTTATTGATACTTGTGGAGCTACAAAGTTTTAGTTCATCTTTAATTTTATTTGTAATATTATTTATTGAATTATCTATATTATCATTTATAATGTTTTGCCAGTTACATAATTCTAGATTATTATTTAGTTTGTTATAATCAACTTTGGATATTATCTTCGTTTTGATAGATTTATTATTTTTTATATTATTATTGTTATTATTTGATTTTATATATATTTGTATGAGTATAGGTTTGTGGTCAAATTTTTGAGTTTATTGTAAAAGGTTTTAAGTTATTTTTGTTTAATTTAGTTTTCATAAAGATATGGTCTAAACACGTTTTACCATGTGTTTCTTTATTTATACACGAAGTGTAACCACACTGACTAAGTAAATTAAGATAATTTTGAGTATATTGATTTTTATCATTAATTATATCAATATTTACGTCACCAATAATGATTTCGTTTTCACAATTATTGTACAAGCGAATATTTTCTTGTAATTTTTCTATAAATATTTCATTATTGTACTCATATGGTTTATAAACGCAGGTAATACCAAATGTTTGATTATACAAGTTTATTTGAATTCGCATGAGGTTATAATTATTATTATATTCTACAATATTAACACTATGATTAATTGTTTCTTTAACCAATATCACAACACCATCGTTTTGGTTAAATCTACTTTTATTATAATGGGTAACATATCCTTTGATTTGAAAAAAATCTATATTTAAGACACTCCACGTTTCGGACAATACAATTACATCAAAATTTGAATTACATTCTGTAATAAATACTTCTAGTTCATCGAAGTTCTTAGTTATGCTGCGTATGTTTGTGTGTATGATATTTAAATGATTATTGTTTTTAATTTTTGAATTTACTAGATATTTAGCTTCGGTAATACTATCAATCGTTTTTGTTATTATTGAACATTCATTAACTATTTCATCGTATAAACTAATTATATTGTCTGCCATATAGATTTTTATTTAGTACTTAATATATTTATTTAATACCTTAGATCTAAATTTACCTGGTAAATCTAACTTCTAATTTTTTTTTCAATGTCTTGTTCACAACTTATTTGTATAATGTGACTATTTTCGTCTTTTCTCACTAAGATTTTACTATTACGGAACCAGACAAATTTAAAATCACATTGACGGGCTTTTTGTTTTGTTAACATCAATAAATTTTTATTATAAAAGGACAAATGTTCATTAAGATAGACAGTGTCTCCTACAGTAGTACCCAATATGTTTCTGTTTGTTATTACAATTTTCTTCTTCTTCAGGAATACATCTCTTTGAGATCTTCTGGTAAATTTTACTATGATTGGGGGCGGAATGTCTCTGTTTTTTGATTTTATGGGGATGCGATGTGCGATGTCGATATCTTGTGCACTAATGTTTAGGGATAATTCTTTGGCAATATCTTCTATTATTTGATAGCAATTTTCATTGCTTGTTTCTCGGATTCCATTTATCTGTACGTTATTGCTTTTAGAGTATTGTTCCATTTGATTTATTTTATTTTGCATGTTATTAATTGTATCTTTTTTTTCATCTAATTCTCTTTGCATTTGATTAACTCCGTTACGTAAATTTTTATTATCTTCTTTGAGTTTTTTTATTTCTTCCATCATTTCATCATGCTTATCGGACAAAAAGTTAATGGATCGATTTATTGTTCTCATTTCTTCTTGCAGATTTGTGAACATTTTTCTTACTTCTTGTATTTCCATTTCTTCTGTTTTTTCACCAGCTACTGATGAAGATCCATTGGATCTTGTATCGTATTTCCCTCCTTCTTTGGTCACAGATTTCATATTTGTTGGAGTTCACTGGAATCAGTGCGCAGTTTATATGTTGCGCACTCGCTAGATTTTATAGCGCGTATGTGTCGCGCACTTTGCGCGTATTTGTTGCGCACTAACTTTCGTTTTACTTTGTTTAATTTGGTTACTTATAAACTTCACACAGTTTTTAATATATTTAACTAATTAAACTCACTATTTCAATATTCAACTACTTCAAATTCACTAGTTAATTTATGAAAATAAAATTCTGCAGTTTGAGCTAAGTTTGGTAAAAAACTGTTCACTTTTACTTATTTTAATTTCAAAATATCTTAAGACACAATATTTAACCTTGTGTACGCTGAGACAACGAATTGACAAGATTAAGAAGATTCTCCGGTCTGAGGGCCTTAGTGAATATGCAGCTGCCAAAAACCCAAATCAAATCAATAAACACAAGCAGATCAGACTAAATTGGGAGTTTAGAACCGTGGAATTAAGTTCTTTGTACAGACGAGTCGAAGTTTCAAATATTTAACGTCAATAGGTGAGAGTTTGTGCACTCGCAAAAAAAGAAAAAAGCGTAACAGGTATGTACCGTGCCAACACGGAGGTGGAAGTAGAATAGTTTGTGGTTGTTTTAGTAATAATAAACCTGGAAAACTATTAAAAATATACGAAAAACAGGGAATGATATTTTATTGAGATTTTCAAGCAGATGCAATATTATCGACTCCAACAAGAAGATTCTGAAACTACTTATTTCTTAGTGGTAAAAATAACAGTGTGGGAGACGGGCCAGTGAAAATAAGTCAGTATCAGGCGCCCGTGTCAGACACGGAGCTGCGCGTTAGGCGGGGCGCGCATCAATCTGATTTGACATATGATATAATGGATGATAGGACAAGTAACTTCCAAATGATGCGTCATATGTTTAAAATCAATACAAGTGAATTACGCAGAGCTCACTGAACTTGCTAATCACTTCCATCGCCACAACTTTGTTTCTTACCTTAAGTTTTGTCATGTCTACAAAATAACGCATGCTTCATTTTTGTGTTAGCTTGTAACATCATGACAGACGAAAGCGATTTTAATATTCATTTTGTTTCTCTGGCTGAGAAACAAAGATATTTATATGATTATACTTGTGCAGACTACAGTAACAAAATTAACTAAAATAGAGCTTGAGAAAGTATTGCTTAAGTTTTAGAATTAGATAAATGCAGATCTTTTTAAATTGCTTAATTTTATTACCCAATAATAACTAATAACTTTCATTAAATATTAATTACTATCGAGGATAAGACTAACTTTATCATAGCAGTGAAAGCTGTATTCAAATGTAGCAGTATTACTTTAATTATTTTCTTCATTATTTACTTCATAATTTACTTCATTATCAGTATTACTTTAATGAGCGCTCGGGCTTAAATGGTTAATAAAGCTAGCTCTACTGACCAGTGTTTGAGACAGATGTACTTTCTACTATATTTCCTCCACAATCACTGCTGTCCATAGGTTCAGATTTCACATCAGCACTTTCTGTGCTTTCATGATAAATGACAATTGTAACTCCATCTGTGATACCTGAAATAAACACATCATAGTCAAATATAAACAAATACTTTTAAATTAAAATATATATTTTATTTGAGATTAAGATCATTGCCCATGTTCAACTGAAATAATCTGAACTGTGACAAGGAAATATGAATAAGTATTAAATTTGAGTTAGTTGTAGATGCGCCCGTTACTGACCATTCTCTAATCCAGCAGCGTCTTCTGTTCCAGCCATCACTATAAAATCATCAGTAACTTCATATTCTGTCTTAAGGTCAATCTCTTCTTTAATATCACTGTGTCTAAAATCATCTGGATGCATATCACCGCCTGTCCCATCATTCATATTCACTCCTATAACAATAATGTACTCTCATATGAAAGAACTACAACTAGAGAAACTATAAATCACAGAATACGAAATAATTAATATTATGAAAGCTTCTATCAGCATGACAGTACGTCATTCGTCATATTAAGAATATATATATATATATATATATATATATATATATATATATATATATATATATATATATATATATATATATATATACAACCTAGCATGTACCAAACTTAAATGGTAAAACCCCGAAAAATCATATCTTTTTTTTTATAAAATCCTTACATTTACCAACTCATTTATCATCGGATTTACCAACATGAGGTTTTACCAATAATGGTTGGTAAATGTTGGCTTTGGGAATAAAACAATGAGTATTTCTTAATCATTTATTTCAATTACCTAAACTCCATTCACAATAAATGTTAGATGACGTCACACTTGGTTAATTTAAGTACCAACGTTATGATATGTTTTAATCAACATCAATCCATAACTCAGTTAGTACATTTATTTATTTCATGTTGGTAATTTTTTACAGTGATGTCGGTTTTAAATTGGATTGTTTAATCGTTATTTTGAAGTCAGGTTGACGTTTAGGTACTTAAAATTAAAAGTGAGGTTATATTTTATTCTTTTTAAATTTATTTGTAATTTAAATGTAAAAATGCCCAAAGCTCTTAGTAGCCGTGCTCAAAGGTTGGTTTTGTCTCTTATTAATTATTTTGAAAGAGAGCCGAGATAATGGTTGACCTTTAATGGATGTGAAAAGCGTCAGAGATGTGAGTAAATATAAAATTTAGTTTATATCTATGGTCTTTTCACTTGAATATATTTCTACAAATAATTGTTAATTAACTTTTTAGAGAGTTGCAGCTACTTTAGATGTCAGTATTTCTAAAATAAATAAAATGGCAGTACAACAAGCAAGAAATGAAACTGTCAGTAGCCCGAAAAAGAAACGAACACGTACTAAATCTGTTGTAGAATTAGACAATTTTACAACAGTTGGGATACGTAATGTAATTTATGAGATGTACCGTAATAGTAAGGACATAACATCTCTACGTGAAGACTCTTAATAAATTAATTTTATTTTAGGAGAGCATGTTACTGTCGACACTATTAATATAAAATTACATGAAAGGAGACTGTATGATGGTGGAAAGACTTCCCTTTGGAAGATTTTAAGAAATATAGGTTTTAAATGTAAAAAGGACGATCCAAGACGTGGTCTAATGGAACTTCCCCAAATCGTTCAATCAATATCAAATTTTAGCTTGATTGTAGCAACAGTTTTCGAGATATTGGTAGAGTAAATTTTTAAAAATTGCAGTGGTACCTTAGTAAACAACCATTTCTAACAGAGCGAGTGAAACCAAAATTTAAGTGTTTTTTAAAACTCATAAAAGAGTTGTAGATATCAAATTTTAGCTTGATCGTACCAACAGTTTTCGAGATATTGGTAGAGTAAATTTTTAAAAATTGCAATGGTACCTTAGTAAACTACCATTTCTAACAGAGCGTTTGAGTCCAAAATTTAAGGGTTTTTTAAAACTCATAAAAGAGTATTAGATATAAAATTTTAGCTTGATCGTAGCAATAGTTTTCGAGATATTGGTAGTTAATTTTTTAAAACTGCAATGGTACCTTAGTAAACTACCATTTCTTACAGAGCGATTCAGATCAAACTTTAAGGGTTTTTTAAAACTTATAAAAGAGTAATAGATATCAAATATGATGGGTGATATTTCTATAACGTACTTTTATCTGTATATTGTGTTTGTATATTTTAAAAGGTTTTATAATTTGTAATGTAAGTGAACAAAAACAATATTTAATTTTGTATCTTGGTCGATAAACAAATATTATATATCGGTTTGACAGGTTCATTTTCACCACCAGAATTTAAATTAAGGTTGAAGCTGTAGAGCGATCAGCTGGTGGTAGTTAGGATGTTAAATGATAGAGATATTTTGTTTCGACTAGTTTCGTGGGTTATTAACCTCACATCATCAGGAAATTTATTTTTTCTAAAATAATCAAGTAATATAAGTTACAATTGTTACAGAGAAAATGTATATAGTTGTGATATCTATTAAATACTGACATATATAAGAAAATAAGCGTCAATGGCACAGTATGACGCCGTGAAACACGTGTTGTTCTGATCAATTAGTTTTCAAAAAATATGTAAAAGATCTATAAGATCTTGATAATAAGCGTACATTAAACATGTTAAAAAGATAATAGCATTATTCGTCCCACATTCTTTGTGAAGAATGCTATTATCTTTTTAACATGTTTAATGTACGCTTATTATCAAGATCTTATAGATCTTTTACATATTTTTTGAAAACTAATTGATCAGAACAACACGTGTTTCACGGCGTCATACTGTGCCATTGACGCTTATTTTCTTATATAGGTCAGTATTTAATAGACCTTAAATAGACCTTCAACCTTACAATATTATATATGATTAATAAAATATGTTCTATTTACATTTGTTACGTTCTTTTTTTTTGTAATTTTAACCTACAGGTCTGTAACGTAGAACGGTTTATTATCATCGAAAAATAATTTTAGCATACTCATGAAATTTACAATTGCAGCTAGCGGCAATAAACTGTTTGACTGGAAATAATATTTGAATATTCATTATTCGAAACAAAATTGTATCTAACATCTGAAATTAAAATTTTTTTATTCGAATAATAAAAAATTTGACTCTTTATCATTGCTTTCCGATATCATTTAGTGAGTTCAGAAAGCAAGCTCGGAGCGTTCGAGAAAAGGTCTAAACGCGTTTATTTGAGCGGTCTAGAGTTAAACAGTGTGACTCGGAACACTCCGTGTTTGCTTCCCGAACCCGCTGTGTCAATGTGACACCAGGCGAAAAATTGAAGTAAATTGTATTAACAGAACACGACACATTTCTAAAAACAAATACTTCTGATGATTCTTATACACTGAAATTTATTTATTTTATTTTTTTTAAATACTACATTACACACTTAATATAATATAAACCATAAATTTCGCGACAAATCGGGTAGAAAGAACTGCTGTGCATCATAATTTACATTAATTCTTTTCCTCCATAGGAAATATTGGTTTTCAATATATTTTTACAAGTTGTTCGATATAACCTAACTTTTTTGACACTTTACGAATTGGCAACAAGGTGAGTTTTTCAACTGTGACGTCATTTCAGAGTTACGGTAAATGGAGTTTATCAGTCAAAACCTTAGCTTTTCTTCGCCGCCAATCCTTCCTTCTTATTCACGATCTTCCTTCTTATTCACGTTCTTTGCAGTTTTTACTTCCTCTAAAGACCTTGCGTATTTCTCCTTGTGAGATAAAAGTTATTATCTTTCGTGCTTGCTACAAGCTCGTCCATTATTTCATAGAATCTCTTTTTACACTCATAAGGATTGGTAAGTTATTTTCAGACAGTTAAAACACAAACATAAATCGAATTAACCTCACTTTCGATTCATAAATTACTTTCGGACATCAAAAACACAAACAGAAATCGAATTAACGTGCGCTTTCAAACGTGTCAAACGATCGACTGAAGCGAGCGTGGCGGCACAGATTACTACAGATGCGAAACTCCCCATTCTACTTTTCTTATCGCTTGCGCCATTTTGTTATTGGTGTTGTAAACAGTTATTGTCAGTTAACGCGCGCTTTTAGTTTGCTTCATTTTTATTATTAATAAAAATGGATAAAATTAAAGAATCAGTTGGTATTCGAGGACGAGGTGGTACTTGGTGTATGGTATGTGGATGTACTTCCAATACAAAGCAGAAATTATATAGTTTTTTTGGACTACCGAATGAACCAGAAAGGTTAGAATATACCTACCTAGTGTTTTAGAATTTCATATAATTCTGATAATATTTTTATAGGTTTAGAACATGGCTACAAAAAGCTGGCAGAATGGATTTGCTTGATATGGATATTGGAAAACGAAAGCATGTAAAAATCTGCTCATTGCATTTTGAGAACAGAATGTTTTTAAATGATTTAAAAAATAGGCTTCAGACACAGGCAGTCCCAACTTTGTTATTGCCAGCCAATGTTGTTTCAGGTATGGTTTCATATATTTTTGTCTTTGGGAAATAAATAAAACTTGAAATGGAAATTTTTAGAAATAACAGAAACTGATTCAAGTGAAACGAACATCACGGATGCAGAAATAGTCACAGATGTTGTGGGAGCAAAAATTAATGTTTTAGATGTTCAATATTTTCCTCCAAGCAAACCATTAGGTAAAGTAGTTTCAAATATGAAATTTTAAATATAATTACTTAAATATAACCTCTAATACTAAGTATACATTTTTAGTGGTTTCAAGTTTGCCCGATTATCAGCAGCCATCAACATCGAGAGCATCGTTTGATTTCCATAAAAATATTTCTGAATCGGATGCTGCAGTTCAAACCAGCAGAAAATTATCATTTGGTACTCCGCGAAAGAAGAAGTTACAGCAAAAAATCAAGAACCAACACGGGCACAATTGTCTAGATTGGTAACGAGATCAGAATGTGAAGAAGAGACGGTTAAAGAAGAACTTGTTTTACTTCAAAAACTGTGTTACAAATATTTTCCTAAATCATTGGCCGATGTTTTAAATGCACAGATTACGTTAATCGGAAAATCAAATAATGGTTTTAGATACTCTGACAAATTTAAGCAATTTGCGTTAAATATATACTTTTTGGGGCCAAAAGTCTATAAATACTTACAAACTATTTTTAGTCTACCTTGTAAACGTACTTTACAGAATATAACTGTAAATTGGTGTATCAAGCCTGGATGTGACCCATTAATTTTTAATGTTATAAAATCCAAAATGCAAAATTTTACAGTCGAGGGTAGAGATTGCGTTTTGTGTATGGATGAAATATCCCTTAAATGTAATCTTTTTTATAACATTAAACAAGATGAAATTATTGGATTTCATCAATCTGAAGGTATAAAGACATACGAACCTGCACAATTTGCTTTAGTGTTAATGTTGAGGGGAATCCATTGCAAATGGAAGCTGCAAATTGGTTACATTTTTGTGTCCACTACATGCAAAGGCAACGAATTACATTATTTAATAACCAGAACAATTAATTCTTTACAAGAGAACTATTGTATGGTTAGAGCAGTTGTTTCCAATATAGGTTCTAATTTTTACAAATTATCTAGAGATATTGGAATTACCCCTGAAAAACCATATTTCAAATTAAATAATAATAAAATTTTCTATATATTCGATCCGCCACATTTAATTAAAGCAACAAGAAATAACTTTTTTAAGCACCATTATAAATACGATAATTATCTTACTGATAAAAATGACATTCAAATTTTTTATGATCGGGATAAAACTATGCCCCTTAGATTAGCCCCGAAGCTTACTGAGAAGCATTTAAATCCAAACAATTTTGATAAAATGAGGGTAAAATATGCAGTGCAAATTTTTAGCTCTACAGTAGCAGCTGCTCTAACCACACACTTATCTTTTGGGGCCCTGCCAGCAACTGCCGTAGGAATAATTTTATTGAAAAAATGGACAAACTTTTTGACATTTTAAATTCATCTTCAACTTCTTCTTCCAAATTTTACAATAGACCATTTAAAGGTGAATCTTACCAAATAAATTTTTTCCATGAGATGTTAAATTTTTTTCAAAATGTTTTAGTTTTAACAAATGCAAAAAAAAAAAACATCACAAAACGAATTAAAAGTATTTGGTGTTGGCAGGTAACAATTTCAGGTATTTTGCAGTTGTGGACACATTTGGATAAAAATATACTCTATACCCGCAGAATTAATCAAGATTGCTTGGAGAATTTTTTTGGGATTGTTAGACAGCAATGTGGAAACTCCAGAAATCCTACACCGATACAATTTCAAAGGGCTTTCAGAAAATGATTTTGTATGAACTTTTTTGGTCATTGTGAGGGTGCTAATTGTATTGACGATTTGGATGAAATTTTGCAGCACATAGGAAAAGAACAAAATAATTTTCAAGTATTGAAAGAAAACAAAGCGCCTTTTAAAAATTTAGAATTATTAGTTGCCGATACGGATTACCGTAATTTAGATTTTAGTACGCAAAACATTTTAATTTATGTAAGTGGTTATTTAATACATAAATGCTTACAACAACATTCATGTGATACGTGTATGTCATTTGCGCTAAGTCAAAGGAACTTGGATACCGCTTTTATGTATACACATTTTAAAAAATATAATAATAAGAAAAAAACTCCGTTTGGAAATTTGAAAGTTCCTGAAGAATGTTTTTATGAATTTGTTCATAAATTAGAAAATATATTTCTGGGTAATTTTAATAAATTTTCAATCCAAAGCCAAGTTGGATATAATTTATACATTTTAATGAAAAATATTGACTTTGTTCACCCATGCAGTCATTTTCCTTTGGATTATTTATTAAGATTATTTACAAGATTTCGCATTTTTGCTGCAGTGAAATTTGTTAATAGAGAATTTGTAGAACAAAAAGGTAAAAACCAGAAATATATTAATGTAACTCATTTATAAAATAAAATTGATGTGAAGTGTGAATTTTCACACATTGCAAGGTTTCCCAGGTATATAATAAGTGAAGGCGGCATGCTGAGTGTGTAGGACAAATTTTGCTTTGTTGTAATCACGGCAAAATGAACGATATTTTTTAAATAATTTATCGACTGTTAATCTAAGAGCTTTAAAAATAAATTTTAGGTTAAAATATTTTTTTGTTAATTTTAATTCGAATACCTAACAGCAAGGTTCATTAAGATTTTGAAAATTGCGCCCATGGCTTCCATTGGTCGTTTTAAGTCATATGCTCCGCCCCTATGGTTTCGTATACATGACACATAGAATGAAAATATAATTCCAACAATTCCAATTGGTTATTAAATTAACGCTCTTAAAAATTAAATACAACAAAATATAACTAGAATTTTGACAAAATAATTTAAACAAAAAAAAAAACAAAAAATAAAATTGTCTCCTTTGCCCGGGAGCGAACCCTCGTATAGTGGGTAGCAAGCGAGCAAGCTAACATTAGACCAGGATACGCCTTCTAATATAGTGTGTTACAAAACTATAACTTTTGTGCATCGTCAACCAAAAATAATTTATTTTGCAAAAATAAAAATTTGATCGTTAATCCACGTACCAAGGGCTTTCATTTGATACCCTACTCAGAATTATAAAAAAATATATTTTTTTTTCGATGAGCACATATTTGTTTATATTTTTAGGGGGATATGTTTTTTAGATGTTTTAGTATTTTTCCTATGTGCGGGTCAAAGAGTTGTATAAGCATGCCAAATTTCAACTCTCTAGGTTTAGCCGTTTGGCTACAATTTTTACCGAACAGACAGACAGACGACATAATGACGGTATAAGGGTTTTTTGGTCATACCTACAAAACCCTAAAAACAGTTCACAAAATGACGGTATAAGTTTTTTTTTTTGTTGTACTTACAAAACCGTAAAAACAATGTATTATTATTATTTTGATTATGTTTATGTACGTCTATCCTATTTTGTAAGTAATAATAAATGTTAATATAGCTATAATAATTATACAAATAAATAAGCAAATATATATTTTGAATATTTCTCTTTTTTAATATTTTTACCTAATACCTGTTAAATCCTGGTTGTAACAAAAATTATATATAATTAAATATCCAACATTTACTACATATTTCTTACTTATTGTGTAACAAAACATAAAATAGAAGTTTTTGTTTAAAATTTATCTTTAAAATTCCCGCCCGACCAACACCAACGGCAAAATGGCAGCCGTGGTTGAAGGTCACCAAATAATGCCCCGCTACTTCAAAGGTGCCGACGCTGAGTTGCGTATCTGCTAGTAGTACTAATCTGTGGTGGCGGCGGAGGCGTAGGTACGGGAAGCGGGGAGCTGCAGACTGTCCAAGAGCAACGTTCCCTCTAAGCTGCGCGCGTGCGCATTGTCTCCATCCCTGCCACGCAGTTAAAATATCACTCCCACACGTAATGCAAGTAATTGTTGCAAGTTTTTGGGCTTAAATGCCTATTGTTAATTACAACATTACAATTTGTAATGTATATACTTCGTTTATATGTTAATTATAAACTAAAATGTATAAATTTCAAAATTATTTCCTCCTCTAAAATTCTGCACCACAAGAATGTTATATCTGCTCAGTCAAATTTTTTAGCGCCCAGTGCCCATTCCGGCTTAGAGGGAACATTGTCCACGAGTACGAGACGATGCACCGAACACGTCTAGACATGTCTATTTTTCGACATTTACCGTGTCTCTGGGGTAAAACCTAAGATTTTATTATTTTTATTATTATTATTTATTTATTTAAATTGTACAATATTATACAAGACATTTTTTTTTATATATATACATAAAATAAATAAATAGGATGTGTGAATAAATATTTTAAGAACATTCATTCACAACCACTAAAGACTGTGAAAACCAGTCTGTGCGTGGTGTTCTATTTAATCGAAAAAAAAAATGTATACAGTTAAATAGATGTATCAAGTTACATATATATTACATTTAAATGTTTTTGCTGGATGAAGAAAATATTTACAATGTACAAGTATAATTATAATTTACAACAATTCCTTTATTTCTACCTGAGACAAACTGAAACAGTATTTTTTTGCCCAGTTTTTAAAATTAGTTTGGTTAATTCTGCGCATTGTTAATGAATTTATTTCCAGAAAATTATTAAAACTATTGTATATTTTTGGTACTGCAAATGTAAAACATTTCTGTCCAATTTTTTTTACTGTTTTAATATTTTTAGCTAGATCTTTGTTTCGAGTGTTATAATTGTGTGTCAACGTAGATATTTCAGTTTTGTTTTTGTTTATAAATTTTAAGACTGAAAGAATATATAATTGCGGCTGATTCATTACATTTGAGTTTTGATAGAGTTTGATCGTAGGATATAAGCTATTTTTTTTGCTGATTATTTTTAGTATTGTATTTTGTGTTGTTTTAATTTTGTTAAGATATTTATCGGCTGCCCTACCCCATGCTATTATACCGTAAGATAGCAAAGATTGTACGAGTGCGTAATAGAAATTATAAATTAATTTTATCGTCATGATATCTCTTAATTTCTTGAAAATGTAAAACGTTTTCCTTAAATTACTTACTAATTTATTTAAATGGTCAGCCCATCGAAGATTTTTATCAATAATAATTCCCAGGTATTTAGTTTTGTCTGTAATAGTAGTTTTACATTGACATGGATTCATCTCACAAAAATGTTCATGTATTGTTAATTTATCGAATAAAATCTGATTTTTATTATATAAAGAAAATAATATGTAATTAGTTTTAGAATAATTTAACGTCAAGAGATTTGCATCCAGCCAACTTTTCATTATTGATATATCTTTTTCTATTGATTCCTTTAAATTAAACACCGTTTGTGCCTCATTCAAGAGCACCATATCATCAGCAAAGGCAATTATCTTACCGGATATGTTTTTCAAATTAAGTATATCATTTAAATATATTAGAAATAATGTGGGACCCATTACTGTACCTTGTGGTACGCCAATATTTAAATATTCCCTCTCACTATCGACACCACCAACTCTTACTATCTGTTCTCGACCTTCTAAATAATTTTTAAATAGCAGTAAAGGTATTCCGCGAATACCATAGAGTTCCATTTTAGATAGTAAAAGTTGGTGGTCGACAGTATCAAATGCCTTTGCCAAATCCAAAAAAACTGCGCTACAAGGTGAAGACTTATCCAAATTATTTGAGACATATTTTGAGAATTGACATATTGCATCATCGGTACTTTTATTTTCTGTGAAACCAAATTGATTACAATTCATAACATTTGATTTTTTCAAAAAAGTCCTTAATCTTTTATTTAATATTTTTTCAAATATTTTTGCAAAATTGGTTATCAAAGATATGGGTCTATAATTAGATACTTTATTTACTGAACAGGTTTTATGTATGGGTTTTACTATGGCCGTTTTGAACGATTTAGGGAAATATCCTTGAGAAATACATTTATTTAAAATCTTTGCTAAAGGGTTTTCTATATATGTACAAATATTTTTCAGTAGCTCCGTTGACAGACCATCATGACCAGGGGATTTCCCGTTTTTTAGACTCATAATTTCATTTTTGATTTCATTAGTGTCAGTTGGGTTAAGAAATAAAGTATTTGAGTTTTTCTTTATAGATTGTAACATTTCAGACTGTGAATTATTATTTGTATTTATGTTCTGAACTAAATCTTGACTTATATTTGTAAAATATTTGTTAAACTCGTTAGCAATGTCACATTTATTTGTAATAATTTGATTGTTTATTTCAACTTGATTTATGTCAGATCCTAATTTTTTCGTTTTATTGATAAATTCATAAGCAGTTTCCCATACTTTGCGTTGATTATGAATGTTTTCGTTTATTTTAGTTTTAAAATATCGTTTTTTGGCTAATTTGATAAGGCTAGTTATTTTATTTTTGTAAGTATTATAGCACTGCTTTATTTTTAGATTATTCGGATACCGTAATAGTGACTTGTACAACTTATCTCTGATTGTAATTGCTTTGACTATCCCTTGGGATATCCATGGTTTTCTTTTTGTTTTTAAATTAATAGGCAGTTTGGTTGTACACTGACTGATATTATATACTAGCTGAAAACCCGTGCTTCGCTACGGTATATTGATGGTCTCATTGGCATAAAATCCGCAGTTGTGTATGGGTAACCTTTGTAACAAAAACCTTGTCGATATCTCATCTGTCCTAAGAGATATTGAGGAATCCGTGAAAAAACATTGTACTCCTTTTCACCAGATAGGGGTCGAACTTGAAAAAATCCTTTCTTAGTGGGTTCTTACGTCATACTGAAAAATGTACTCTCCGAATTTTTTATTTCTAGCAAAAAAATACTAATTTGCCTTTTAGGAGTGAAAGAAAACTGTCAAAACACATATATGCCAAAATGGAATGTTATAACTCAACAACCGCTGGAAATACAAAGAGTTCTATAATTCACCTCGAATGTAAATTCACCCCTTTAGGGGCTGATTAAGATAAAATCCTGAAATTCATTTTTCGGCATTTGTATGGATAATCTTTATAAGCAAAAACCAAGTCTATATATTATTGATCCTAGAAGATATTAAGGCGTCCTTGAAATCACAATTCCCTCTTTTCACCTTTTAGGGGTGATATTTGTTAAAGGTAAAAAACTGTTAAAACCATTTCGAGACATTTTAAAAGGACACCTACATATGTGCCAAAAAGAAATGTTATAACTCTACAAACACAGGAAATACGACGCGATGTATAATCTACCCCGTTTGTAGAATCACCCCTTCAGGGGTTGATTAGGACGAAATCCTGAAATAAGTTTTTCGGCATTTGTATGGATAATTTTTGTAAGCAAACACCAAGTCGATATCTTATTGGTCCTAAAAGAATTAAGGAACTGAATTCACTGATTCAATTACTGAAATCACATTTCACCCCTTTTCACCATTAAGGGGTGAAATTTAAAAAAATATGTCAAAATCATTTTGAGATATTAAAACAAAAACAACTATGTGCCAAAAAGTAATATTGCAACTAAAAGAACACAAAAAATACGACGGCGATTGCAGATCCACCCCTTAAGGGGTTGATTAGGACAAAATACAAAAATTGTTTTTTCGGTATTTGCATGGGTAGTTTTTGTAAGCAAAAACCAAGTAGATATCTTATTGGTCCTAATCACATTTTACCCCTTTTTACCCTTTAGGGGTTAAATTTAAAAAAATTGTCAAAACCATTTCGAGATATTTTAAAAATACGCCTATGTGCCAAAAAGAAACCTAATAACTCAACAAACACAGGGAATACGACGGGATATATATTCACCCCAATTGTAGATCCACCGTTTAGGGGTTGATTAGGACAAAATCCTGAAATATGTTTTTCCGTATTTGTATGGGTAATCTTTGTAAGCAAAAAGCAAGTCGATATCTTATTGGTCCTAAGAGATATTAAGGAATCCCTGAAATCACAATTCACCCCTTTTCACCCTTTAGGGGTGAAATTAAAAAAAAAACTGTCAATACTATTTCGAGATATTTTAAAAAGACATCTATGTGCCAAAAATTAATGTTGCAACTAAACGAACAGAGGAAATACGACGGGAAGTATAATTCACCTTGATTGTAGATCCATCCCTTTAGGGGTTGATTAGGACCAAATCCTGAAATAAGTTTTTCGGTATTTGTATGGGTAATCTTCATAAGCAAAAAGCAAGTCGATATCTTATTGGTCCTAAGAGATATTAAGGAATCCTTGAAATCACAATTCATCCCTTTTCACCCTTTAGGGGGTAATTTTTAAAAAATGTCAAAACTATTTCGAGATATTTTAAAAAGATACCTATGTGCCAAAAAGTAATGTTGCAACTAAACAAACACATGAAGTACGGCGGGATGTATAATTAACCCCGATTGTAGATCCACTCCTTGAGGGATTGATTACGACAAAATCAAAAAATTGGTTTTTCGGCATTTGCAAGGGTAGTTTTTGTAAGCAAAAACCAAGTCGATATCTTATTGGTGTTAAAAAATATTAAACAATCCTTGAAATCACAATTCACCCCTTTTCACCCTTTAGGGGTGAAATTTTAAAACACTATCAAAACCTTTTCGAGATATTTTAAAAAGACACCTATGTGCTAAAAAGTAATGTTGCAACTAAACGAACACAGGAAATAAGACGGAATGTATAATTCACCCCGATTGTAGATCCACCCCTTTAGGGGTTGATTAGGACAAATTCCTGAAATAAGTTTTTCGGTAATTGTATGGATAATCTTTGCAAGCAAACCATATCTTAAGTAAGTCCATATCTTATTGGTCCTAAGAGATATTAAGGAATCATTGAAATCACAATTCACCCCTTTTCAACCCTTAGGGGTGAAATTTTAAAAAACTGTCAAACCCATTTCGAGATATTTTAAAAAGACACCTATGTGCCAAAAAGTAATGCTGCAACTAATGAACACAGGTCATACGACGGGATGTATAATTCACCCCGATTGTAGATCCACCCCTTTAGGGGTTGATTAGGACAAAAACCTGAAATATGTTTTTCGGTATATGTATGGGTAATCTTTGTAAGCAAAAAGCAAGTCGATATCTTATTGGTTCTAAGAGATATTAAGGAATTACTGAAATCACATTTCACCCCTTTTCACCATTAAGGGGTGAAATTTTAAAAAACTACCAAAACATTGTCGAGATATTTTAAAAAGACTCCTATGTGCTAAAAAGTAATGTTGCAACTAAACGAACACAGGAAATACGACGGAATGTATAACTCACCCCGATTGTAGATCCACCCCTTTATGGGTTGATTAGGACAAATTCCTGAAATAAGTTTTTCGGTAATTGTATGGCTAATCTTTGCAAGCAAACAGTAAGTCGATATCTTATTGATCCTAAGAGATATTAAGGAATCCTTGAAATCACAATTCACCCCTTTTCAACCCTTAGGGGTGGAATTTTAAAAAACTGTCAAACCCATTTCGAGATATTTTAAAAAGACACCTATGTGCCAAGAAGTAATGTTGCAACTAAACGAACACAGGAATTACGACGGGATGTATAATTCACCCCGATTGTAGATCCACCCCTTTAGGGGTTGATTAGGACAAAATCCTGAAATTGGTGATTCGATATTTGTATGCGTAATCTTTGTAAGCAAAAAGCAAGTCGATATCTTATTGGTCCTAAGAGATATTAAAGAATCCTTAAAATCACAATTCACCCCTTTTCGCCCTTTAGGGGTGAAATTTCAAAAAACTGTCAATACCATTTCGAGATATTTTAAAAAGACACCTATGTGCCAAAAAGTAATCTTGCAACTAAACGAACACAGGAAATACAACGGGATGTATAATCCACCCCGATTGTAGGTTCACCCCTTTAGGGGTTGATTAGGGCAAAATCCTGAAATTGGTTTTTCGGCATTTGTATGGGTAATACTTGTAAGCAAAAACTAAGTCGATATCCCATCGGCCCTAAGAGATATTAAGGAATTCGTGAAATCACATTTCACCCCTTTTCATCCCTTAGGAGTGGAATTTCGAAAAATCCCTTCTTAGTGGGTGCTTACGTCATGAAGGGAATATACTCTCCGAATTTCAAGTCTCTGGGCCCAGGGGTTTGGGCTGGGCGGTGATGAGTGAGTCAGTCAGTCAGTCAGTCAGTCAGTCAGTCAGGACACTGCCTTTTATATATATAGATTATTGTGTCAGTCAAGTACTGAATATTACTATCGATGTCATGAATTGAATCAATTGAATTCCAGTTAACTTTTTGTAATTTTGTGTTTAAATCATCGTACTTAATTTTGCACCGATATTTATGGACTTTGTCTCGATAACTATTTTCGGTATTTTTTTCATTAAATTTTAAAGTAAGAAAAATTGGACAATGGTCTGTAATTTTTGAATTCAATACAATTGGTAACAAATTATTAAAACAGAAATTACATTTGATAAAAAAATGATCAAGACATGTTTTGTTATTTCTTGTCGGTTTATTTATACAAGAATTAAAACCATACTGACTCATTATGTTAAGGTATTCATCTGTATCACTATTTAAGGTATCTAATATATTAATGTTTATGTCCCCCACAAAGATTTCATTTTGAAGGCAGAAATTATTTTTAAGATTTAATTCAAGAGCTGTAAGAAAGTTGTTAATATTAGTAGGTGGCGGTCTATATATTGCAGTTAACCCATATTTTTTATTATAAAATGTTAATTCTACCCTGATAAATTTGAAGTCATTAATGTCAATAATCCTAACAGAATGTGCATGTTTTTTGTTAACAAAAATTACTACACCATCATTTTGGTTGAACCTGCTATTATTATAGTAAGTTTTAAAGCCATTAATATTAAAATTTTCTACATCTATTTGCCATGTTTCTGTTAAAATTATTACATCACAACATACTTTAATTAAATTTAAATAAACTACAAGCTCATCAAAGTTTTTTGATAGACTTCTTATATTTGTGTGGAATAAATTAATACTTTTGTTTTGTCTTAAAAAAAAATGTAATTTATTATTAAAATTATCTATATTAAAAAAATGTAATTTATTATTAAAATTATCTATATTATCTATTACTTTCGCGTTAATTTCATAATTCCCCATTGAATTAGTTAAATTTTCAAAATCGGTTTTATGCATTGTTTTTTATTTAGATACTACTTTATTAATTTATTCTTGATAAGATGTACGTCTATACAAATTTGAGTAGCATTACACTATTTTTGTATCAATATCATGTTCAGATAAAATTCTTATGACCGCAGAGTTTTCATCTTTTCTTACTAAAATTTTACTGTATTTAAACCATACATATTTGTAATTATTGTCCCGAGCACGTGTTTTTGTTAACTTTAACAAATATTTATTATGGTTAGTAAGGTGTTCATTTACAAATACTTTTTGACCTATTTCTGTTCCGGGGACTGATCTGTTTGTGACCACCAAAGCCTTCTTACTTGTAAGTGCGTCTCGTCTTGTTCGAGTTGTTAATCGAGCGACTATTGTTGATCTGTTGGGCTGCCTAGTGTTACGGATCCGGTGGGCGACATCTATTTCTTCCGGTTTCAGATCTACTTCCAATTCATGAGCGATTTTTAGGACGACATCTTTACAATTTTCCTGTTGACGTTCTGGAACTCCAAAAATCTCTATATTTTGATTTCTGGAATATTGCTCCAAGTTCTCTATTTGTTCCTTTAGTTGATATATTTCTTTATCCTTTTTATTATTACTATTTACTAATTGTTGCATTTCTTTGTTGACTTTCTTGATTTCGGTTTTATTAAATTCCAGTTCCTTGATAAGTTGATCGTATTTGTCGGACATGTAATTGACCGATTTTGTTAGTTCAGCAACGTCTTGTTTTATTGTAACGAGTTGATTAATTTTTCTGTTCATATCGCTTAAGGTAAGTTCAATGTTAGATAGATTATACGGTTTGTTACATACTTCTTCTTGATCTATTACTTCTTGCATGTTTCTCGTTGTAACACCTTCTGCGCATTTAATACACTTCCAAGGTTTTAGTTTCTTTAATATTTTTTTATAATTATTTTCACTTATAGAACATTCAAAGTGGAATGTATCCTTGCATTCGGAGCATATTGCAAAATCTTCCGTTGTTATACGGTCTTTACAACGATTACAATTTGGTTTGCTTGGCATTTTATTTAATTGTAACAATGTTTTAAGTGTTTGTATTAAAAAAATTAATAATATAAAGAAAAATTAAAGTACTCCACTGGCTTAGTTAAACGTCACTGCACAGGTGAATACGTTATCACTAATTTGCTCAGGTCGGTTTGTTAAGCAATTTAAAACTTTATAAATACATTGTCAATCACTAGTTTTTATTATTTATTATAAGATAGTTTATTTATTTTTATTATTTATAATTTTATTATAATACTCACTGTTTAAGCGAAATTTTTCTCACATCAAATTTATTTAAATGTAGGTATATTTTCACTTAAATCAAAATTTGCAGAGAGCACTATTACATATATGTTTACTTTTAACTGTACACGTTATTTACCGAGTGGATGTTGGTAAAAGTTCGAAATGAACGATGATCACAGAACATTTCGGACTTATATATTAACGAACATTTCGATATATATACAAATCAAATATATATAAAAAAATATAAATATACGGAAAATCTCAGGATTTACCGTAGGTCGGGCTTTTACAGTAACACACACACACACACACACACACACACACACACACACACACACACACACACACACACACACACACACACACACACACACACACACACACACACACACACACACACACACACACACACACACACACACACACACACACACACACACACACACACACACACACACACACACACACACACACACACACACACACACACACACACACACACACACACACACACACACACACACACACACACACACACACACACACACACACACACACACACACACACACACACACACACACACACACACACACACACACACACACACACACACACACACACACACACACACACACACACACACACACACACACACACACACACACACACACACACACACACACACACACACACACACACACACACACACACACACACACACACACACACACACACACACACACACACACACACACACACACACACACATATATATATATATATATATATATGTTCAACTTACAATGTTTATAAATTTTCAAAATAAAACAGAAGCAAGTAAATGCATAAATTAATCGAATGATATGGGCAGTATGGCAAAATATGTGTTGTCCCAGTTAACATACTAATGCCTATTTGCAAAAAGTCTTTTATTGAACATAGGAAATAGAATGATAAAATTTTAATTTAGCGATATCTCACTATGTATTTATTTTTGGTCAAAAAGTTTAAGTACAAAATTGTATACACTTAAAAACTGTATTATCTAATATCTATTTTTGTTGATCAATTCAGTTTCATTCAGAAAATTAAAATCACAATTTGTGATTTCTTACAGGCGGATTGCCATGAGAAATGAAACAAATAATACCAACGTCCAACTAACGATATTGCTAAATTAAGAATTAAAATAACACACGAGTGTAATAATAGGCAAGTAAATACCATTCGTAGGTAGTTTTACAATAAATTAGGTAATTGCAATCACAATATATATGCAAACATTTAATTTAATATCTAATAAATTTTAATTTTTACTTTATTTTCTTAATTCTATTTAAGACAGATAAATATTATTAGATTTTGTTTCTAATGGATAATCTATCTAGCAGTGGCCACAAATTGTAAATTTCATTTTCACAATTTAGTGATGGAAACTGATTTGATCAAAAAAATTAGGATCATTCAATGCAGTTTTTAACACTTTTTGTACTTGTACTTTTGTACTTAAAATTAATATGGAAAGATATATTGGTAAATGAAAATATCAACATTGTATTTATATCAACATTGTATGTATTTCCCATATCTTCAAATGTAATCACATGTAATGAACACAATGTTAGGATCATTCAATGCAGTTTTCATTTGAAACATTTTTTGTACTTTTGTATAAGGTATATTTTTAATAGAGCAGAATCAAAAGAACAAGTACAATACCTATGTAATCAGCATTTTTTTCCTGTTCTTCTTTAGCTGTGTAACTGTTATTGTAGAATTCTTCAAATGCTTCGTTTGTAACAAAGTGAGTGTCATCACATGCTGGTAATATATCTGTACTGCTGCATTGATCTTCAGACTGTTTGCAATTCATCAACAATTCTTTTCGTTTTTCTTTATAATCCGTTAGTGAAACACGCAACTCACTGCTAGTTTCAAAGACAGGGCTCAGTAGTGATGTGTAATTTACATATATTTGATTCTTTCGCAAACATAGCTCGCGAAATTCGTAAAACCCATCTACTTTACTGCAGCATTCCGCACATATTGCTCCCTGTTTATACAACATTGTGGAGTTCTGAAAATAATAGTTATCGTTGTTAAGGCTTATCTGCTGTAAGTAAAACTACAATAATTACATCCTGGGTTGAATGTTACTCTACGGTCCGCTCGAACTTCATTCAATTCTATCCCCTCTCCTACTACTATCGTAAGTGTTATGCATGCTCAAGACAAGATTATTAAAGTAAAGGTCGTCTCGTAACGTTCTGACCAATCAGAGCGTGAGAGGGAATACGTCATAATACGGATTAGTTCAAACTAGAATACAGAATTAATATAAATGCTGATAATTTTATACTGATTTATATTAAATTTAAGGTGATGGGTATTTGTATTATAGTTAATAAATAACAATAAAATCGAATTCAAATATAATTTTACGAATATTCAAATAAAAATAGAAAAACAAATTGCTATAATAATATAGTAATTAATAAAATTGGAGGTTTTATCAGTTTTTAAAAACGGCTGGACGTATTTTAACGAAATTTGGTACAATAGA
The DNA here is from genome assembly GCA_963971575.1 of Liopterus haemorrhoidalis. NCBI lineage: Eukaryota > Metazoa > Arthropoda > Insecta > Coleoptera > Dytiscidae > Liopterus > Liopterus haemorrhoidalis. The sequence goes on from OZ020613.1 coordinate 41,523,761, forward strand.
GTAGAACCAGGATCAAATATAGGCATGATATCACAAAAAAAATTTCTTAGGGGGTGTTTCTGGGTAAAAACTGGTATTAAAAAACTTAAAATATTTCATTTATAAACAGAACTATCTTAACAGAAAAAACTATACAATAAAAATTGTTTATAAGAAAACAAATCTTATTTGTTCTATGCATTTATTCAATTTGATGAATATTAGGGTAGTTTCAGGGGGACATCCTAAAACTAAAATATTGAAATATTTCACATATTATTCTCTTCACATCAAAAATGAATGTAAGAAAATTTATTTAGAACAAAGAAACATTCCTTTCAAAGGAAAAACACATTCACACAAGTAGAAAATCAAAAATTAAACGATATTTTTGTATTTATATACAAAATTCAAACTTCATGTGTATATAACATATATAATAAACAAAGGCTGAGTACCGTTAGCATAGAGATGACGTACATTTATCCCCACCAGTTCAAGTTATGAGACAACCTTTACTTTAATAATCTTGTGCTCAAGACACTAAATAATTCAAGGATAATCAGTGGTTCTAAAATAATGGTTTCTGGTTTATAAATTCATACACAATGATACACAATTTTAATTGGGCTAATATGGAGGAAAATAAAGTACTATGCACCTAAAAACAAGATAATTAGGTTAGTTTTAGTTGGTAGAAGTCTAAAACCGAGCGGAGTGAGTTACCCATCTTCTAGTTTAATGACAAAACACTATCTTAGGTTAGGTTAGTAAGGGTTTGGTTAGAAGAAGCCGAGCGAAGCGAGCTACCCATCTTCTAGTTTAATGACAAAACACTATCTTAGGTTAGGTTAGGTTAGTAAGGGTTTGGTTAGAAGAAGCCGAGCGAAGCGAGCTACCCATCTTCTAGTTTAATGACAAAACAAACTCAGGTTGAATGTTACTCTACGGTCCGCTCGAACTTCATTCAATTCTATCCCCTCTCCTACTACTATCGTAAGTGACATGCATGCTCAAGACACTAAATAATTCAAGGATTATCAGTGGTTCTAAAACAATGGTTTCTGGTTTATAAATTCATATATAATGATACACAGTTTTAATTGAGCTAATATGGGGGAAAATAAAGTACTATGCACTTAAAAACAAGATAATTAGGTTAGTTTTAGTTAGTAAAAGTCTAAAACCGAGCGGAGCGAGTTACCCATCTTCTAGTTTAATGACAAAACACTATCTTAGGTTAGGTTAGGTTAGTAAGGGTTTGGTTAGAAGAAGCCGAGCGAAGCGAGCTACCCATCTTCTAGTTTAATGACAAAACACTATCTTAGGTTAGGTTAGGTTAGTAAGGGTTTGGTTAGAAGAAGCCGAGCGAAGCGAGCTACCCATCTTCTAGTTTAATGACAAAACAAACTCACACTAACATAACAATGCCACAGTAGCGTAAGTCTATTCCCTAGTTATACCAAGACTGGTCAGTACGTTTTAGAACCACTGGTAAAACATGTGACTTGTCGTTTACAGCAAGTAGGTGGAGTGGATAGAGTTGGAAGAAGTTAGAGCGGACCGTACAGTAACATTTTACCCAAACTCACACTAACATAATAATGCCACAGTAGCGTAGGTACCTATTCCCTAGTTATACTAAGACCGATCTGTACGTTTTAGGACCACTGGTAAAACACATGAGCTGTCGTTTACAGCAAGTAGGTGGAGTGGATAAAGTTGGATGAAGTTAGAGCGGACCGTACAGTAACATTTTACCCCTTACCAATTCCGGAAATAATAATACCAGCCTGGAATAATAATTTTCACTACTAGTAAAAAGTCTGCGTAGATATTTTTCATGTTTGAGGCAAATACAACAAATATTTGTTAAAAAATACATTATAACTGCCAATAAGCTTGTTAAGACTATCACGATTTATTAAAGACGCTATGCACCTGTCCGTGCGGAGTACAAACAGCCAGTGTTGCCAACTATAGATACTTTCAATACACTAAATAGAGCGTAAGAATCCACCAGAAATGCACCAAAACTGGGGCGGAGTCCGAGTTTGGGGAGTTCAAAAACAATATCGAACAATTGCTTTAGTAGTGGAGCTACGTCATATTTGTGACACTTTGACCTTGAACGTGCGACCAGCCGATTTTCACTGAAACTGATGTAAAAAGATGTGGTGTTTTGAGGCTTGACCTTTGGACTGTCAGCCGTGCCTTCTCGAAAGCCGTGTCGGAATCGTGCGGGATTAGTTATATTTATATGTGAGTTTCGGAGACTTGATCTGAACAGTTATATAAAAGCGATAGGTATGTTTATGACTGAAACATTGTTAAAATGCAGTTTGTTAAATGTGGATCCCTGAAAGTCATAAATCTAAACGCTAATGAAGATATCCATACTGTTTACATATCACTTTTGTATTAAGAGATCAGAATATGTCAGTGGTAATTCATGTTAGATAGAAAACGAGACATGTTAATTTTTATGTTATAATTTTGTAAATTAATAACGAATAATAAAACTTAGCTGTGTATACATTGTGACATAACTTTATTTGTATTCTAAAATGTAAAATATCAATTGTTAACTCGAGTATTGAAAAAAGTGAATGGAATAGGATATGTATATTTATAATTAACTGCATATGAAACTATAGGTTGTGAAAGCGAATGTTAGGAAACTGGGTTAAGGTTTAAATGATTCTTACTGGTAATGTTTGATACGGATTGCTCTTGAAAATAAGTTTTATTCATACAGGTGAATGTCATCATGGATATCTCTTACCTGAGAGCATACGATGTATCGTCAAACTGCGGTAAAACTAACGTCATGTTAGATAGAAAACGAGACATGTTAGTTTTTATGTTATAATTTTTGTAAATTAATAACGAATAATAAAACTTAGCTGTGTATATAAAACAAGTCAGTTTTTTTACATTGTGATATTACATGGTGTAATTGTGTGGCATTACATTGAGTAAGTATTCAGTATTGAGTTCATAATTAACTATAAATGTGTTAGAATAAATATAAGGATTTTTTTATGTCTGCGAGTATGGTTGAGCGGTTTTTTAAGTCATAGGTAATATGTTTTCTTATGAAAATTTTTAAGAATAGACGTACCTAATTAAGTGTAATCAGTATTAGGAAAACATTCCAATTACCACTGACATATTCTGATCTCCTTATACAAAGAGTGATATAAAAATGGTCGTATTTCGTAAACTGGGAGAAATTCGGTGTCGGTGTACCCGAGAAGATATTTCGATTTTCATATTATTGAAAAAAAAAAAAAAAAAAAAGTACCAGGGAAGATTTTTCGATTTTCATATTATTGAAAAAAAAATATATATATATATCTTCGAATCCTCATTTATATGTTTATAAACACATTATTCTATAATACAAATTATCTGAACTGTACAAATTAGTATATACTTATCAAAGAGACATATATTTTGACTTCAAAATTGAAAATATTCATAAAATTAAAGTGACAAATGTAATGACACATGTATTTTAAACCAGTCAAAAACTTCCAAAGGAAACCGTGTGTTCTATGTACTAACAGATTTTACATGCAATTAAAAATATATATATATACAGTGTGTTTTCGGGAACCGTTTGAGCAATGATAACTTCTTTAGTATAAAAGAAAGAAAGGAGGTTAAGTTAAGTCGAGTATTCCACTCTGAAACTAAGAATATTAAATTGAAAAAGAAATTGAACATCAAAATAAAATAAACGAGTCATTCGCATAATCACTATGGATCTAAATCCATTCAAATAGAATTATTTACGTTTTATATGAGTTTAATGCATAATTTTTTTTTTACTTATTGAAAAAGTTAAGATTTTAAAACAACAGGATGTTTTGAATAAAAGGAGAAGGTTAAAATAAAATATTAATAACATATTACAATTCATCATTTATTAATGTATCAAATGTGGCGATACAAGTGGTTGTGCACCGATATAATTTTTTTAGTTTTTGGGCTTTTCTGGTTGTTCCTGTGGGCGTTGTGAACGGATCCGTTGTAGATGAAGTTGACTTAGACGGATCCGTTGATGGTGTTGTCGATCGATGCTGTTGCGTGACCGATGTTGCTGTTGGAGATGAGAATGGGAAACGTGGGTTTGGAGGGTGTGCTGGGGTTGTTAAAATTGGGTGTGGTTTTGGGGGCTGGTAAGACGGTTGGGTTGATGGGGATAGTGTTGGCGGTTGTGGTGTTCTTGTGGAGATGGGAACGCCATACAGGGATTGAATGGCGTCTATGTCGTCCTGGAATAGAACAGAAAAAACGCCACCCGGAGAGTAGGGATACATCATAGAATTTCTATGGTTGGAATGAAAAATACCCAGGGTGTGTCCGATTTCGTGAATTAATGTAGATAAAAAATGTTCATATCCCGGATCACAAACATTTGTTCTAAAATCCCATTTAAGATGTCTATTAAAATGAATTTCCAAAGTTGACTGCTCTTCATTTGGAAATTCCGCGTGGGCTAAAGTTACGTTATCAAAAATTTTGCATTTTTCATGCCGTCTGTTGTGTTTTGAATGATAATGAGACAGAGCTTGAAATGAAATTAAAATGTCCGGATTGTAAATTGACCGCGTGAACACTAGGTTTGTTTCGTTCGCCCAAATTTCGAAAGCCCTCTCAGCCGAATCTATCAAATGTTTTTGAGTCTGATCTGCATAATTCCAAGAAATTGTATTTTTTTCCCACCTAGTGTTATGTGTACTAAAATTTAATAAATGATCTGTAATACCACATCGTGGTTTTCGCATTACAGATAAAGTGGCATTATCCAGCACAATATTGGGAGAGTCAATTTGGAAAAAATGTTGAAATGCAGATAAAGCCGAAATATATTTTGTGCTGGTGTTTGTGATCAAAATTTGAGAATGGCTATCTGTCTCGACATAGCCGTATTTTATAAAATAATTCAACGCAAATTTTGAATTATCAGACACATCATTCTGAGCAAAGGTGAGTTTAATGAAGAAAAAGGAGAATCAAATAAGGAAATTCATTTTTAAAATAATGGTTGATGGATTTTCTGAAAAACAAAATATTATATATAAAATAAAAATTTTAAAACATATAGAGTTAATTCACTTACGACTTTAAGAGGTAGCAACAATCTGTCACAGCAACAACACGTTGATAATAAGCAACTATAAAAATATAAAATATATTATTAGAAAAAAAAAAAAAAAAATCACCTTAAGCAGAATTAGCGATTTTGAAATATAGTAATTTTTATCGTTTGAATGCAACTTTGAAACCTGATATTTTTAACACAATAAATCTAGTTTTATAAAAAAATAACTGTATAAATAAAATGTATTTTAAATTTAAGAATTGAAATTAAAATGTTTATATTTTACATTGATTAACCAGCTTTGAAAATATCTTAATAATAACAACACAAATGCAACATAAATTAAAATAAATTACCATTTAGTTCCGCTTAAAGTGAAAAAATAAACTATACCTGTAGGTTATTTTACTCACATTTTTTGCAGAAACACCAAGCAGACCACAGGGAACACCAACAACAAAATCGACGATGTACAACTAAAATAAATAAATAAAAACAAAAATATTATATATAATAATAAAAATTTGGAAAACATATAGTTTGTTTTTTACTTTAAACATAATAATATATTCTAATGTTGCAATAATAATAAATGTCATTTAACATCAATTAACAATTTTTAAAAATATTTAATAATAATTGCATTTAAACATGCAACATTAGAATATATTATTATGTTTAAAATAAAAAATAAACTATACTTTTATGTGGATTTACTTACAATTTTAGAAGGATGTAGTTATTTGTTTGTACCACAAAAACCAAATTAACCCGCAAAAAAAAGAAATGTACTATAAAAAAAAATAAATAAATAAATAAACGATTAACATAGAAAAAGTTATTAGTTTAAAATATATACGTATACTTACAATTTGTAACACAACCACAGATGTAGGAAATCAACAGTTAATTGATGTATAATAATTTTATTTTTATCGAAACAATTTATATACTCAAATTTTGCATCAACAACAAATTTAAAAATGAACAATTTTGCATCAACAGCAAATTTAAAACAATTTGTTTTATATATATATATATATATATTTCAATAGGTCACTTGTGTAATTAAAAATAAACAATGATATAAAAATATGCAAAACATAAATTTAAATTTTTGTTAAAAAATTATTAAATGATATTTTTTTAATTTAAGATTTATTTTATTATTTTTTTCTTTTATTGTCTTATTAGTTTTTTTAGTTTATTAAACAGTTAGTATTTTATCAAAATAAAAAAAAAAAAGATAATCAAAACATAATAGCTATGACTGTTTGCAAAGAAAATCGTTTTATATTGTTTTGATTCTGTAAACGTTTACAGTTAGATAATATCTGTTGTAGATTCAAAAAGTAAAATTAAAATAAATAAATAAATAAATAAATAAAATAAATAAAATGTTAAAAATAATGTGCAGACGTTTTGTTTTATATTTGATTTTCTTAAAAAAAATTATGAAATGAAAATAATTCCGTTAGAAGAATAAACATTGTTTTTACATTTTTACAATCTAGTAATTAATGTCGTTAGAATGTGATGCATTTCACTATCTAGTTAGAAGTGTCTAGGTCAGCGGTTCCCAAACTTTTTTTACCGCAACCCGGTACAAATTGCGATCTATTAGATAAGTATGAGGAGAACCAGTCACTGGCAACTCCACGAATTCCATAGCAATTAAGTTTTTTTATTAAAATTTCATGACTTACACAATCAAAGGCACGGCTTAAATCACAGAAAATCCCAACAGGTTTTTCTCCCTTGTCAAGCAAATCATAAACTTCATTTAAGAATTCACTAATAGCTGTTATTGTTGACCGTTCAGACATAAATCCGTGTTGACTATCATTTATAATATTGTGCTTTTCCAAATAATTTACCAACCTATTTAACATCGCATATTCAAAAATTTTTGCAAAGCTAGAAGAGAGAGATATTGGTCTATAGTTACAGACATTATTAGCACAGCCTTTTTTTGTATTGGAATAACACATGATGTTTTTAGAGAAGTAGGAAAAGTTCCTTTTTCAAAAGATAAATTTATTAAGTAAGTGAGAGGACTAACTAGATCAGTAGAAAGTAATTTCAAAATCTTACTTGGAACATCATCTGGACCTGCTGATGATTTATTATTTAATTTATTAAATAAACCAAGTACTTCATGTTCAGTGTAAGGAATAAGATAGAAACTGTTAACAACTGTAGGGAGTTTATCATACATTATTCCAGAGGAAGTCCCACAAGATAATAAAGAAATGACTTCATATGGAGCATTTTGAAAATAATTATTAAATATATTAGCAATAGAATTAGGATCGCTAACTAAGTTTTCATTTACTGTTAATGAAATATTTTTATGTTCTGAAGTTTTTTTAGTAATTTCAGATATGATTTGCCAGACAGTTTTACATTTATTATTAGATGTTTCAATTCTAGTTTCATAGTACAATTTTTTACTTTGCACACAAAGTTTATGATGTTCTCTTTTTTTAGCTAGATATAAGTCCCTAAAGATAGGGAAATCACGTTGAATGTAATACCAATTATGAACTGCTTCACTAGAACGTTTGACATTTTCAGTAATCCATTTACTTTTATTACGGTTTTTGACAAATGTACGAGTAGCATATGGACATAATGAATTAAAATAATATAGAAAAGTATCATAAAAACGTGAGAAAGCTTCATTTAAATCATGAAAACTTGAAAGAACATCCCAATTTTCTTTTTGGAGAGCCTGATGGATCATAAATATGTTTTGTTCACTAAAATTTCGTTTAATTAAAGATTCTATATTTTGAGCTTCATTTTCAAAATTTAAAGTAAAATTAACATATCTGTGATCCGAAACAGAACATTCTTCGACATTACAGTATGCAACCTGTATATTTGTAAAAATATTGTCAAGAATAGCTTTGTTTCTAGTAGGCTTATCAACATAGTCAGTTAAGTTATATGACAGAAGTAAATTTTTCAAAGAAACTGAATTACCATCATTAATCTCAAAATGAACATTGAAATCCCCGCATAAGATAATATACACATTTGTTTTATAAAATTTATCAAGTAAATCAGATATTTTTTTGATGAAAATATTAAAATTTGCTGATGGTGATCTATAACAGTTAAATATGTACATTTTAACATTATTATTATGCCATAAAATGCCACATATTTCAAATTCCATTTCAACACAATATTCACTTAAATTTAAATCTATAATATTACCATTAATACGGGACCATAAACCTACCCCACCATGCTGCGACTGGGACCGACAAAAATGCGATACAAGTTTAAATGTCGGAAAATAAAAAGAATTCAGTTCAGCATGGGTATTTGTCCAAGTTTCCGAGATAAGAATGAAATCTATATTGTCTGTATTCAAAAAATCAATGACAATTTGATTAATTTTTCCATGAGATAATCCCTGAATATTTATATAGATTACATTAAAGTTTTTATTAGTAATTACTTTGTTTTTTGAAACATTGTTGTTTATATTAGAAACTTTTAATTTTTTTCCCTGTTGATCTAAGTTGGGTTGTCCGTTGCGTGAGCAGGTTGAAAATCCACAGGTCTTCTTAGAGATTTTGTGAAGAAATCGTTGAGTAGTATACCGGCCGGCTAGTTTTCAGGATTTAGTATATTTTGTTTCATTTCTTCCGGAACTCCAATTTTAAATAGTAGCTAAAGTACATTTCTGAGGATTGACACGGCAATCTGATTTATGTTGTGTGATCCGGTTTCTAAGTTTTTGGATTGAACTCCCTATACATACTTGTTCACAAGAACAGTTTAATAAGTAAATAGTGTTTTTTACCGATAAGTGGTCAATCTTCTGTTTTAATTTGATATTAATAACTGAAAGTTTTTTTAAAGGTTTATCAGCTATTATGAGGTTATCCAATCTAAGAACTTTTTTGATACTATTAGATAAATGACCCATATAGGTTAATGCCCTATATTTATTAGGTTCTACTGTAGAGAAACGTTTGGGATAAGACTTTTCAATGAAAATTTTGGCAAGTTTAAGTAAGTTTTTTTGGAGTAGGGATTCATCTGAAATTTTAGTTACCCTATATTTCATAGTTTTGACAAGTGCAATTTTATATTTTAAAGGATGAAAAGATTGAAAGTTCAGGTAAAGGCCAGAAAATTTTTTTTTTTTTTTTTTTTGTGTACCAATCGAACCTTAGTACGTTATGAGGATCTCTAAATGCAAAGGTGTCTAAAAATGGAACCCCTTTTTTTAAATCATCTTCTTTTTCTACAGTGAACTGTAGAGAAGGGTGCTAAATCTAGTTTTTCAATCACCTTCTTAAGAAGAGTATCCATTACGAACTGTGATAAGATTGGACTCAAGTGAACCCATAGGTAGCTCATTATTTTGCAAGAAATATTTATCATCGTATACAAAATAGCAGGAGCGATATAGAGTTTCCATGATCTCAATGAATTTAGTTTTACTGAGTTTAGTAACTTTTTTGATGTTAGGCCACCTAAGTTGGACTTCGTTGACGATAAGGTCCCATGTAATACTTGGGAATAAAGAAACTACATCCAAGCTAATAAGCCTGTAGTTATCAGGCAGAATAGTGCCTTTTAGGTCCCTAACTAGGTCAAAAGATTTGTTGACATAGTATGGATTGTATACATCATACGCTTTTTTAAGAATACTGGTAAGTTTTTTATAAGGTCCGTCAGAACCGTCAATAATATGCCTTGACGGCAATTCATCCTTGTGAATTTTAACGTTTGCGAACACTCTAGGTGGTAACGCGTTATGCGGTTGAGGAAATATTAGCTCTCCATGAAGAAAAAAATAAGAATACTAAGAGGGCATAGGTCACTAACCTACTCACCAACTATTTTAAGGGCACCCACAGCGTAGTGGATAGTAAATTCAACACACTACACCAACAATACATTCGGTCAAAAACCTTTTTAAAAAATAATAATCAACTCATTTTGTTACGTGTCGATAAGGGCCAGACTTCTGTCTTAATGAATAAGCAAGACTACGTAGACAAATTGGAAGGGATACTTAACGAAGAGGGTACATACTCGTTGCTTCCTAGAGACCCTACTACCTCCTTTCAAAACTCTAATAACAAAATTATTTCATCTTATATGTATAATATTAAAAAAAATACATTTCAGATACGGAGAGTAGAGAACTCAAAGAGCATAACGCGTTACCACCTAGAGCAGCGTTTCTCAACAGGGGGGCCGCGAAAGCTTCGTCGGGGGGCCGCGAATTCATACAAGATCGAGGCATGAAATTATAATAGAAAAACTCTCAATATTGCAAGATATATTCATAAATATATGACATTTATATTTATTAAAATATACCTATTAAACATAAATAAAATAAATTATACTTATTTTGACAACTAATTTAAACGGTTCGCGTTGGAGGTACTTCAACTACTTTCTAGAAGGTCCGACTTGAACGTGCAATATTTTTTGTTATGCTCCGAGCTACTGTTAACTAAGGGGTAAGGATGCGAAAGTGTTCAAAATGGAAAGCAACTTTGAACACTTGTAAATAAAAATACTTGCAAGCCATTATAGGTAACCATAACATATATTAAAAACATGTTTATGTAAAAGTTGTTTCTTTTCAAAAGCTTTATTCAAATATACTCAACATGCAGTGATGGCATCCTACCAGTTCGGACAGGTTCGCGCGAACCGTTTCTTAAAATTATTGAAGCCTTAGTGAACCGGATGTTAGAATTATTAAAAATAAATGAATTACTCTGACTTCAGTTTTGAATCGTGCGCCGTACCCTGCCTGGTTATTAAAAATACGATCTTAAAATTTTTTCCTTACATTTAATAAATGGAAGTATGGAATTTGTTTTCACTCTTAAAAATACAGAATAGGTTCCTAGATATTACATGACTTTATAGAGCCGCTTCCTGAAAATTTAGGATGCCAACACGCCGCACGTTCCTGTATAAAAAATCGAAGTCGTCCTTGATATCCTGTACTTCCGAATTATTTCGGAAAATTTAAATACTACTATACAATTATTTGGGTATACTCTGGTCACCCAATTTTTTTCCCAGTTTGCTCACACATCGTCTTTTTGAGAAACATCGTGTTTCTTCTATCTTGATACACCTTGTGATTCCTCCCTCTCCCTCGCTCTCTCTCTCTTTATATATATATATATATAGGGGGGCCCCAGACAATATTTACGTTATTTTGGGTGGTCACATGCCAGAAAAGGTTGAGAAACACTGACCTAGAGTGTTCGCAAACGTTAAAATTCACAAGGATGAATTGCCGTCAAGGCATATTATTGACGGTTCTGACGGATCTTATAAAAAACTTACCAGTATTCTTAAAAAAGCGTATGATGTATACAATCCATACTATGTCAACAAATCTTTTGACCTAGTTAGGGACCTAAAAGGCACTATTCTGCCTGATAACTACAGGCTTATTAGCTTGGATGTAGTTTCTTTATTCTCAAGTATTACATGGGACCTTATCGTCAACGAAGTCCAACTTAGGTGGCCTAACATCAAAAAAGTTACTAAACTCAGTAAAACTAAATTCATTGAGATCATGGAAACTCTATATCGCTCCTGCTATTTTGTATACGATGATAAATATTTCTTGCAAAATAATGAGCTACCTATGGGTTCACTTGAGTCCAATCTTATCACAGTTCGTAATGGATACTCTTCTTAAGAAGGTGATTGAAAAACTAGATTTAGCACCCTTCTCTACAGTTCACTGTAGAAAAAGAAGATGATTTAAAAAAAGGGGTTCCATTTTTAGACACCTTTGCATTTAGAGATCCTCATAACGTACTAAGGTTCGATTGGTACACAAAAAAAAAAAAAAAAAAAATTTTCTGGCCTTTACCTGAACTTTCAATCTTTTCATCCTTTAAAATATAAAATTGCACTTGTCAAAACTATGAAATATAGGGTAACTAAAATTTCAGATGAATCCCTACTCCAAAAAAACTTACTTAAACTTGCCAAAATTTTCATTGAAAAGTCTTATCCCAAACGTTTCTCTACAGTAGAACCTAATAAATATAGGGCATTAACCTATATGGGTCATTTATCTAATAGTATCAAAAAAGTTCTTAGATTGGATAACCTCATAATAGCTGATAAACCTTTAAAAAAACTTTCAGTTATTAATATCAAATTAAAACAGAAGATTGACCACTTATCGGTAAAAAACACTATTTACTTATTAAACTGTTCTTGTGAACAAGTATGTATAGGGAGTTCAATCCAAAAACTTAGAAACCGGATCACACAACATAAATCAGATTGCCGTGTCAATCCTCAGAAATGTACTTTAGCTACTATTTAAAATTGGAGTTCCGGAAGAAATGAAACAAAATATACTAAATCCTGAAAACTGGCCGGCCGGTATACTACTCAACGATTTCTTCACAAAATCTCTAAGAAGACCTGTGGATTTTCAACCTGCTCACGCAACGGACAACCCAACTTAGATCAACAGGGAAAAAAATTAAAAGTTTCTAATATAAACAACAATGTTTCAAAAAACAAAGTAATTACTAATAAAAACTTTAATGTAATCTATATAAATATTCAGGGATTATCTCATGGAAAAATTAATCAAATTGTCATTGATTTTTTGAATACAGACAATATAGATTTCATTCTTATCTCGGAAACTTGGACAAATACCCATGCTGAACTGAATTCTTTTTATTTTCCGACATTTAAACTTGTATCGCATTTTTGTCGGTCCCAGTCGCAGCATGGTGGGGTAGGTTTATGGTCCCGTATTAATGGTAATATTATAGATTTAAATTTAAGTGAATATTGTGTTGAAATGGAATTTGAAATATGTGGCATTTTATGGCATAATAATAATGTTAAAATGTACATATTTAACTGTTATAGATCACCATCAGCAAATTTTAATATTTTCATCAAAAAAATATCTGATTTACTTGATAAATTTTATAAAACAAATGTGTATATTATCTTATGCGGGGATTTCAATGTTCATTTTGAGATTAATGATGGTAATTCAGTTTCTTTGAAAAATTTACTTCTGTCATATAACTTAACTGACTATGTTGATAAGCCTACTAGAAACAAAGCTATTCTTGACAATATTTTTACAAATATACAGGTTGCATACTGTAATGTCGAAGAATGTTCTGTTTCGGATCACAGATATGTTAATTTTACTTTAAATTTTGAAAATGAAGCTCAAAATATAGAATCTTTAATTAAACGAAATTTTAGTGAACAAAACATATTTATGATCCATCAGGCTCTCCAAAAAGAAAATTGGGATGTTCTTTCAAGTTTTCATGATTTAAATGAAGCTTTCTCACGTTTTTATGATACTTTTCTATATTATTTTAATTCATTATGTCCATATGCTACTCGTACATTTGTCAAAAACCGTAATAAAAGTAAATGGATTACTGAAAATGTCAAACGTTCTAGTGAAGCAGTTCATAATTGGTATTACATTCAACGTGATTTCCCTATCTTTAGGGACTTATATCTAGCTAAAAAAAGAGAACATCATAAACTTTGTGTGCAAAGTAAAAAATTGTACTATGAAACTAGAATTGAAACATCTAATAATAAATGTAAAACTGTCTGGCAAATCATATCTGAAATTACTAAAAAAACTTCAGAACATAAAAATATTTCATTAACAGTAAATGAAAACTTAGTTAGCGATCCTAATTCTATTGCTAATATATTTAATAATTATTTTCAAAATGCTCCATATGAAGTCATTTCTTTATTATCTTGTGGGACTTCCTCTGGAATAATGTATGATAAACTCCCTACAGTTGTTAACAGTTTCTATCTTATTCCTTACACTGAACATGAAGTACTTGGTTTATTTAATAAATTAAATAATAAATCATCAGCAGGTCCAGATGATGTTCCAAGTAAGATTTTGAAATTACTTTCTACTGATCTAGTTAGTCCTCTCACTTACTTAATAAATTTATCTTTTGAAAAAGGAACTTTTCCTACTTCTCTAAAAACATCATGTGTTATTCCAATACAAAAAAAGGCTGTGCTAATAATGTCTGTAACTATAGACCAATATCTCTCTCTTCTAGCTTTGCAAAAAATTTTGAATATGCGATGTTAAATAGGTTGGTAAATTATTTGGAAAAGCACAATATTATAAATGATAGTCAACACGGATTTATGTCTGAACGGTCAACAATAACAGCTATTAGTGAATTCTTAAATGAAGTTTATGATTTGCTTGACAAGGGAGAAAAACCTGTTGGGATTTTCTGTGATTTAAGCCGTGCCTTTGATTGTGTAAGTCATGAAATTTTAATAAAAAAACTTAATTGCTATGGAATTCGTGGAGTTGCCAGTGACTGGTTCTCCTCATACTTATCTAATAGATCGCAATTTGTACCGGGTCGCGGTAAAAAAAGTTTGGGAACCGCTGACCTAGACACTTCTAACTAGATAGTGAAATGCATCACATTCTAACGACATTAATTACTAGATTGTAAAAATGTAAAAACAATGTTTATTCTTCTAACGGAATTATTTTCATTTCATAATTTTTTTTAAGAAAATCAAATATAAAACAAAACGTCTGCACATTATTTTTAACATTTTATTTATTTTATTTATTTATTTATTTATTTATTTTAATTTTACTTTTTGAATCTACAACAGATATTATCTAACTGTAAACGTTTACAGAATCAAAACAATATAAAACGATTTTCTTTGCAAACAGTCATAGCTATTATGTTTTGATTATCTTTTTTTTTTTATTTTGATAAAATACTAACTGTTTAATAAACTAAAAAAACTAATAAGACAATAAAAGAAAAAAATAATAAAATAAATCTTAAATTAAAAAAATATCATTTAATAATTTTTTAACAAAAATTTAAATTTATGTTTTGCATATTTTTATATCATTGTTTATTTTTAATTACACAAGTGACCTATTGAAATATATATATATATATATATATAAAACAAATTGTTTTAAATTTGCTGTTGATGCAAAATTGTTCATTTTTAAATTTGTTGTTGATGCAAAATTTGAGTATATAAATTGTTTCGATAAAAATAAAATTATTATACATCAATTAACTGTTGATTTCCTACATCTGTGGTTGTGTTACAAATTGTAAGTATACGTATATATTTTAAACTAATAACTTTTTCTATGTTAATCGTTTATTTATTTATTTATTTTTTTTTATAGTACATTTCTTTTTTTTGCGGGTTAATTTGGTTTTTGTGGTACAAACAAATAACTACATCCTTCTAAAATTGTAAGTAAATCCACATAAAAGTATAGTTTATTTTTTATTTTAAACATAATAATATATTCTAATGTTGCATGTTTAAATTCAATTATTATTAAATATTTTTAAAAATTGTTAATTGATGTTAAATGACATTTATTATTATTGCAACATTAGAATATATTATTATGTTTAAAGTAAAAAACAAACTATATGTTTTCCAAATTTTTATTTTTATATATAATATTTTTGTTTTTATTTATTTATTTTAGTTGTACATCGTCGATTTTGTTGTTGGTGTTCCCTGTGGTCTGCTTGGTGTTTCTGCAAAAAATGTGAGTAAAATAACCTACAGGTATAGTTTATTTTTTCACTTTAAGCGGAACTAAATGGTAATTTATTTTAATTTATGTTGCATTTGTGTTGTTATTATTAAGATATTTTCAAAGCTGGTTAATCAATGTAAAATATAAACATTTTAATTTCAATTCTTAAATTTAAAATACATTTTATTTATACAGTTATTTTTTTATAAAACTAGATTTATTGTGTTAAAAATATCAGGTTTCAAAGTTGCATTCAAACGATAAAAATTACTATATTTCAAAATCGCTAATTCTGCTTAAGGTGATTTTTTTTTTTTTTTTTTCTAATAATATATTTTATATTTTTATAGTTGCTTATTATCAACGTGTTGTTGCTGTGACAGATTGTTGCTACCTCTTAAAGTCGTAAGTGAATTAACTCTATATGTTTTAAAATTTTTATTTTATATATAATATTTTGTTTTTCAGAAAATCCATCAACCATTATTTTAAAAATGAATTTCCTTATTTGATTCTCCTTTTTCTTCATTAAACTCACCTTTGCTCAGAATGATGTGTCTGATAATTCAAAATTTGCGTTGAATTATTTTATAAAATACGGCTATGTCGAGACAGATAGCCATTCTCAAATTTTGATCACAAACACCAGCACAAAATATATTTCGGCTTTATCTGCATTTCAACATTTTTTCCAAATTGACTCTCCCAATATTGTGCTGGATAATGCCACTTTATCTGTAATGCGAAAACCACGATGTGGTATTACAGATCATTTATTAAATTTTAGTACACATAACACTAGGTGGGAAAAAAATACAATTTCTTGGAATTATGCAGATCAGACTCAAAAACATTTGATAGATTCGGCTGAGAGGGCTTTCGAAATTTGGGCGAACGAAACAAACCTAGTGTTCACGCGGTCAATTTACAATCCGGACATTTTAATTTCATTTCAAGCTCTGTCTCATTATCATTCAAAACACAACAGACGGCATGAAAAATGCAAAATTTTTGATAACGTAACTTTAGCCCACGCGGAATTTCCAAATGAAGAGCAGTCAACTTTGGAAATTCATTTTAATAGACATCTTAAATGGGATTTTAGAACAAATGTTTGTGATCCGGGATATGAACATTTTTTATCTACATTAATTCACGAAATCGGACACACCCTGGGTATTTTTCATTCCAACCATAGAAATTCTATGATGTATCCCTACTCTCCGGGTGGCGTTTTTTCTGTTCTATTCCAGGACGACATAGACGCCATTCAATCCCTGTATGGCGTTCCCATCTCCACAAGAACACCACAACCGCCAACACTATCCCCATCAACCCAACCGTCTTACCAGCCCCCAAAACCACACCCAATTTTAACAACCCCAGCACACCCTCCAAACCCACGTTTCCCATTCTCATCTCCAACAGCAACATCGGTCACGCAACAGCATCGATCGACAACACCATCAACGGATCCGTCTAAGTCAACTTCATCTACAACGGATCCGTTCACAACGCCCACAGGAACAACCAGAAAAGCCCAAAAACTAAAAAAATTATATCGGTGCACAACCACTTGTATCGCCACATTTGATACATTAATAAATGATGAATTGTAATATGTTATTAATATTTTATTTTAACCTTCTCCTTTTATTCAAAACATCCTGTTGTTTTAAAATCTTAACTTTTTCAATAAGTAAAAAAAAAATTATGCATTAAACTCATATAAAACGTAAATAATTCTATTTGAATGGATTTAGATCCATAGTGATTATGCGAATGACTCGTTTATTTTATTTTGATGTTCAATTTCTTTTTCAATTTAATATTCTTAGTTTCAGAGTGGAATACTCGACTTAACTTAACCTCCTTTCTTTCTTTTATACTAAAGAAGTTATCATTGCTCAAACGGTTCCCGAAAACACACTGTATATATATATATTTTTAATTGCATGTAAAATCTGTTAGTACATAGAACACACGGTTTCCTTTGGAAGTTTTTGACTGGTTTAAAATACATGTGTCATTACATTTGTCACTTTAATTTTATGAATATTTTCAATTTTGAAGTCAAAATATATGTCTCTTTGATAAGTATATACTAATTTGTACAGTTCAGATAATTTGTATTATAGAATAATGTGTTTATAAACATATAAATGAGGATTCGAAGATATATATATATATTTTTTTTTCAATAATATGAAAATCGAAAAATCTTCCCTGGTACTTTTTTTTTTTTTTTTTTTTCAATAATATGAAAATCGAAATATCTTCTCGGGTACACCGACACCGAATTTCTCCCAGTTTACGAAATACGACCATTTTTATATCACTCTTTGTATAAGGAGATCAGAATATGTCAGTGGTAATTGGAATGTTTTCCTAATACTGATTACACTTAATTAGGTACGTCTATTCTTAAAAATTTTCATAAGAAAACATATTACCTATGACTTAAAAAACCGCTCAACCATACTCGCAGACATAAAAAAATCCTTATATTTATTCTAACACATTTATAGTTAATTATGAACTCAATACTGAATACTTACTCAATGTAATGCCACACAATTACACCATGTAATATCACAATGTAAAAAAACTGACTTGTTTTATATACACAGCTAAGTTTTATTATTCGTTATTAATTTACAAAAATTATAACATAAAAACTAACATGTCTCGTTTTCTATCTAACATGACGTTAGTTTTACCGCAGTTTGACGATACATCGTATGCTCTCAGGTAAGAGATATCCATGATGACATTCACCTGTATGAATAAAACTTATTTTCAAGAGCAATCCGTATCAAACATTACCAGTAAGAATCATTTAAACCTTAACCCAGTTTCCTAACATTCGCTTTCACAACCTATAGTTTCATATGCAGTTAATTATAAATATACATATCCTATTCCATTCACTTTTTTCAATACTCGAGTTAACAATTGATATTTTACATTTTAGAATACAAATAAAGTTATGTCACAATGTATACACAGCTAAGTTTTATTATTCGTTATTAATTTACAAAATTATAACATAAAAATTAACATGTCTCGTTTTCTATCTAACATGAATTACCACTGACATATTCTGATCTCTTAATACAAAAGTGATATGTAAACAGTATGGATATCTTCATTAGCGTTTAGATTTATGACTTTCAGGGATCCACATTTAACAAACTGCATTTTAACAATGTTTCAGTCATAAACATACCTATCGCTTTTATATAACTGTTCAGATCAAGTCTCCGAAACTCACATATAAATATAACTAATCCCGCACGATTCCGACACGGCTTTCGAGAAGGCACGGCTGACAGTCCAAAGGTCAAGCCTCAAAACACCACATCTTTTTACATCAGTTTCAGTGAAAATCGGCTGGTCGCACGTTCAAGGTCAAAGTGTCACAAATATGACGTAGCTCCACTACTTGCTTTTTTATTGTATGAAGATGTCTGTTAGTAATAATAATAAATTTATTTATTTATTTTTTTATTGTTGAATTATAACTTTTAATATTCAGTACAAGAATAATAATCAGTGATGGGCGCGTAAGTTACATGATGTAAGTTACCTCATTGTTGACGCGTAAACAATGATGTAAAGTAAACACAAAAACTCTTGTAAGCAATGTAAACATTGTAAACAATGATTTAGACATGCGCACTTGTTTTGAATTACAGAACCTCATTTTCAATACATTTTTATAAATAATAAAATTTTAATGAAACGATTTTAAATGAAAAAGTAAGTACATAAAATTAGGACAAGCCAATATACATATTAATAAAAATCGAATTTGCATCATTATACAGGTGTTACATACAAATTAGTAAATATGAATATGAAAAATAAAAAACTTGTTTCTTTAAAAAATTCAATCTATTTTTTTTAATAACAAAATACATTAAATTTCCCCTTTAAGAAAATCAGCCTATATTTTTTAATAACGAAAAGATTCATTGCAAATTTTGCATAATGCCCTATAT
This sequence comes from Liopterus haemorrhoidalis, assembly GCA_963971575.1. Classification (NCBI taxonomy): domain Eukaryota; kingdom Metazoa; phylum Arthropoda; class Insecta; order Coleoptera; family Dytiscidae; genus Liopterus; species Liopterus haemorrhoidalis. Next base: position 41,543,463 of record OZ020613.1, read on the forward strand.
TTTCTTTCATTTTCTTTAATTAAAACAAAACCTAGTTCTTCAGAACTATTCCTTCGGTTTCTTCCCACCATTTTTTAAATAAATTTATTGTTTTAAACTGAATATACTTGTTCATTAACCCTATATTATTCGTATAGAGCACTCCAAAACAGCTGATCGCTAAAACAGCTGTTAGTCCGTGGAGGGTAAATAAAGTTTGATTCGCCATAACTGTAGTATGTGGAGTAGTACTTTCAAAACCTTATAAATCATTTTTATTGAAATATATTGCGATTTTGTTATAAAAGCGAGTTGATTTTAATAAAACACAGAAGCCTTCTTTTAGTTTTGTATTAAATTTTGGAAATTTGAAAGTGAGCACAAAGACTTTGTGTATGGTATGGGAAGAAAATTTCAATTATTAACAATGTGGACCTACACATTAAGTGAAAAGGATCTCTCATATAGTCCAGATATATTTCCAGCAGTTACAGTCATGCACATCACTGGCTATTTCGTGTTAACCCACATTTTCTACACAAAAGAGAAAATGCAAGAACATGCTCTCATGTTCTATAGCAAAATATCGGAGTGAGACAAGGAGGAAAACCTAATATAATGTGTTCCATTCGAAAGAAAAAAAAAACATGCTGTGACAAGTGTGTGCCTCAATAGTGAAAGTGTTAAAAAGTCTCTTCTGTGTGTTGATAACTTTATTAGTGATGATCTTAGTGACACAGCTAACATCGACAAGCAATTCCGTTGTTTGTGTGAAAGCTAATATGCTGAATCATAGATTCTCCAAATGTAGTCCTGATACATGCGTAAATATTTACTTAATACATTTTGTGGTACTATGAATACATCGGCATTCTGGATTTATCATACAAAAGATCATGTTCGTAAACTTATTATGTGTTACAACAATGCATTTCGAGTAATCTTTGGTTTAAAAAATTATTGTTGTGCTAGTGAAATGTGAAGTGTTCATAACGAATGCTGTAAATTGATGTATGGCTTTAATAAAGAAATATGTTCATAGTTTGTGATAAAGACTGTGGGCGACATCCAACGAGTTTATGTAGTGTTTTCTACTTAGCGATAAGACTTTTCTAATGTACTGGGCTGTAAAACATATTCACACTTTATTAACAAGAGGTCTTTCCTACGAGTTGTGATAATATTCCTCAAATGACTACAAATTCAAACCATGTTTGATATATATGATTGTATGTTCTGTTATCGTAATGTATTTTGTGCAATTTTTGTTATGTTGCTAAATAAATTTGTTTATTTATTTTATTATTTTATTTATTTCCAGTTTAATTTGCCTTTCTAAGTCCATTTATAATTGTCGTCTGACTCCTGATAAGTTATGTAGTGCAGTTTTAAATTTATACTTTAAAACTTCCGACATGTTATAAAAATGTCACTTTGTCACATCCACCACAACTACCACACTCCACTACATCACGAAATAATGGCATTTTATGTTTTTTTTTTTCATATAGTTTTGTTTTTCTCTAGGCTTTCAAATGTAAATACATAGGTAAAATCTTTGTTTACCCCTCAGCCGCCATATTGGTTTTTAAAGTGACAGCATTCTGGAGTGCTCTATTAAATAACTAAAACTAACCTCATTATTTGACAGTTTAAAAAGTTTACATTGTTTACATTGTTGACAAGTTTACCAATTGTTTACATAAGTTTACACGTAAACGTAAACATTTAAAGTTTACGTGTAAACGCCCATCACTGATAATAATTATATAATAAACATTAACTATTGAGAACTAACACGCTCGGATACGCAGTCTGGTGGTGAAATATTGTACTACGCGACTGTAGTACTGTTTGAAATTATTACATATGTTCTGGTGTTGATTTTTTGTTAAAACGTCCATAGATACATTTTCATAAAATAAAAATGTACTGTGCTTAAATTAACCTGTTCCCTGTTAGCATATTGACAGCTGAATACTAGACAATTGAGAACTGACCGGCTCGGATACGCAGTCTGGTGGTCAAATATTGTACTACGCGACTGTAGTACTGTTTGAAATTATTACATATGTTCAGGTGTTGATTTTTTGTTAGAACGTCGATAGATACATTTTCATAAAATAAAAATGTACTGTGCTTAAATTAACCTGTTCCCTGTTAGCATATTGACAGCCGAATACTAGACAATTCAGCCATTTTGCCATGAATTACAGCGCCGCCAACGGTAATGTCTAATTCTGTCAAGTCTATTAAACATTTAGGATTAACAATAGACAGTAATCTCAAATGGTGTACTCATATTAATTTAATTGCAAATAAACTAACCTCCATCTGTTATGCAATGAGAAGATTAAAAACTCTTACCCCTTTTTCAACTTTAAAAATATATTATTATGCACAATTCTATAGCATAATATCATATGGTATTACTGTCTGGGGAGGTGTAAGCTATTCTTTAAGAATTTTTAGACTGCAAAAGAAAATTATTAGAATTATGAGCAGCGTGCGCAGAAACTTTTCATGTAGGAATCTATTTCGAGAATTAAGAATTTTAACTTTTGCTTGTTTATACATATATAAAAATTTGATCTTCGTAAAAAATAATATAAATGATTTTAAACTTTTAAATTACAATCACAGGTATAACACTAGATTTGGACTTCATTCACTAGAAATACCTACACACAGATTATCTACTTTTGAGAACTCTCCTATGTACAATCAAATATGCCTATTTAATAAACTTAGTCCTGAAATAAAGCAGATTAATTCCATAACATTATTTAAAAACAAATTGAAATCTTTCCTACTAGAGAAAGCATACTACTCGGTAGATGAATACATGAAAGATTCTGCTGCATAATTGCTTCTGCTAATAATAGTGTCCTGTAATTATACGTATTATTATTATATATATATTAGTTATTGTAGCTATAACTGTGTATCATATTATGTATTGTATCTTATTTGACATATCCTATGTCTGTATTTACAGATCGACTGGAATAAAAGTATTATTATTATGTCACTTCTCAATTCAGCCATTTTACCATGAATTACAGCGCCGCCAACGGTAATGTCACTTCTCAATTAATTTAATCACATTCAAAACAAAAACTACACATTGCAAACTCCCAATTGCCTAGTTAACATATTTTTAATCACAAGATAAAGTAAATGTTTCTCATCTTAACTAACAAAATAGGAACTCCGAAAAATGATTATTTATTTTAATTTATTAAAGATAGATATTAAACGCTTCTTCCTCGTCTTGATTTATTTCATTTTTGTATGTTTCGTTTGTTTTGATTTTAGAAACCACTGAATCCGGCAGTTCATAATTAAAGCAACATTTGTTGTATCTTTTAAGTCCAACCTTTACTGTTAATATTGCATTAACAGTATCAACCCGAAGCCTATTTCTTAATATGTTTTTAATTATGTTCAAATGGCTAAAAAGTCGTTCTACTTCAGCATTAGAGTATGGCAATACTAACAATGATGTGTGTGGAGAAGGTATTACGGGTTGCAGACATAAAGGATACAGCTAGATCTAGCTGACCAGTTTCGAAATATTTTATTTCTTCATTAGAGCTGATCTAAAATGTACGGTCATTGTGAGATAATATGAGTAAAAATATAGAAATTAAACATTAGTAAAAGCCATGATGTCAAATAATAAAAAATAAATAAAATAGTCAGTAGTTAAAATATAAATAAATAAATAAATAAGAAATAAATAAATAAATAGTAAATGAATAAACTAAACAGGTTTACAAAATATTAATTACGAAGCACACAAGTTATAATATAAGATATCGTCGAAATTATGGTGAGCTGAGAGTCTGCAGTTCACCACATTTTCGCAGTTTTAAATCACAGTTTTAAATCATCAACAGATGATTTCAAACAGAAACACACCAGAATTTGCACTAGCGCACTAGAACGCAATTTTGGTCACTAGATAGGCTTTCAATACACCAGATCTAGTGCAAAATGCACCAACTTGGCATCACTGCAAACAGCAGAGAGAAACAGAGATATCATTACGTGTATTTTAATGGAAACAATTGACGTCATATGATTAGACACAGCACGCTCTATGCCTTAGCATTGTTTGTTATGACGCCATGACCCTGTGGAGACGGAAGGGGGATTTGCCCCGAGGAGTAGAACAAGTTGCCTAATTTCCATTTATTTTATTCAGCTATTGCTAAGAAAAACGCCGGCGCCGTATTCTGTTTATGATTGTTTTGTTGTGTTATTTTTTTTATTTTACTATTTTACCTTTTCATCATCTTTCAACTTTTAATAATATTGCCGTAAATTGCATTTTAAGATTTGCAAAGTGTATTTCAACCACGTAGTATTTTAAATACTAAAAAGTAATGTTTAATTAAAATGTTACATATAGTTTTTCCTTAAAAAAAAGTATTTGTATTCAGTACTTGGAATACATCAGAAAAGTATTTTACCCAGCACTGATTATAGATATTGTCAAATATATGAAATAATTTAAATATTATTATAAATGAATTTAAATACAAATTAAACTAAATACAACTGTTAATTTACAAATTTAGTTAATTTATAAATTATCAGATTGTCACGGATACAGGGCATCCACATCTTAGGAATAGCTTACTATACACTAAACTGACCCGTGTTTTAACACGTAACTCTTGTCATGAAATTCTTCCACGGATTGTTTTTATATATTTCATATATAAGGAACTAAAAGTTCTTAAAGAAAAAAGAAGTAAGAAGTAGTAATTAGTAATCAGTACTCTTGTGACTATTACCAATTGTGCATTTACCAACAATGGGCCTACAAAGCCGTGGTTATGTAAGTACAGTTTAAATTTATATTTTTGTATTTGCTCCAGATGTGTCTCACAACTTTAATGGAATTTATTCCATTTAAGTAAAACTCTTACGATCCGGAATTAATTAGTTAATTCAATTATTGTGTCACTGGGTTGTACCTAAGCCCTACCTAGAGCCCTTATTTTAAGTTATTATTGTTTGTCCAATGATAGGGACTAATTATTATTATGCTATGAATTGTTCATTATAATTTGTCGGTATACAGAGTGATAAATTCAGTCTCGATACTTTAATTTCATTGTTGTACGACAACGATTTATCGATTTGTGTATCGACTTGTATTGTAATAAGGTGTTATCTAATTAGTACACCCTTAATCTGGCGTGGCCAGTACTGTTAGTAATTATAAATTGTATTCTTTTATTCCTATCAATAAATTAGTATATAGAATTTATATTCTTTTATTCATACAAACCCCCCAAAACCAACCTAGGCGTGACAATATACATATATTTATAATTTGTCAGATAAATTTCAATTTATCATGGAATAAATGATATAATATATGCCCGTTTTAAATTTAAAAAGTGTCTCAAGCATTGCTATACAATATGATCGAGGAAAAAAGGTGCCTAGATAGACATGGAATCATTTATTTTTATATTAACAGAAATGTCCACTTAACATTTTAAATTCAGGGCCTACTAAACTTTTTTTTTTCGATCATATTGTATTTTAAATGTATGAAATTTAGAAACCTACTAATTATCTTAAATATATACTAATAAATTCAGGTTAATTTAATATTATTTATGAAATTTATTTTATTAAAAATTGCAGTTCACAGTATTAAAAAAATATATTTTTACTTTCAATTCTTATCAATAATAAAACATTGATGTATGCAAACTGTACAACTCTTCGGGGCAACCCCAGTTTCCCCGCCTAAAGAGGTGTTAGCTTCATAACAACTCGTCCTCGTTCAGTATCTATGTTATACAACCTCATTGGTGGAAACTCACTACTTCAGCAACCTAGGTGAGGATGTATGGAACTAAAAGATAAAAAGCGGCAAATTTAAATTGTATTTTTTACTACAGCCGAATTTTGATATTTGGTCCATTACGAATTAAAAATTTAACTGTTCAAAATAATATATTGATTGTATATATTGACAATAAAATTAACTCCATAAAATGTATCATAGGTTAATGTTTTTGTCACATTACAAAAAATATACAGATATTTTAAAAGTTGAATTTTTAAATTGTATATTATAATTATATTTTTTATCTGAGAAATAATTCAAGACAATTTCTATATTGTCATATTTTCTTAATAATAATTTAAAATGTTAATAATTAGGTTAAATATCGAGTCCACCAATAATGAATACTGATTTATTAAATACTGCAGAGATATATACATAAAAATATACAGAATGAAATCGGTGATCTTGTATTTATGCAGTGGTTAAGTTGATCTTATGTATGTACATATTAGTAGAGCAAAAATTTATCCACTATTTAAAAAAATTGTCCTGTGATAGCTTCCTCGCAAATGACATTTTTCAACAAGAAAAATAACATTAAAAGATGTTTTCAAGAAAGTCTATTTTAGAAATGGCGGATGGGCACATGCTAATATAATTTGTAACAAAATACACTTGTTATAATACATTAGAAACTAAACACCAAGGAAATATGTACATACCAGCTTGGTTCACATTAAATTATTATATGGCAACAATAAGTATCAACATATTTTTTAAATATATTGAATTATCGACAATTTAAGAAAGAAAATGCATTACCACATTGTTCACATTTGAATAGTTTCCGTCCAGAATATATTAGTTTTCTGATGAAAAATAAATCTTATTCGAAACTTGTCAGCTGATTAGATTGTTTTTCATTGCTGTTCGCAACCCGTACAATCTCTTGCTTGATTTATCATCTACGGACACGACACATTCCACATTAAATTTACAGTCAGTAAAAGAAAAATTTACCATTCTGCAACATGGCAAAAAATTACTAAATAATCGAAAACAGGTTCGCACCCAGGGATGACTACATTAGATTGAACACCACATAAATATTCAAAGTACACGTTTGAAGAGAAGCATTCTGTGTGTAAATGACTGCGACTCACCCCAATCAGACCTCTAAATCCCTCCTAAGAAAATAAACTGGTTGCGCGCCTGATGGAAAACAACGAGATAAATATACAATAAAATATTTTAACGAGTATGAATCCTTAAGTTAAAGTAGGGTAAAACCACTGATGGGTTTCAATTTGCTCAAGAACCGGTTCGCAGGAGTATTTGTTTAAAAACACAAAATTCAAAATAGTATATTTATTTAATTTAAACATTAAGATATGTAATTATTTTAAGTATTGCCAAATAGCCCTCTGGTTTTCAGTTACTTATACTTCCGTTTTTATTTTTACACGAGGATCATCCGAACTGTGGTTGCTTCTTAACCAATTTAGCACTATTGGTACTGGATCCCAATCTATTAAAGGCAAACCATTCAAATTAATAACCATTATATTACTTATATTTGAAACGATCAGTCTGTTTCGATTTTCTGTGCATATATTATTCATAAGGCTAAAGCCTCTTTCAGCTTCTGTTTAACTGACGACTATGGTCATTCCCTGTATCTAAAGTATTTTAACAAGCGGTTCGCCGAACTTAAAATTTCTTAACAAACGGTTCGAGCGAACCGGTGCGTACCGGGTGAATCCCATCACTGAGTACAACGAAGCACTCATGGACAATTTTGTGATAAATTTTATGATTTTCCGAGATAAGAGTTATAAATATGACAGTAAATACCCAGTTCAACGTCTTTTCATGTGTCTAACGCAAGGTTTCCCAAACTTTTGGAACTCTTAAGCAATTTTTTACGGATCATGGAACCTTTGCCATACCTAATGCTGTTATAAATTAGATTAGTGGTAGTATTCTAGACAGAGATATTAGCGTTGACATCAGTGTTGATATCTCAGTGATTTTCGCGTACATAGCGTTTCCAATACATATTCACAACTTGTCGCGCGGAACCCCAAAATTATTTCGTGGAACCCCAGGGTTCAGGGAATGTATTAGTTTGTGTCTAGTGAGATGTGATGACTGTGAAAATGCTTTATCACACTGCTCACATTTGAAAGGTTTTTCTCCAGAATGTACACGTTTGTGAGCAACGAGGTTTGAAAACACTGAAAATGATTTATCACACTTGAATGGTTTCTTTCCAGAATGTAATCGTTTGTGAGTAATGAGATTTGATGCTGTTGAAAATGCTTTAAAACGATGATCACATTTGAATGGTTTCTTTCCAGAATGTATTCGTTTGTGTATAATGAGATCTGATGACTGTGAAAATGCTTTATCACATTGTTCACATTTGAATAGTTTCTCTCCATAATTATTTTTTATTAATTATATTCTCCAGTTTATGTCTAATGAGATTTGATAGTGTTTAAAAGGATTTAGCATACTGTTCACATTTGTGTGAATTCTCTCCAGAATGTATTAGTTTGTGTCTACTGAGATTTGATGATGTTGAAAATGATTTATCACACTGCTCACATTTGAAAGGTTTCTCTACCGAATGTTTTCGTTTGTGTATAATGAGAGCTGATGACAGTGAAAATGCTTTTTCGCACTGCTCAGAATTGAAAGGTTTCTCTGCAGAATGTACTTGTTTGTGAGTAATCAGATTTGATGATGTTGAAAATGCTTTATAACACTGCTCACATTTGAATGGTTTTTCTGTAGAATGTATTTAACAAACATTTAATTTAATATCTAATACATTTTAATTTATACTTTATTTTCTTAATTCTATTTAAGACAGTTAACATTATTAGATTTTGTTTCAAATTGAGATCTATCTGGCAGTGGCCGCAAATTGTAAATTAAAATCACAATTTGTGTTTTCTTACAGGCGGATTGCCATGAGAAATAAAACAAATAATACCAACGTCCAAATAACGATATTACTAAATTAAGAATTAAAATAACACACGAGTGTAATAACAGGCAAGTAAGTACCATTCGTAGGTAGTTTTACAGTAAATTAGGTAATTGCAATCACGATACATATGCAAACATTTAATTTAATATCTAATAAATTTTAATTTTATTTTCTTAATTCTATTTAATACAGATAAATATTATTAGATTTTGTTTCTAGTGGATAATCTATCTAGCAGTGGCCATAAATTGTAAATTTAATTTTCTCAATTTAGTAATGGAAACTGATTTGATCAAAAAAACTAGGTTCATTCAATGCAGTTTTTAACACTTTTTGTACTTGTACTTTTGTACTTAAAATTAATATAGAAAGAGATATTGGTAAATGAAAATATCAACATTGTATTTCCTATATATTCAAATGTAATCACATGTAATGAACGTAATGTTAGGATCATTCAACGCAGTTTTCATTTGAAACATTTTTTGTACTTTTGTATAAGGTATATTTTTAATAGAGCAGAATCAAAAGAAAAAGTTCAATACCTATGTAATCCATATTTTCTTTCTGTTCTTTAGCTGTGTAACTGTTAATGTAGAACTCTTCAAATGCTCCGTTTGTAACAAAGTGAGTGGCATCACATGCTGGTAATATATCTGTACTGCTGCATTGATCTTCAGAATGTATGCAATTCATCAACAATTCTTTTCGTTTTTCTTTATAATCCGTCAGAGAAACACACAACTCACTGCTAGTTTCAAAGACAGGACTCAGTAGTGATGTATATTTTACATATACTGTAGAACATCGATTATCCGGACTAGGTCGGGGATGAAGGTAGTCCGGATAACGAAAAATTCGGATAATCGAAAAAAAGTGAGGAGAAAAGGAAAGAAAAATTACGTACATTAAGCATGAATCTTTTTTTATCGATATATATATATATATATATACATATATATATACGCTCAGTAAATTGTGTAATTTTTTCTCTTTGTTTTTTTATATCCGATATTGTGAAGTGCCGACGCCTTATTTATCAGACCAATAACGTCCTGAGTCACCTCATTTCAATGCACTGATGATATCTAATTTGTCTTTTAAAGATAGTACAACACGTTTTCTTTTTGATGACATATCGGTAATATTAAAAGAAAAAATTTAAATCGCACGTCCAGACACTTCATGACGTGAAAACCGGTACACAGCGGCGTAACACAGCGAATTCGTAAAATAATTTCCTCGATTAAAAGAATCCGGATAATCAAAAATTCGGATAATCGAGGCCCGGATAATCAAGGTTCTACTGTATTTGATTCTTTCGCAAAATTCGTAAAACCCATCTACTTTACTGCAGCATTCCGCACATATTGATCCCTGTTTATACAACATTGTGGAGTTCTGAAAATAATAATTATCGTTGTTAAGTCTTACCTGCTATAACTAAAATTTCAAAAATTACATAGCTTTATAAAGTCCTGTCATGCGCTTCTAGCTAGTTTTAAAAATATCACATTTCAAATATACGTAATAATGAAAAAAATAGGTCCTTACCTAAAATGACCATTCGTACTGGTTTTACCAGTACTGTACTGTTTTTTTGGTCATTGGTCCTGGTTAGTCGTGAAATATAACCAGTACAGTTTAGGGACACAAAATCCAAAATTATAAATTTTTAAAAAGATCGAGTAATCGTTCCATCTTTCAGTACGCGCGTAAATTTAAACACAAAATACGGCTCAGCAGTGTAGCGGCCTTTTCAAAATTACTTTCTTAATCTACAATATAAATAAAAGAATGACATTTTATTTTTTCACTTAAAGGCAAAAAAACTAAGCTTACTCTGCAATATTTTTTTAATATATATTCTACGATAGCCACTTTTCTTCATGCTGACTGAGCAAGCGCGCTCCTAGATAAATTAACTGAGAGGGGGGTCTATTTCTAAAAAATATCAAATTAATATATATTAATAGATAATATTAACAGATATAAATTAATAGATAAATAATATAAAATTTATTATTGCCTCTTTACGGGGAGGGGTGGTCTTTTATGTTAATTACATTTTGACTATGATTTGTTTTTTATCAACAAAAGAGATGATTTTATTTTCAGTAGCTTAGTTTTTATTAAGTATATAATAATAATAATAATAATAATACTTTATTTAGTATACCAAAGGTTTCACTTCGTCATTACAATATACACATATGTACTATAAAGATGTTAAAATATAAAACTATATAATTAAAGTACAGTAGGTTTACATATAAAAAAAAAAATAAATAAATAAAATGTTTAAAAATAATAATAATAATAATAGTAATAATGACTTAGGTGGCCTCGTTACAGACGTGAGTATAAATGTGTTGTAATTAAAAACAATAATGATAATAATAATAATAAATTAGGAAAAAATCAATGAATTTTAAAAAATCATAAAATAATTTAAAAAGTCATAAAGTAAAATTATAAAAATATGTTACTGGTTAAAATAATTAAAAAAATAAATAAATAATAGATAAATAAAAAATAAATAAATATGTAGTTAAAAACAAGTTTAAATGTATGATTTGCTAATCTTATTGTCACTCAAATTTAAATTTCAGAAATTCGTCAATTGTATAAAAAATATTTTTACTGAGAACTTTTTTTACGTTATTCTTAAAACCTGTCTTATTCATCTGTTTTATATTTGGTGGAAGGTGGTTGTACAGTTTAATTGCCATGTATTCTAGGCTGTTCTCGCTTATTTTTAGTTTATGGGATGGCGTAGGGATGATATTATTTGTTTGTCGTGTCTCATATTTATTAGGATTCGAGTTGAAAAATTCGAATTCCTTTTCTTTTGCATATGTTAAAACATTCAATATGTACACGGACGTTAATGTTAAAATATTTAGTTGTTTAAAATGTTCTCGACACGACTCGTTGAACTTCGCAGACACGATTATTCTTAGAGCCCTTTTTTGAATTTTGAAAATGATGTCTTTGTATGAACAATTTCCCCAAAAAATTATACCGTAAGATATAATAGAATGGAAGTGCGCATAGTACACCATGGTCAAAGCTTGAGCGGAGACTTTTGTTTTCAAGTTTCGAATAAGGTATAGGGATTTATTTAATTTTTTAGAAATATATTCAATATGCGATTTCCAATTGAGTCGAGAGTCGAGACAGACACCCAGAAATCTAACGTTTTCGTCATATTTAAGTTTTAAGCTAAAATTTATATTTTCTGTTTTGGATGTGTTCAAAGTTAGTCTGTTTATCTGAAACCAGTTTTGAAGCCGATTGTAGTGGTTTTCATTGTCTTGCATTGCAACTGCCATGTCTCGATTGTTGGTGTATATTGTTGTGTCATCCGCGTACAGGCATATTTTATAATTATTACTTGCTTGTACAATGTCGTTGACATATACGAGAAAAAGCAACGCTGCAATGTTCGAGCCTTGGCCAACTCCATAGGTGATGGGGAGCGGCTTTGAGAAAATACCATTACTGAAAACAACTTGTGATCTCTCGCTTAGGTAGGATTGGATTAGCTGAAGGGGTGTACCTCGTACGCCGTAGTACTCCAGTTTATCCAGAAGGTATTTGTGGGGTACGCAATCAAATGCTTTGCTGAGATCCAGCAGCTTGGCACATACATGTTCCCCTCTCTCAAATGCGGATGTTATAAACGCTGTTAATTCGTTTATTGCATTTGAAGTGCTGCGTTTTTTTCTGAATCCAAATTGTTGTTCAGTAAGGCTATTATTTTCTTCTAGGTAAGACTGTAATTTGTCTTTTATTATGATTTCAATAATTTTTGAGAAAATAGGAACTAAGGAGATTGGACGATAATTCTCTGTCTTCGTGTTATCGCCTTTCTTAAAAATTGGGATAACTTTTACTATTTTTAAATTTTGGGGAAATTTACCGGACTCAAAACAAGCGTTAGCTAGCCTGGCCAGAGGTTCTACTATAAAAGGAGCACTGACTTTGACCAAGCGTGTACTAATGTCATATATATCTGTGCTACTACTATTGCTTAATGACTGTATGACTTGTGCTATGTCGTGGTGTGTGACCGGGTGTAAATAAAAACTTTTGTCATTTTTTGACTTTGTGTTTATAATATCAATCGGTTTGATATTTACATATGGAATTTGGGTGTCCAAGTTGCCTGCGATGTTGGTAAAGTAAGAATTAAGTTCATTTGCGTCAAGTGTATTTTTCTCTTTAATGTTTATATTTTTGGATTTGTCATTGATAAGTCGCCATATTGATTTAGCTTTATTATCCGAACTGAGTACTTGGGCGTCGAAATGAGCAATCTTTATTTTGCTAATTTCTGCCCTATATTTATTTCTGTAACTGTAATAGGCTTTTTTAGTTTTGTCATTGTTGTGAGTATTATATAGTTCTTTTAATAAAGCTACTGTTTGCCTCATGTTTTGTAACGCGGGATTAAACCATCTGCCATTATTACAATTATTTTTATATTTTTTTACAATGGTTTTTGGTATGTTTTTGTTTAAACAGTTTAAAATATTATTTAGAATGTAATTTGATATTTTATTTGGATCTACCCATTGATCAATTATTTGCCAATTAATTAATTGTAAATCTAAAAGAAAGTCATTAATAGTTTTATTATTTAATTTTCTCGCAAGTATTGGTTTTTCTATTTTAGCATTTAATTGACAGTCATGCTGGAAAATAATTGATTTGTGGTCAGACAAATAAAATTCTTTGACATGTGCAGTATAACTATTTATATCTATGTTGGTAAAAATATTATCTATACATGTAGCTGATGTGCTAGTTACTCTAGTTGGTTCATTAATACTTCTATGCAAACCATATGAAGACATTACATTTTCAAAAAATTGTGAGTCTTGATTGATTGTTATGAAATCAATATTAAAATCACCAGCGATAATAATATTAAAATTATTGTCAGCATTTTTGTCCAATAATGGTATTAAGTAGCGCCAGAAGGCGTCTAAATTTCCTGAAGGGGATCTGTAAACTGTACCAATAATTAAATTAAAATCTGGCATTTTTATGAATGTTGACTCGTGGTGGACTTCAACTGACTGGGTTTTAATTTTCGCAATATTTTGAAAAAATGTCCTCACATATATTGCAACACCGCCACTCTTGTTGCCTCTACAAAAATAATTTGCTAGACAGAAATTTTCGATCACAAGAGATTGAATTTCTGCGTCTATTAGCCAATGTTCTGTAATACATATAATATTAATTTCGGGTTTTGTTTTTAATACAATTTCTAATTCTCCAACCTTGTTACGAATACTTTGAGCGTTAAGATACATAACTTGATATATTATTTTTTTTAGTTCCGGGGGGGGGGGGGGGCAGGACCCAAGGACCCCTTTCCTATTGCACGCGCCTGTACTTGGGCTATTTTAAATGTCCTGGTTTTATATTTGACCTTACCAGTAGTATACTTGTACAATTCCTGTGACACATTGGACTTTAAACTAAAAATCACCTCGTTGGCAACTGAAGTACCTAATTACATCAAATTATTCGAAAATTAAAAAGACCCCTCTACCAGTTGATAGTTTTCTATACCTAAGCAATATTTTAACACCACTAAATGTTCAAAAAGCTCTCCCTTGTTATCTCAACTCCTACGCATTATCTCTGCCTAATAATTATTTCATTAGCAACCTTTCTCTATCTATAGAAAGCGATCTTTTTATTAATAAAATAGAAGATCTCTGGCCTAATAGTCGCTTCTCGTTCACTGACGCCTCTAAATCTCTCGATGGCGTTGGAACTACCAGGAAAAATATAAACTCTCAAATAGCAAATCTATATTCTACGCTGAAATGACAGCCATTACACTATGCATTACCTACATTTACTATTACCTTTCAAGAGGGCAAAGATACATAATTTTTTCCGATTCCAAAAGTGCCATCCATAAATTAAAATATCCCAACTTTCATAATAAAAATTCAGCTCTCGTATACAAGATACTTGAATTAACAAAAAACATTAATCAAGAAGGCACGGCACTGAAAGTCGTTTGGATGAAGAGTCATACTAATATAAAACACAATGAACTAGCTGATCTCCTAGCAAAACTAGCCATTACCACAGGTACAAGCCTCAATAATCAACTAGAAGTTCCAGATATATATACACTCTATAAAAGATCGGTTTTTAATATATGTGATCAAGAATTCCAACTCTCCGCAAAAACCAAAGGCCGTGCGGCAATATCCAGCCAAAACTTCCTTTAAAGACATGGTTCTACTCGAATACTACCAGGAAGTTCATATCTACAATATACCGCATGCGCCTCGGACACACATATTGTAGATAACACCTTTTTAGAATCAACATGTGCGCCATCCCCAACTGTAGCTGTAACAACTCCACTTGAAGACATCAACCATATTATTTTCTCATGCCCTAAATATTCAAAAAACCTATTGTACAGAACTAACATCCCTCAATATAACATTTCCTACTAACATACAACATTTATTGTATTTAAATTCAGAAAAAAGATTATGCTTGTATAAATTCATAGACCTAAATAGAATTAAGATTTAAAAATGTTTGAAATATATATTGTACTGCTTAATAGCCTCAGTAGCTAATACCATTATATTAAAAAAATAATAATAATAATAATATTTCTTCAAAGAATACACCATTAAAATGTACTGCGATATTGTGAAGCACGGCAAAGGCATAAGTGATTTTTGTAGCTTGCAGAGGATTATAATTTTAAGTACCGTGTTTCCCGTTATAGCTGCTATGCTAATATGCAGTTATGTTAATAATAAATGGTTTTTACTAGCGTAAGGGTTGTATTTAAGTGAATATTTTAATGCTTTTAGTTGAAGAGATTAGAACTATTTATTTTATTTACCGGTATGATCCATTTACAAGTAATATGTATAAAATTTTGCTTCGTAATTCGTTTATTGTAATAAACACGTGCTATAATTTACAAAATAATGAACTCATTTCAACTCTGGATATTCATATTTCATTTCAAGTTATTCTTATTTCAGTTTCAAGGATTTTTGTCTGTCTGTCTATTAATTATTATGTCAATAATTATATGATGACCAAACAAGTCATATTTCAAATTCATACAAAATTTAACATCATCAAGGATCCGATTTTCATCTTTAGTCGTGTCAAGTCGTATTCAATTAAAAGTTCATTCCATCTCAAAATTTCGATATTAACATTAATACTTGTTGAAGCAGAGCGAGAAATCACTTCTCATGATATTGTGAGACAGGATTCAGAGAGAATCAACACAAATCACACCTGTTGATGGTACAATAAGGCGTTTTATTTATTGCACCATTTTATTTTACACAAAAATAAAATAAACAATTACACTGCACAACAGCCAGTGTTGTAATAGATACATTTAAAAAAAAATATCTAGATACAGATACCTAAGAAAAATTGTATCTAGATGCAGATACATATATAGAATTATAAAAAATATCTAGATACAGATACATGACAAAAACATGACTGAACCTAAAGTAGTGTTTTTGTCTTTAATCTCGAAGATAGGTAGCTCGCTTTGCTCGACTTCTTCTAACCAAAACTCTTACTAATTAAAGATAGTGTTTTGTCATTAAACTAGAAGATATGTAGCTCGCTTCGTTCGGTTCTGCTAGCCTAACACCTTCCGAATCTAATCTAACCTAACCTAAGATAATGTTTTGTCATTAAACTAGAAGGTAGATAGCTCGTTCCACTCGCATTCTATTAACCTAATGAACCAAAATAGTGAATTTATCATTAATCTAGAAGGTATGTAGCTCCTTCGCTCGGCCTCTTCTAACCAAACCTCTTACTAACCACAACCTAACTTAACCTAAGATAGTGTTTTGTTATTAAACTAGAAGGTAGGTAGCTCGCTCTGTTCGGAATGTACAAATGCCTGTTTCCGGGTCTTTAACATATTTTGACTGGTTAACCGTTTTATGAATATATCGTTATTTTTTAAATTTGAATATCTACTCCAGGAATTTGTCCATATATCAGAGTTTGGCCGAACGTGTATTTTTATAATTTATTCCAACGTTTCCGCACTCTTGTTTGGAATATATTGGACAAACCTTTTTTTTAAAGTTATGTCATAAATTCCTATTATCCATTTCTCTTTAATAATTCTACCCTATTATATTTTCTACGAATTAAAACTGACTCGTCGATTTGTATTATGTGATTTTTACCACCTAAAACAATAATAGTAAAATATATATACTAGCTTTAAAATGATGTATTACCTAATAAAAATAAATTGTCTTCATTTATTATTTTCCAAGACATTATGTCACGGAAATATCTATAAATTTGCAAAATAATTATTTTTGGTTTATTTATACTGACTGCAGTACATCCCACTCTTATGTCGCATGCCCAATAAAACATAAGCAACAAAATATCTCTTACTGTTGTTTTTAATTTATTAAACAATGTTCCAATTAATAATGGGTAATCATTGCGACACTTTCCACAATAAAAACTACTTGTTAATGGCTCATTAGTTTTTTTTTCTTTCTTAATTTGCAAACTTTTCTGCACGATCTAATTTTACATTTAAAAATGTACTTTATCAACCCAATTCCTCGTAGCTATGCAATTAGTTTTCGATCATTTTAATTAATTATTTTCATTACATCATAAATACTTTTTACTTCCATTTTGCAACAATAATTTTTACAAATCGTATTGTTTCTCTGAAATTTGATTGTTGGAGATTTGTAGGCCTGTGATTGGCTGATTACCAAGCAAAACTTACAACATAATAGTTAGGTTTGTTACTCATAGCCATTTATAGCCGTAGAAGTCTTGTATGAGTTCGGATCTTCCAACGTGTTTATATAAAATATCTATATTATTAGAATACATCTACAATCTAAAATTGTATCTTTTAATACGAATTATTTGTTAGTGAAAGACGACGTAAGTAGAAAAATACATATTTGGTAATAGAACAGTAGGATAAGTTGAGGTTATGAAATTAATTGTGTGTAATAATGTTTTGATTTTAAAAACAGTGTTTTAAAAAATGCAAAAGCAATTAGTGGGACGTAAAGGACAAGTGCTTCATAGCCAGAGCCGCAAAATTATTAGCTAATTTGAAAAACTTCAAAATTCCTGTAACAAATTTCCGAGAACGAATTATTGCTGCAACTGGCATCTCTAAGAGTACATATGACTGAATTTCAAGAGAGGCAAAATGTGTAGAAGAAGGTGATTATTTAATAATTGTTTTTTATTCTGTTTTTTAATCTAAAATTTTCTTTTAGGCCACTCTTCCTCTTTCGCCACACTACATAAAAAAGAGCTCGTGTTAGTCGAAGAAGTAGTGTACGCGAGGGTGAAAAACAAACAATTCATCTGTTTAGATAGCGACTGATAGTTGTTTAACTAATTTAAGCTTTTGTTTTGTATCATAAAATTTGTATTCTTTTTTGACATATTTTATATGATTGTATTAAACTTTATGGCAGTATAAGCTAAATAAATAAATGATTATTATTATAACATATTATTATTTTGTAAATTTAATTATAAAATTGATTTTATTGCAATATATATTTTTTTCCCGTCTAGTCAGCATATTTATTTTTCTATTCATAATTAATTTGTCTTCTGTCATTTATGACTAACATATTTATATTAAACAGCATTTTATTTATATTTTTTCATTTATATTTTAATATATAGCTTTTAAATCGTTCCTTAACTAATTCAATAAAAAAATATTTTATTTGTCTCCGCCAATGGCCTTATCTTGTTTGCTTGGTTAGGTTAGATTAGGTAAAATATAATAAATTGTGAACATATAGATAATAATGTAATTAGATAATGGCAATTTGGTAATAATTTAATTTGATATTAATTTAATAAAATAACATTTTTCATACAAACATGATTATTGTTTTGAAATTTTAATAGTATTCCAACAAAAATTAAGTAAAACCCCAAACGCACGCCTGTGACCATATTTTTCTTCAAAATTTTAGGTTAACATTTTTATGATCTATTGTGTTTAACCATAGTTCGTATTCCCATATTAGATGTGCGGCACACTCGGTTGTTTCTTAACAATATTTCGTTTCGAACTATTCATATTTTGTGTAGTATAGTTATTTATCAAAACTTACGATGGGCATCCCACATTGACTATATCAATCCTAAATTGTCTACAGTTTGTTATATGTTAAAGAGACTTAGAGATTTTACTTCTATAAGTGCGTTAAAGTCTGTCTATTTTGTAAAATTCTATTATAAATTACGGGATACTGTATTGGGGAAATGCTTCTGAAGCTAATAAATTATTTATACAACAGAAAAAAGCTGTCCGCATCATGACCTTTAATTCAGCTAGAACCTTTAATTCGACTTTGACCAAGCGTGTACTAATGTCATATATATCTGTGCTACTACTATTGCTTAATGACTGTATGACTTGTGCTATGTCGTGGTGTGTGACCGGGTGTAAATAAAAACTTTTGTCATTTTTTGACTTTGTGTTTATAATATCAATCGGTTTGATATTTACATATGGAATTTGGGTGTCCAAGTTGCCTGCGATGTTGGTAAAGTAAGAATTAAGTTCATTTGCGTCAAGTGTATTTTTCTCTTTAATGTTTATATTTTTGGATTTGTCATTGATAAGTCGCCATATTGATTTAGCTTTATTATCCGAACTGAGTACTTGGGCGTCGAAATGAGCAATCTTTATTTTGCTAATTTCTGCCCTATATTTATTTCTGTAACTGTAATAGGCTTTTTTAGTTTTGTCATTGTTGTGAGTATTATATAGTTCTTTTAATAAAGCTACTGTTTGCCTCATGTTTTGTAACGCGGGATTAAACCATCTGCCATTATTACAATTATTTTTATATTTTTTTACAATGGTTTTTGGTATGTTTTTGTTTAAACAGTTTAAAATATTATTTAGAATGTAATTTGATATTTTATTTGGATCTACCCATTGATCAATTATTTGCCAATTAATTAATTGTAAATCTAAAAGAAAGTCATTAATAGTTTTATTATTTAATTTTCTCGCAAGTATTGGTTTTTCTATTTTAGCATTTAATTGACAGTCATGCTGGAAAATAATTGATTTGTGGTCAGACAAATAAAATTCTTTGACATGTGCAGTATAACTATTTATATCTATGTTGGTAAAAATATTATCTATACATGTAGCTGATGTGCTAGTTACTCTAGTTGGTTCATTAATACTTCTATGCAAACCATATGAAGACATTACATTTTCAAAAAATTGTGAGTCTTGATTGATTGTTATGAAATCAATATTAAAATCACCAGCGATAATAATATTAAAATTATTGTCAGCATTTTTGTCCAATAATGGTATTAAGTAGCGCCAGAAGGCGTCTAAATTTCCTGAAGGGGATCTGTAAACTGTACCAATAATTAAATTAAAATCTGGCATTTTTATGAATGTTGACTCGTGGTGGACTTCAACTGACTGGGTTTTAATTTTCGCAATATTTTGAAAAAATGTCCTCACATATATTGCAACACCGCCACTCTTGTTGCCTCTACAAAAATAATTTGCTAGACAGAAATTTTCGATCACAAGAGATTGAATTTCTGCGTCTATTAGCCAATGTTCTGTAATACATATAATATTAATTTCGGGTTTTGTTTTTAATACAATTTCTAATTCTCCAACCTTGTTACGAATACTTTGAGCGTTAAGATACATAACTTGATATATTATTTTTTTTAGTTCCGGGGGGGGGGGGCAGGACCCAAGGACCCCTTTCCTATTGCACGCGCCTGTACTTGGGCTATTTTAAATGTCCTGGTTTTATATTTGACCTTACCAGTAGTATACTTGTACAATTCCTGTGACACATTGGACTTTAAACTAAAAATCACCTCGTTGGCAACTGAAGTACCTAATTACATCAAATTATTCGAAAATTAAAAAGACCCCTCTACCAGTTGATAGTTTTCTATACCTAAGCAATATTTTAACACCACTAAATGTTCAAAAAGCTCTCCCTTGTTATCTCAACTCCTACGCATTATCTCTGCCTAATAATTATTTCATTAGCAACCTTTCTCTATCTATAGAAAGCGATCTTTTTATTAATAAAATAGAAGATCTCTGGCCTAATAGTCGCTTCTCGTTCACTGACGCCTCTAAATCTCTCGATGGCGTTGGAACTACCAGGAAAAATATAAACTCTCAAATAGCAAATCTATATTCTACGCTGAAATGACAGCCATTACACTATGCATTACCTACATTTACTATTACCTTTCAAGAGGGCAAAGATACATAATTTTTTCCGATTCCAAAAGTGCCATCCATAAATTAAAATATCCCAACTTTCATAATAAAAATTCAGCTCTCGTATACAAGATACTTGAATTAACAAAAAACATTAATCAAGAAGGCACGGCACTGAAAGTCGTTTGGATGAAGAGTCATACTAATATAAAACACAATGAACTAGCTGATCTCCTAGCAAAACTAGCCATTACCACAGGTACAAGCCTCAATAATCAACTAGAAGTTCCAGATATATATACACTCTATAAAAGATCGGTTTTTAATATATGTGATCAAGAATTCCAACTCTCCGCAAAAACCAAAGGCCGTGCGGCAATATCCAGCCAAAACTTCCTTTAAAGACATGGTTCTACTCGAATACTACCAGGAAGTTCATATCTACAATATACCGCATGCGCCTCGGACACACATATTGTAGATAACACCTTTTTAGAATCAACATGTGCGCCATCCCCAACTGTAGCTGTAACAACTCCACTTGAAGACATCAACCATATTATTTTCTCATGCCCTAAATATTCAAAAAACCTATTGTACAGAACTAACATCCCTCAATATAACATTTCCTACTAACATACAACATTTATTGTATTTAAATTCAGAAAAAAGATTATGCTTGTATAAATTCATAGACCTAAATAGAATTAAGATTTAAAAATGTTTGAAATATATATTGTACTGCTTAATAGCCTCAGTAGCTAATACCATTATATTAAAAAAATAATAATAATAATAATATTTCTTCAAAGAATACACCATTAAAATGTACTGCGATATTGTGAAGCACGGCAAAGGCATAAGTGATTTTTGTAGCTTGCAGAGGATTATAATTTTAAGTACCGTGTTTCCCGTTATAGCTGCTATGCTAATATGCAGTTATGTTAATAATAAATGGTTTTTACTAGCGTAAGGGTTGTATTTAAGTGAATATTTTAATGCTTTTAGTTGAAGAGATTAGAACTATTTATTTTATTTACCGGTATGATCCATTTACAAGTAATATGTATAAAATTTTGCTTCGTAATTCGTTTATTGTAATAAACACGTGCTATAATTTACAAAATAATGAACTCATTTCAACTCTGGATATTCATATTTCATTTCAAGTTATTCTTATTTCAGTTTCAAGGATTTTTGTCTGTCTGTCTATTAATTATTATGTCAATAATTATATGATGACCAAACAAGTCATATTTCAAATTCATACAAAATTTAACATCATCAAGGATCCGATTTTCATCTTTAGTCGTGTCAAGTCGTATTCAATTAAAAGTTCATTCCATCTCAAAATTTCGATATTAACATTAATACTTGTTGAAGCAGAGCGAGAAATCACTTCTCATGATATTGTGAGACAGGATTCAGAGAGAATCAACACAAATCACACCTGTTGATGGTACAATAAGGCGTTTTATTTATTGCACCATTTTATTTTACACAAAAATAAAATAAACAATTACACTGCACAACAGCCAGTGTTGTAATAGATACATTTAAAAAAAAATATCTAGATACAGATACCTAAGAAAAATTGTATCTAGATGCAGATACATATATAGAATTATAAAAAATATCTAGATACAGATACATGACAAAAACATGACTGAACCTAA
This sequence comes from Liopterus haemorrhoidalis, assembly GCA_963971575.1. NCBI lineage: Eukaryota > Metazoa > Arthropoda > Insecta > Coleoptera > Dytiscidae > Liopterus > Liopterus haemorrhoidalis. The sequence goes on from OZ020613.1 coordinate 41,566,232, forward strand.
AGTAGTGTTTTTGTCTTTAATCTCGAAGATAGGTAGCTCGCTTTGCTCGACTTCTTCTAACCAAAACTCTTACTAATTAAAGATAGTGTTTTGTCATTAAACTAGAAGATATGTAGCTCGCTTCGTTCGGTTCTGCTAGCCTAACACCTTCCGAATCTAATCTAACCTAACCTAAGATAATGTTTTGTCATTAAACTAGAAGGTAGATAGCTCGTTCCACTCGCATTCTATTAACCTAATGAACCAAAATAGTGAATTTATCATTAATCTAGAAGGTATGTAGCTCCTTCGCTCGGCCTCTTCTAACCAAACCTCTTACTAACCACAACCTAACTTAACCTAAGATAGTGTTTTGTTATTAAACTAGAAGGTAGGTAGCTCGCTCTGTTCGGAATGTACAAATGCCTGTTTCCGGGTCTTTAACATATTTTGACTGGTTAACCGTTTTATGAATATATCGTTATTTTTTAAATTTGAATATCTACTCCAGGAATTTGTCCATATATCAGAGTTTGGCCGAACGTGTATTTTTATAATTTATTCCAACGTTTCCGCACTCTTGTTTGGAATATATTGGACAAACCTTTTTTTTAAAGTTATGTCATAAATTCCTATTATCCATTTCTCTTTAATAATTCTACCCTATTATATTTTCTACGAATTAAAACTGACTCGTCGATTTGTATTATGTGATTTTTACCACCTAAAACAATAATAGTAAAATATATATACTAGCTTTAAAATGATGTATTACCTAATAAAAATAAATTGTCTTCATTTATTATTTTCCAAGACATTATGTCACGGAAATATCTATAAATTTGCAAAATAATTATTTTTGGTTTATTTATACTGACTGCAGTACATCCCACTCTTATGTCGCATGCCCAATAAAACATAAGCAACAAAATATCTCTTACTGTTGTTTTTAATTTATTAAACAATGTTCCAATTAATAATGGGTAATCATTGCGACACTTTCCACAATAAAAACTACTTGTTAATGGCTCATTAGTTTTTTTTTCTTTCTTAATTTGCAAACTTTTCTGCACGATCTAATTTTACATTTAAAAATGTACTTTATCAACCCAATTCCTCGTAGCTATGCAATTAGTTTTCGATCATTTTAATTAATTATTTTCATTACATCATAAATACTTTTTACTTCCATTTTGCAACAATAATTTTTACAAATCGTATTGTTTCTCTGAAATTTGATTGTTGGAGATTTGTAGGCCTGTGATTGGCTGATTACCAAGCAAAACTTACAACATAATAGTTAGGTTTGTTACTCATAGCCATTTATAGCCGTAGAAGTCTTGTATGAGTTCGGATCTTCCAACGTGTTTATATAAAATATTTATATTATTAGAATACATCTACAATCTAAAATTGTATCTTTTAATACGAATTATTTGTTAGTGAAAGACGACGTAAGTAGAAAAATACATATTTGGTAATAGAACAGTAGGATAAGTTGAGGTTATGAAATTAATTGTGTGTAATAATGTTTTGATTTTAAAAACAGTGTTTTAAAAAATGCAAAAGCAATTAGTGGGACGTAAAGGACAAGTGCTTCATAGCCAGAGCCGCAAAATTATTAGCTAATTTGAAAAACTTCAAAATTCCTGTAACAAATTTCCGAGAACGAATTATTGCTGCAACTGGCATCTCTAAGAGTACATATGACTGAATTTCAAGAGAGGCAAAATGTGTAGAAGAAGGTGATTATTTAATAATTGTTTTTTATTCTGTTTTTTAATCTAAAATTTTCTTTTAGGCCACTCTTCCTCTTTCGCCACACTACATAAAAAAGAGCTCGTGTTAGTCGAAGAAGTAGTGTACGCGAGGGTGAAAAACAAACAATTCATCTGTTTAGATAGCGACTGATAGTTGTTTAACTAATTTAAGCTTTTGTTTTGTATCATAAAATTTGTATTCTTTTTTGACATATTTTATATGATTGTATTAAACTTTATGGCAGTATAAGCTAAATAAATAAATGATTATTATTATAACATATTATTATTTTGTAAATTTAATTATAAAATTGATTTTATTGCAATATATATTTTTTTCCCGTCTAGTCAGCATATTTATTTTTCTATTCATAATTAATTTGTCTTCTGTCATTTATGACTAACATATTTATATTAAACAGCATTTTATTTATATTTTTTCATTTATATTTTAATATATAGCTTTTAAATCGTTCCTTAACTAATTCAATAAAAAAATATTTTATTTGTCTCCGCCAATGGCCTTATCTTGTTTGCTTGGTTAGGTTAGATTAGGTAAAATATAATAAATTGTGAACATATAGATAATAATGTAATTAGATAATGGCAATTTGGTAATAATTTAATTTGATATTAATTTAATAAAATAACATTTTTCATACAAACATGATTATTGTTTTGAAATTTTAATAGTATTCCAACAAAAATTAAGTAAAACCCCAAACGCACGCCTGTGACCATATTTTTCTTCAAAATTTTAGGTTAACATTTTTATGATCTATTGTGTTTAACCATAGTTCGTATTCCCATATTAGATGTGCGGCACACTCGGTTGTTTCTTAACAATATTTCGTTTCGAACTATTCATATTTTGTGTAGTATAGTTATTTATCAAAACTTACGATGGGCATCCCACATTGACTATATCAATCCTAAATTGTCTACAGTTTGTTATATGTTAAAGAGACTTAGAGATTTTACTTCTATAAGTGCGTTAAAGTCTGTCTATTTTGTAAAATTCTATTATAAATTACGGGATACTGTATTGGGGAAATGCTTCTGAAGCTAATAAATTATTTATACAACAGAAAAAAGCTGTCCGCATCATGACCTTTAATTCAGCTAGAACCTCATGCAAAAATATTTTTCATGAGTTAAAAATATTAACGCTTCCATCACTGTATATATTAGTGTGCAATGTTTGTTAAAGCCCACCCCGATCTTTTCTTGCAAAATAGAAACTACCATAATTACAACACAAGAAATAAACTTGACTTATGCTTGGATAAACACAGTTCTCATTTATATAGCCATAGTCCTCAATATATGTGCTCAAAAATTTATAATGCTGTACCTGAAGATTTGAAACTCATATCTAATTGTAAAATTTTTAAACGTAAATTAAAGAATTATTTGATTGAGCAATGTTTTTACTCAGTTTCTGTATATTTAAATAATTAATTGTAATACAATTTCCATACTATGAGATTCAAATCTTCTCTTACTACTATATTATATATATAAAAGCCCTAATTTCTGTGTGTTTGTAACACTAAGTTCCTAGGTTCTAGCGGGGCTTGAGGTGTGTGGTCGGTCCTCCCCACCAGTGAGAACGACGTTCTCCGACAAACAACAGCTCACTTAGGCTAAGTATATAGTGAAGCATAGAGCAAAGCAGCGATGAAAGCGGAGAGTAAAACAGCGAAAGAATGTCGCGTATAAAAGAGTGTCTACACATAGTGACGCGTTTAAAATCGAGCAGAAAGTTCACAAAATTATAATGGATTTCTTGCTAACATAAAACTCTTCCCTGAAAATTTGGTACTTACTAAAAAATAAAAATAAACACACTAGAAGGTGCAATGTTCACAGAATAAATAAAAGTAGACATATACATGGTGAATTTCATCATTTCTGTATACAACTCCGCAAACATCCAGAAAAGTTTCATTCTTATTTTCCCATGAGTATTTCAACGTTTGATTATATTTTGGAAAAAAATCAACATAAATTGGTAAAAAATTGACAAATTTCAATCGGAACCTACAATAAATACCTCTTATAAATGAGAACTACTTGTAAATGCCTCAATATCCATTTTAAACAACTATTTCAGCAACGATGATAGCAGATAAATCAAAATTGTTTGAACGCGTCGGCTTGCTCGACTATTACAACGATAGAACCTCGCTGCAGTACGCTCCACTATGCGCGTGCTAACAGGAATTAATTTATTTAATTTCGCTACTTTGCTCTCTTTTTTATACCTTGGCTATAATCAGAAACAGATATACCATTGATGTCCAGTATATGGGCCGCGGGCCGTATCCAGCCCAATACTAATTTTTAAACGACACGCATTAAGCGGTTTTTAGGATTTCCTAGGTATAATCAGAAACAGCTATAACATTGATATCCAGCATATGGGCCGCGGGCCGTATAAAGCCCGAAACTAATTTTTAAACGACACGCATTAAGCGGTTTTTAGGATTTCCTAGGTATAATCAAGAAACGTTTTTGTTTTGTTAATATACGCAGAATCATGCAAATTTTAATAATTAATTCCTGCTTATATTGATTTTTATTCGATATCAGTTTGCTAACGTTGTTGGCAACGGGGTCTGCTAGTATATATATATATATATATATATATATATATATATATATATATTGTATTTTTTTTTTTTTTTTGTATTGTAAAATGATGATGAATTTTTTTTTTATTCTTATGTCTTTCTATATGACCTAACCTAATGTATCATTTATGTTCTAAACATTTCTACTCTAACAGGTTAAATAAATATCTTAAAAACTCTTTGCAAGGACAAACTGTAACAGTAACGCCCCATTAAACAGAATGCCTCTGTCAATAAGGTTACCGATAGAGTGGGTACTGACATCTTTCACGATAGTATTGCCTCAATAAAAACAAAAATATATGCGTATTGCTTAAACAATATATGATAGGGGAAACTTTTTAAGATCGCAGCGCCATATGCGGCAAAGCTGGAACACTCGAAAGTGACATTAAACTGTTACTCGTGTATTTATTTACATGGTGAAAATGAACACGAGTTGTATTTTTCCTGTTTTCCGAGCTTTTTTTTTTATTTAAAGATAATCTTCGATTTACAAGATATGTAATAATATACTATTCTAAAAAAATTTCAAGGAAATATTTTGTTTTTCATTGTATTTTTCATTCTTTTTGACTGTCTGTCAAAAAAATAGCAACAAAAATATGGTAAATATATTAGTAAAAATTAGTATCTCTGCCTGAAAAAGTGGAAGGGCCTTTTAATATATCATCTGATGATTTGGGAAAATTTAGGTGGGGTAAGTGCTTTTTTTCAGTCTTTTCTTGGACGTAAAAAATCACTTTCCACAAAATAAAACGAGCAAACGTAGATGCATGGGCTTGGATTTTTGCCCATTTTTAGTTTTTAGGTGCATAAAAACCTACGATACACTTTCTCTATACCTCCAAACGTCGTTTTAATTGACATTTTTTTCGATTTAGGTAAATTATGGAATGTTTAAGAGGGATTTTTCCTTACTCACGATTACATTGCGTTACACAACAAAATTGATCGTTTTTTTCCCCATGATTTACAAAAATAAAACACAAAGAAAAAACACGTATTTCTCCATTGAACAAAACAAAACAATGTCACTTTCGTATATTCCGCAAATTGACACCAGATGTCTGGGCGCTTAGGAAGTTTCCCCTATTGGAACACGGATGATCGGTTTGACGGATGATATGATTGTTATTGAATAATTATTAAGTAATTAAAATTAATTTATATACTTCGTGGTATTGATATTTTTATATTTACATATAGTAACTGCTTGTTCACATTAATAACTTATGTATATTCTGATGTACCATTAATTAAGTTGTAAATGATTTTTTTTTTTGTTTGTATATTTATAGTTGGTATTTTCCGTATCTAATATAATTTATTATTATCTAAGAAAGATGTCTCTACAAAAATTCATGAAAATAATGCAAATTGAGTGTGTATATATATATATATATGACTCCAGAGCCGCATTTTTTCGAAAAAGATGATAAAAATGGTGTTAAAATGTAAATTTTAACGCATCTTTAGAGATTCACCCGATCGGACGATGAACTAATTCTATAGCCATTAATGGAACTTGACTGTTTATTAAGTGCATTTCTTACAAATCAACGCTCGAAATTGATCACAAATAGTGACATTGATCATTCTGTGACAAGGCGTACACAACAATAAAGTCCTTCCGGACCTTTGAAGGAGTGGAAATTCAGAAAATCACGGAATAGTGACGTGCCAGAATACTTCTAAGGCCCCATAATAATGATTCTGAGGACTCCTATACAGCCTTTTTTGGCAGGCCTGCAGTATAATAAAAAGTATTTTTTTGTAGGAACTTATAGCAAGCGAATTATTTTTTGCAAAAAAAAGTACTAAAAGTTGCACTTTAGAATCTGTGAGACCCCAAACACCGTTCAGACCCTTAAAGATGTGTGTAAACGATGTTAACAATTTACATGGTAGTGGGAAACCCCGAAGCAATACGGTCACAAAAAGGCCGGAAACTAACCATAAGGTGGGGTCCAATAGACCAGGGTTGTTAAACTTTATAACTGATGATATTTGAATGGTTCTGCTCCAGAATAAATTCGTTTACATCCTTTGCTCTAAAGGTTTAATTACACTGTTTACATTCGAAAATTCTTTATGCAGAATACGTTCGTTTGTGCTCAATAAGATTTAATGAATCTCCAAATGCTTTATCACACTAAACACATTTGAACGGTTTTACCTCAGAATGTATTTGTTTGTGTTTTTTGAGGAGTGATAATCTCGTAAATGCTTTATTACAATGATCACATTTGTATGGTCTCTCCCCAGAATGCGTTCGTTTGTGACTAATAAGATTTGATAACTGTACAAATGATAAATCACACTGCGCACACTTGAATGGTTTCTCTCCAGAATGTGTTCGTTTATGATTATTGAGATCTGAGGATCTTGTAAATGCTTTATCACACTGATCACATTTGAATGGTTTGTCTCCAGAATGTATTCGTTTGTGTCTATTGAGATCTGATGAATTTGAAAATAACTTATCACACTGATCACATTTGAATGGTTTTTCTCCAGAATGTATTAGTTTGTGTTTTTTGAGGCCGGATGATCTTGTAAATGCTTTATTACACTCATCGCATTTGAATGGTCTCTCCCCAGAATGTGTTCGTTTGTGACTAATAAGATTTGTTAACTGTATAAAAGATAAACCACACTGCTCACATTTGAATGGTTTCTCTCCAGAATGAGTTCGTTTGTGATTCATGAGATCTGATGACTGTGAAAATGCTTTGTCACACTGATCACATTTAAATGGTCTCTCTCCTGAATGTATTCGTTTGTGTCTAATGAGATCCGATGACTGTAAAAATGCTTTATCACACTGCTCACATTTGAATGGTTTCTCCCCAGAATGCATTTGTTTATGATTTTTAAGGCGTGATGATCTTGTAAATGCTTTACTACATTGATCGCATTTGAATGGTTTCTCCCCAGAATGTGTTCGTTTGTGTATAATGAGAGTTGATGATACTGTAAATGCTTTATTGCACTGATCACATTTGAATCGTTTTTCGTCAGAATGTACTTGTTTGTGTATAACGAGACTTTGTTTTAGCCTAAATGCTTTATTACAATATTCACATTTGAAAGGTTTTCCTGCAGAATGTATTCGTTGGTGTGTAATGAGGTTGGCTGACTGTGCAAATGTTTTATTACACTGATCACATTTGAATGGCTTCTCGCCAGTATGAACTAATTTGTGTCTATCAAGACCTTTCTTTGCTTTAAATGCTTTTTTGCACTGTTCACATTCGAAAGGTCTTTCTGCAGAATGCATTCGTATGTGTGCAATGAGTTGTGATGACCATGTAAATGTTTTGTTACACTGCTCACATGTGAATAACTTATGTCCAGAACGTTCTCTTTTATGTTCAATAAGGTCACTAACTCGTTCAAATGTCTTCTTACATATATTACATTCATTTGTAGTGGGTTGTTTTATCTTGCTAATTGGCACTGGCGCATCTGCAACAAAATTTATTGATTAACGAGACAAAAAATAGGGAGAAATGAGATAGAAATTAAATTAGCGTATTGTTATACAGAATTATGGCATTTAGTTAAGAGTAGCTGTTCGTGCCTCTAGTGCGTACTTTTATTAGTTAAGTGGGGGATCCTTAGTCTAACATTTATATTCAATCGAAGTCTGGACGTAACACAAGTGCGAAAAGAAGTGTACAATAGTTTAGTGTTAAATAATAACAATGAAGGGACACCATCGTGGCTGCATTAATTTTCCAGATAATTTTTGTTATGTGGGTGGTCAATTTTCAACAAAAACACAACGTAAAATCATAACAAATGTAGTAAAACAAGTCTATTATAATTATTTTGACTGCCATGTTGGAGATCAAGATAAAACCTGGGCACCACATATATGCTGTATATTGTGCTATGTAAATTTAGTTCAGTGGTTGAAGGGAAAGAAAAATACTATGCCATTTAGCGTACCAATGATATGGCGTGAACCTACAAATTACTCTACAGACTGTTACTTTTGTATGACAAAATTTTCTGGATTCTCAAGAAAAAACAAAAATAAAATTGAATATCCTGACATTCTTTCTGTTATGAAACCAGTGTTACATGGGACTGACATTCCAGTTCTTAAACCACCTTCTAATTGGAAACAGTTTCTAAATTTATTTGATGAAATTGTAGAAGAGCATATAGTATACGACTTAATACGAGATTAAGATTAAAAAAAAGATTAAATTTAATGTGACAAGAAAGGTGAAATGTTTCACCAGGATATAAGTACAATTGAATATCGTTACCTGGAAAGGTAGATTCAACCATAATGGGAGACTACTAGTGCTAGATTTGTAAACTTAAAATGATTCTGTTCATAGAAGAAAAAAATAACTTTTTTATCTTAATTTTTTTTTTTCATGTTTTATATTTTGTCAAAGTTTTTCAGTATTGTTTTTTTTTTTTACACAATAAACATTTCTTTTCATCAATACAATTGTATATATATATATATATATATATATATATATATATATATTAAATGATTCTTTGGAACAGTTAGAATGATAATATCTTTGAAATTATTTTGCAATGGTCTAATATTAATGCGGACACCTTTATTTTGGACGTTAGCCATTGCTGATAGTACTAGGCTAAAGTCTTGCCAATATATTGTTTCCCGCACTGGCAGGGAATAGAGTAGACACAGTTTTTGTTTAGGACAGATTTGGGTTTTGTACATGATAGGATAGATCTTAAAGTCGAACTCGATTTGAAGGCTACTTGGATATTATGCTTTTTTAGTATCTTAACTATTTTCTCAGATACTCCTTTATAATAGGGCATAGAGAGATATCTCACTTCGTCAGTTCTAGGTGCGTCATTTTTCTTATGATTGATAGCATCAGTAATAATTTTATGATTGTAGCCATTATCCTGTAAGGTGGAACGGATGTTCTACAATTCAACTTTTAGAAGCCTTTTAGAAGAACAAATTACTTTGGCTCTATTAACTAGACTCAGTGCAACAGCTCTCATAGTGCTATTATGGTGGAATGAGTTGAAATTAAGATATAGACCTGTGTGTGTTGGTTTTCTGTAGACCGTGGTTGCTAGAACCCCCTTGCCATTTCTGATTATCAATACATCTAGGAAAGGCAGTTGATTGCTAACTTCCAGTTCAACAGTAAACTTAATGTTAGTGTGTACTGAATTTAGGTATTGATGGAATTCGTGGAGTTTATCTTTACCATGTGGCCATATGACAAAAGTATCATCGACGTATCTTAACCATTTATTCGGTTTGTACTTGGCTTCTTTTAAGGCTTTCGCTTCAAAATGTTCCATGTATATATTAGCAATAATAGGTGACAGTGGAGAACCCATAGCCATGCCATCCTTTTGTTGGTAATAATCGGTTTCCAGTTGAAAATAGGTAGTTTTCACACAAAGTGTTAGTGTCTGCAAGTCTCACCAATATATTGTTTCCCGCACTGGCAGGGAATAGAGTAGACACAGAAACCACAGTGTCTACTCTAGAAATCCCTGTGTCTACTCTATTCCCTGCCAGTGCGGGAAACAATATATTGGCGAGACTTGCAGACCTCTACATGTTAGGGTAAACGAGCATAAGAAGAAAGTTCAGCAGGGCGAAATTTACAGTTCCAAACTGGCTGAACATGCTTGGGAAAATGAACACCATTTCCAATGGAAAGATGCTAAACCCTTAATGTATGAGGAAAACTAGTTCAAGAGAAAATTGAAAGAGTCTGCTTTGATCGAAAACTCTGGAGATGCTGTCAGCCAAGCCAGCATAGAATTTCCTCAACTCTGCCCTTCCATTATTCAAAACAATCATTTTAATCCTCAAGTCACTAATCCGGTAACAAAGAAGTCATTACCACACAATAATGTGACAAACAACCTTAATCCGGTCGTTAATCCTCAGCAGGTAGTCCCGTCCCTACCCATACCTGATCCCAACCACCCAACCAATAGCAACGCACCTATAACCTGCTCCCACTCTTACAATACTCGGTATAAAAACTGGAAGAAAACTGAAATGTTTATCACTTCTCGTGATCGCTGAAGACGGAAAGAGATTGTTGAGCAGTTTCCGAAACGTCCGAATTTATTTTTTATATTACACTTGAAGTATTATATCTTTTTGATACTAATACTCATTATATTGTACTATTCTAGCCTAGTACTATCAGCAATGGCTAACGTCCAAAATAAAGGTGTCCGCAGTTAGAATGATAATAACGTAAATTCTTCAAAGTTGAATAACTAAAAATCTGAGGGTGCTACAAACTTTTTACTGACATTTTCGTGAATAGTAAGTTTTGTTTATCCTAAAACAGTTAATTTTATTCATGTTATAAAATAAAAAGATCAAATTTGTTGCCTAATGTAATTAGCCATTGTATTCTCAAGCACACACTCAATAAATCGATTCTGGGAATAACGGTACTGAATCTTACAACTAATTAAATTATTGGCTGACCTGTATCTCGTCCAGCTGCATACTCCTCATATTCATCGTCATTTCCACATTCAGACTTGATGTCAATCTCTTCAGTGCTGATACTACTAGTGCTGTTGTTATACTGGGACATGTCGTCAATAGATGATGTGCAATATGTCTTCCGAGTAGTATTGCGGCTCTCTGAAATATCACTAGTCACTAAACTCCATTCACAATAAATATGAGGTGACTTCACATTTGGTTAATTTTAATACCAATGTCATGATGTGATTTAACCAACATCAATCCATAACTCAGTTAGTACATTTATTTATTTAATGTTGGTAAGGTTTTTACACGTTGCCAGTTCGAGATTGTACTGTTCAGTCGTTTTTAGTCAGGTTTGACATTTACAAGTGACAAGTGAGGTTAAATTTTATTTTTCATTAAATAAAATATTATTCTTATAAAAATGCCGAAAGCTCTTAGTAGTTGCGCTCAAAGGATAGTTTTGTCTCTTATTAATTATTTTGAAAGAGAGCGAGATAATGGTGGACCTTTAATAGATTTGAAATGTGTAAGAGATGTAAGTAAATATTAAATTTTGTATATATTTATGGTCTTTGCACTTGAATATTTTTCTACAAATAATTGTTAATTAACTTTTTAGAGAGTTGCTGCTGTATTAGATGTCAGCATTTCTAAAGGAAATAAAATCGCTGCACAACAAGCGAGAGATGAAACTGTTAGTAGCCCGAAAAAGAAACGAACACGTACTAAATCTGTTGTAGAATTAGGTAATTTTACAACAGTTGGGATACGTAATGTAATTTATTAGATGTACAGTAATAGTAAGGACACAACATCTGTACGTGAGGCCTCTTAATAAATAAATTTGATTTTAGGAGAGCTTGTTACTGTTGACACTATTGATACAAAATTGCATGAAAGGGGACTGTATGATCGACGAAAGACTTCCTTTTAGAAGATTTGAAGAAATATATATAGGTTTTAAATGTAAATAGGTTTTGAATATAAAAAGGGTTTATTATCATCAGATATAAGCGAAAAGTAATTTTAGTGTACTCCTGAAATTTACACTTGCAGCTAGCGGTAATAAACTGTTCGACTGGCAATATTATTTGAATATTCATTATTTGAAGAAAAACTGTATCGAACATCTGAAATTCAAATATTAAAAATTTCTATTCGAATAATAAAAAATTTGACTCTTTATCATTGCTTTCCGATATCTTATATAGGTGAGTTCGGGAAGCAAGCTTGGAGCATTCGAGAAAAGGTCTAAACGCGTTTATAAGAGCGGTCTGAAGTTAAAAAAAAAAAAAAATCAAGATGGCGAATGCTAAAGTCGTTAATAATAATAAGTGTGTTACTAAAAACTGTATTGAGTGCTTATTAGAATTATCTGAGGGGGGCAAATGCATAATATGTAGTGGCTGTGAAGCTACTGGCTTACATAATACATGCTCACCGTTTAAATCCGCCGAAATCAAAATATTTGAACATCAAAATGTGAAGTGGTTCTGTCCGGATTGTAAACTTTATATGTACAAAGTTTATGACCTAACCGAACTTTTAAATCAATGTGAAATTAATTTAACAAAACAAACAGCAATCATTCAAACTCAAAATGAGATTATTAACAAATTAATAAACAATCGTTCTATAACCTAAACCATAGTTGCATAAAACGCAAGAACTCGAAGATGGAAATATAGGAAAGGAATTTACCAAGTACAAAAATTCAAGCAACTGTCCAATAGAGGGAAATACATGTCAAAAAATACCAACAATAAATCTTAATGAACCGGTTGGCGCCAATAACCAAGGTTACACCTCAAAACAAGTAAATAAACATGCAAATATAAATATAACCAAAAAATCAAAATATAGAATTACACTGAGGAATCAACAAACCCAGGAAGCGATGAAGCTGATGAAGTTTTAAAAATCAAGTTAATCCAAATGAAAATGATGATGGATTCAAAAAAATTAGTTACAAAAAGAGCAAAAATTAATGTACTAATCGGTACTAACCAAACTAATAAAATTCCAGTGATCAACAGGGTTTCCTGGTTTTACATCTCTAGGATTGGACCAGAAATAAGCGGCCAGCAAGTACCAACCTACATGAAAGAACTGAATGCTAATGAAAATTATCAGTGTGAAAAGCTTAAATCAAAACACGACACATATTTGCCCTTTAAAATTGTTGTTCCTGACAACATAAAAGATGAAATCTTGAAACCGAACAACTGGCCCGCTGGTGTTTTTATCAACAAGATTTTTCTGTCCAAAGGAAATGCTGAGCGACATAAAATGCAACAATAAAACAGATCTTAAAGTATTGGGATATACTGCCCAATCCTTGAGAAATAAAAGCAATATTTTTGAAGCTTTCGTGAGTGTAAGTGATCTGGACATAGTTTGTGTATGTGAATCACTAGCTTAATGAAAATGAGGTCAGTTTATATAACATACGGCGTTACCAAATTGGGGATTATTTCTGCAGAAAAATGCAAAAGGAGGTGGCGCCCTTATTTATGTGTGAGATAACGTAAAATATAAAACCGTTCCAATGTAATTTCTCAGTTGAAGAATAATGTGAAATCTGTGCAATAGAAATAATAAGCATTAAAACAATTATTGTATCCAGTAAATGCGTAAGAAAACTCCGTCTCCGTATCTAATATAATTTTTTATTATTTAAGAAAGAAAATCTCTCTACAAAAATGCAAAAAAATGATGCAAATTGTGTCTGAATATATATGACTCCGGAGCCTAATTTTAATTATAATAAATATAAATTCATATTTATTTACTTACTGATCTGCATGTACAGTTATATGCATATAGTAAAAAAAATAATCGTAGAGGTTATAAACTAATTCATAGGACTGCTTTCTTAACGTTTTGCCCTTAACACTCATATTGTTTGAAATAAAAGAAAACAGTTATTTAAAATACAAATATTGTCCTGAAAAGGACAGATTTAATGAAAAACACGATGAAATAAATAGCAAAACAGAGTTTTAGACGCCACTGGTTCAGTACGAATGACACTAGACAACATTAGTAATCTCCGGCAAACCCCGAGGTGGGATTACCTACGGTACACGTTTGTGTGTATAAGTACGTTTATCGTAGCTATACCTGAACAATAATCAAAATTGATTGACAAACTTCATTTGTATTTGTCTTATTATTTTGCCAATGTGAGTGAGAGAGAAACAGATCAGTACGTTATTATTTCAGTCATATGACCTTGACTGAACTTCTTTAGATCATATTCCTGTGTAAATACTCCGTAATTGGAAACCAATACAACAATATTAATTTACGGACTGACCTGAATTTTGTACAGCAGCACTCTCCTCATATTCACCATCATGTCCATATTCAGATTTAATGTTTATCTCCTCAGTGATGTAGTTATACTGCGTCGTTATGTCGTCAGTAGATGATATGTAATACGTTTTTCGAGTATCGATGTTCTCTGAAATATAAATACTCATAAAATTAAAATACAATACACTTATTAAGTCCACTAAATTATTAATTACTTTACACATTTCGACCTTCGATCATTATCAAAAGTAACTGAATTGACGTACATGACAGGTATATACGAGGGATGTTTGATAAGTAAGTGACTTCAAAATGAAAGATTTCTTTTTACCAAAATACGACTTATTTTTCAATAAAGTCTCCTTTTAAGTCGATTCCTGTTGCCCAACGATATTCCAATTTCTTTAAACCTTAAAAAAATATGATTTCGTGAACTCTGAAAAATACGTGAGTTTCAACGATCATCTCCTCGTTCGATGGGAAAAGATAATGGGGTCCAGAGGGGCAAATCTGGAGAACAGGGTGGATGAGGGAGCAGTTCTTAGCGCAATTCAACCAATTTGGCCGTTGCAATTGCGGACTAGTGAGCTGACGCATTGTCACGGTGGAACATAACTTTTTCTTCGCCAAATGGGGCCGCTTTTTCATCAAATCAGCGTGTGATCTATCCAATAAAGCGACATAATATTGTTCTGTGATCCCTTTTCCATATATTCGATGAAGATTATGCCTTGCGAATCCCAGAAAATCGTGGCCATGACCTTTCCGGCTGATGGAACTCTTTTTGCCTTCTACGGAGCCTTTCGCCAGATGAAATCCACTATTTTGACTGTTCTTTCATTTCTGGTGTGTAGTGATGGATCCATGTTTCATCAACACTTATGAAATGCCGCAAAAACTCACTTGGATTGCACTTATAGATGTTCAAACTTTGCTTCGAAATGAACACGCAATTCCGTTTTTGATCCACTGTGAGCAGACGTTTCAACCATCTTGCTGATAGCTTTTTTATGCCCAAATGTTCTTGCAGGATATGAAACATATGTTCGTCTGAGATGTTTAGCATCTTGGCTATCTAGCTATCTTCTCTCATTCGGACATTCCGGGAGATAAACATCACTCGTGTTCATACGATCACAACAAAATTTAGTGAACCACTTGTGAATTATTCCATGCGACGGAGCACGGTTCCCATAATACTTTTTTAGCTTTGCTTAAAACTCTTTAATGTTTTTTTCAAGCAAAAAGTAGTTCTTTATGAACACACGGAACTCACTTTTTTCTTTTTCGCTTGCAAACGCTGTTAAAAATCTACAATTTCACAGATTTACTTGAAACTTAGTGTGTATGTCTACAAAAAATGGAAAATGACAAAAATAATATAAAGGTTGCAATCTGAGCTCCATCTATTATCAAAGTCACTGACTTATCAAAAACCCCTCGTATACTGTGGAAAATTACTAACCAATGAATTAAATTCACTTTTCCTTACGAATTCGAAGTTACTAGTCAATAAAAAATTGCAAAACACCAGCCCATACCCCTGGCACTTTTATGGGTGATAAATCCGATCGTGTCGTCAACAGTTTTAGTTTGCTACTGATCGGGCGGTGGCGCTGTAGTTGGCTATATAAAGCAAGCGACAGCTAACTATCCTTTTCTATGCAGTTAACGTCATACCAATTCGATATTATTCTGTGTTATTGTTTATAATTGTGTTTTTCATGACAAAGAATTTTAACAAATCCAAGTTTAAGTGAAGTGTTTTACTGTGCAAATAAAGTGTGTTGTCAAACAATAGCACTTTATAGTATCGAGAATTAGTGGTGTTTGAGAAATGTGTATTGTAAATCACTCAATTTTCAACTAGTTTTAGGTTATGTTTTTAACATTTACGTTGATAGCGTCTAGTAATTTTTTGTGGCTCATATGAGAAGTTATTTAAGAATTAAATAATAAAAAATAAAATCATCGTATTACATTTTTTTTATTGATTGTAAAATTTGTACTGTTTTTTTTATTGTAAATAATGTAAATTTTAATTTACGAGCATTCTGCAAAATTATTAACTAATATTTCAAAGCATTTTATAAAAATTATTATATTCAATTATGCAAAACAATTAAATCAAGTAATTATTGGCAAAGACCTTAGAGTAAATGATAATGCTTCGAAATATTTTAAAGATGCAAGAAAAATGTATTTAAGGTTAAGATAAAATTAAATGTATTTACAAAATGTACTATTTTATTTACCTAAGAAAATAGCATTCATTTTAAATTTCAAATACTGGCGCCGGATTGGAAATATGTAGTACCTACATTATCGATTGAAAATACAATTAGTTTGCCACCTATCCGTTATTCTGGCGCTAGAACTAATGTAAAAAAAAAAATAATAATAAGCCAGTGACGTATCTATAGTTGTCTATGCACCAGCCTTTTCGAAAAATGTTTTTTTTTTTTTTTATTTGTATTTACAGTGCTTTATTTTATTAAGGTATTAGCATTTTACAGATCAATTATGTATAATTCATATTCTTAAAATTATAAAATAACAGTAACATTCATATAACAGTGATTACATTTTTAGTTATGATTGAAACTAAAATCAGGATTGAGATTTGATTTTTTCACTCTCACTGTTCATTGGCATTTAGTGTATATACATCGTACAGCTACAATTATAATTATATATTTGTATTATTTCGCTAACCTAAGTAACAACGATACGCGTGAAAGTTTTGGTGCATCTACTTAGGCTAGACAATGATGGTAAAAGAAGAAATGTTTTATTTAAATCGAAAATGGTAGATGGTATGTTTTTTTTTCAATATTTAGCCGAAAAAAGCTGTGTAGAACAAAATAAGGTCATTGCGGTCAATGCAAAAAGTTGAAATTAAAGGATATAAAAATAAAATATTAAATTGTTGAAACTGAAGGGTTTGAAATTAAGAATAAAGTAGATCTTTCCTTCAAAATTGTTTCAGTGTCGTCTTTTAATGAGGTATAAAATTCGATGAACTTTTTTTGTACCATTAAGAAAAAAGTAAATCTTTCCTTCAAAATTTTATTTTTATTCTAGATGTACATTTCGTTCACCATGTGAACATTATCAATAGACTCAAAGAGTCTATTGATAAGAGTCTAGTCGGCGTCTTGGGCAAGAACGCTAACTACGAGAAAACTCGTAATTGCCAGTCAACGTGTTAAACAAATAAATTTGACTAAAAATTGATAATTTTAATGGAAGTGATAACGTCATCCATGTTGCCTGCTACCACTGCTGTTTTGGCCCCTCCCATTGCCATTGTCAAATATGATTGGATCAGCGA
The DNA here is from genome assembly GCA_963971575.1 of Liopterus haemorrhoidalis. NCBI lineage: Eukaryota > Metazoa > Arthropoda > Insecta > Coleoptera > Dytiscidae > Liopterus > Liopterus haemorrhoidalis. The sequence goes on from OZ020613.1 coordinate 41,583,755, forward strand.
GAGTGATTTATGGATATGTAGGTTTGTGATTGGCCGTAAACAGTGAATTATGACACCATAATTCACTGTAGTTATTTAATGATGTTTGAATTTAGTTGGCTTATGCATAAATATAGGGAAAACCAAAGTAATGCGGATTGGTACCAATAACGTCAACAGATTTTACATTAACGGCGAAGTCTTAGAAGATGTGGAAGAATTCTGCTACCTCGGTAGTGCAATAACGAGAGATGGAGGAACTACAAGGGACGTGAACAACAGAATACTTAAAGCTCAACAAGCTTTCGGCTTGTTGAAAGAAGTCTGGAAATCCAACAAGATCTCTCGTAACACTAAGGTACGCATATTTAACACCAATGTAAAATCAGTTCTGATGTATGGCTGCGAAACTTGGAAAGTCACTAAAGAAATTACCCATAAACTCCAAGTTTTTATTAACAGATGTCTGCGCAGAATTTTTCGCATTACTTGGTCAGATCATATTCCCAATACTCATCTTTGGGAATCGACAGCACAAAAACCTATCCATTTGGAAATTCAGGCAAGAAAGTGGAACTGGATTGGGCATACCCTCCGGAAGGCAGTAAACGACATCTCCAGAATGGCATTAGAGTGGAACCCTCAGGGAAACCGTCGTAGAGGCCGACCTGTATCCACATGGAGGAGAACAATATACAAAGAACTTGATGCTCACGGAACTACCTGGCGCCAGGTGAAAAGGCTTGCTCTTCACAGACCCCGATGGCGCGAGTTTGTAAAGGCCCTATGCTCCAGCGAGGAGATCAAGGACACAATATATATTTAATGATATTAATGCTAATAATTGCAATATAATTAAATAGGTGTGGAAAAAATATATAATTACATTGAAGAAATGTTAGCTAAATCTAATATAAATCTAATGAGTTCGATAGGCTTGTTTACTGCTACACAATTTGTCCAAATTTGCTTCTAAAATAGTAGATATTACCATTAGGGTCATTCCATGTGAATTCACCAAAAGCCTCCCACTCGACCCTTTCTAAATCTAATGAAATTTTGTAATAAAGTAGCCCTAGACCTCATATGAAATTGTGCAAAATATTAGAGCTCAATCTGCTTTGGTTCTTAAGTAGGTCCATGTTCAATGGGCTCTCATACCGTTAATGCGTACATATCGTAAAAAGAGCCAACTTTGACCCTTTATCAAATCACGTCTAGTTGCCAGAGAGGTGTGAAATTTGGCATACCAGGACAACTTTTGGTGCAAAATATAGCAGTGTAATCAAAAAAGTAGTTTGGGTAGCCATTCAGCTACCAATCCATGCTAAAATCACTGCCAAATTTTGTCGCGAGAAATTTGGAGACCACTTTCTCATCACAAAACGGTCTAAGCGCCATGATTTTTTGCAACGATGTATAACAAGCTATGCAATACTATGCAGTGCTGCAATAGCAACTCTGTTGTATTCATATGTCCAGAGATGGTCCACTTGAAAGTTGGCTAAAAATTTTTTTTGTGCAAAACTAGTCAACTTTCAAGGCAAAATATCTCAATATGCGTCATTCCCAATTTGGTTTTGAATGCCACCATTGGATAGATCAGATTTTTCTGCACAAGAGTAACTTTTATTTAGATTGGGATCTGCATTCCTAGTTCAGCCACAGGACTCTGAAAATGACACTTTTATATGCGAGGCGTACGTTAGCTGCTTTGTATCCAATGTATCCCGATCTGTGTGAATCCACTGTTTAAAGACAATAGCACTGTCAGGATCATGTTCTTCAAAAACCTTTTCCAAAAAAGTTTCCAGTACTCCACTTCCCGGACAACTTTCACACTGGTGGAGCATTCAGGCCTTTGATTCTAGGCTACACACTGTTTTTGCAATCAAATTCTTGTAGTCTTCTTTGATCGGGCTGGCAGCTAGCATTAACTTCACATTTTGGTGGATTGTGCATACACATACAGAATGCATTCCTGATGATCCAATTGTCATGCACCATTTTGGCCGTAAATCGCAAAATTTTGAAAAGCCAATTTCAGGTCCATTTCGCTCACGGTATTCAACAAACATCTCCTTCAAATTGCTTAACAGCAAATATTTCTGCTTCTGAACTTTTATACCATTTATTCGAATGGAAATGCAGTCTTTCTTTCCGGGACACATTCGACTAAATTCTTCACCCTCAAAAAACTGTACTACCCTTTCCTTCACTTCCTCAGGAACTGACTTGCCCTGTTTTTTCTTAGGAATTGCTAGTATTTCCTGTTTTTCTTTCAGCTTGCTAGCTTCGCGAACCATGTATTCTGAAACTTTGAATTGCTCCATTGTCTTTTTGATAGACCAGCTTTGTGTCACAAGGGTTAGGATTTGTATTTTTTCTTAGCGCTTTGCTACATGCAATTTTATTTCCTGTGCTTGGCTAATCTTACGCTTTGCATAACCATGCTTATCCCTAGCACTAACTCGTTGAAATTTAATAGGTGAGATGCCTAATACTGATAAACTTGTGTTTACACTTTCAGAGATTTCCATATTATTAGCCGGGCCATCAGAATCAGTAGAGCTGGACTCACTTACCTGCTTACTGTCGAATTCCTTTCTGCATGATGTGCACAACTTTTGGCCAGGCTTAATACTGACTTTCAGCATATCTGACATTTTCTCTGCAGTAGCTACTATGATTGGTCGCAAATCTTTTCACTTTACATGGCATTTCTTCTTGAAGGGATTGCAGCAAGTTTTTTGCAAAAATTCAAATTTCGTCAACAGCAAAGCTTCATGATGGAAGCATACTTGAGAATCTCCATCTAAGTTCAGTTCACTTCACTTTGCTATCAGTTTTTGATCTTCTGCACTATACTGTTTTAGAAACTTCAAGCCTTTGGTGGGAGTGTAGGTTGTCAAGTGACATTCAGAAGAGCCACGCTCATGGCTAGCAATAGCACATGGCAATAAACCAATGAAATCCTGATCCATGACGTATCCGTAATCGAATTCAAATCAAATTATTTAACTAACTGAATTCAGTAATTTCAAGTGAGATCTGTAATACATTAATATTAATATTGCTTTTATATAAATACACAAATAAGTAAACAGCAATGTTTGACCTGCTGACATGATACTACAAAGATGTAAAGATAAATATAGAACAGGAACCTAAAATAGCACTGATTGTTTAATAATAATTCTGAATCCCACCAAAAAATGATCTACCCAATGAGGCTTAAAATTTATCCAATCAGTTTGGATATAAATTTGCTAGCAGTCATGATCAGTGCACAAAGAATCTATGGAGGATCATTATTTGATTTTTTCGATATCGCACCAAGTTATGTCAAGTTATGTGGCTGAACTAGGAATTCAGATCCCAATCTAAATAAAAGTTACTCTTGTGCAGAAAAATCTGCTTTATCCAAAGGTGTTATTCAAAACCAAATTGGGAATGACGCATATTGAGATATTTTGCCTTGAAAGTTGACTAGTTTTGCACAAAACATTTTTTAGGACAACTTTCAAGTGGACCATCTCTGGACATATGAATACAACAGAGTCGCTATTGCATCACTGCATAATATTGTGCTTGATATACATCGTTGCAAAAGATCATAGCGTTTAGAGCTGATGAGTAAGTGGTCTCCAAATTGGGGTCCAAATTTCTCGCGACAAAATTTGGCAGTGATTTTAGCATGGATGGATAGCTGAATGGCCACCCATACTGCTTTTTCGATTACACTACGTTATTCTACACCAAAAGTTGTCCTGGTATGTCAAATTTCACACTCCTACAGGCAATAGAAGTGATTGAACAAAGGGTTGGTCATTTTTGCGGTATTTACGCATAAACGCGACGAGAGCCCATTGAATATGGACCTGTTATTTAAGAACCAAAAAAGATTGAGCGCTAATATTTTACAAAGTGTCATTTGGGGTCTAGGGCTATCTACTACAAAATTTCATGGCATTTGGAGAGCGTCCAGTGGGAGCCATAGGTGACTTTTTGGGGATTTGAGATGGAATGACCTATTAGTTCACGTTTAACTCATATTTCTAAAACATTGTCACTAAATTTGTTATCATAAATGAACGCTTTTAAATTGACAAACATGTCTTAATACTTTCTGAATATTTATTTTTTAACTTTATGCACTCATCTGTTTCATCATTGAACCTTAGAATACAATGAATTTAATAAATTTGGACATATTTAATCTACTAGAAAACTTATCGGGGGTTAAAAAATACTGGTTAAACATGCACTGACCAGTTTTTACGTCAGATGCATTCTCTTCCAATTTATCTTCACATTCACTGGTGTCCACAGGTTCAGACTTGATGTAAATCTCCTCTATTTTGATATTATCATGGTATACGTCATTTGTAACTTCATGTTTGATTCCTGCAATAAACAGATCATAGCCAAATATTAACTCATAACTTACTACAAAAATATACCATTTAACTCGTTCACTACCGGCATTTAATATATCAGCCAACATGTTTTTTTCTGACAAACTAGTGCAAAAGTATGTGAACGGTTCATCACAATAAACTGGCTGTTTGTAAACACTCGACTATTAGAACAATTACAAAAATATAGCGCAAAATTTCCATTCAATCTGGAGATCGAAAGGCAAAAATAATATAGCAGCTAATGGATAAAGATGGTTAATCAAACATTCCTGTAATAAACTATCACAATAAAATATAAATGACAGTATTAAGTGTGAATTAAATGAGAATGTACTGACTACTGACCATTCTCACATTTCTTCATATTCCTTACTTCATGTTCATCGACTACTCTATAATCTGTCTTAATATTAATCTCATTTTTAATAATAGCACTGTCTCTCGTATCATGCATATTCATTTCTGAAACAAAAACCGTCCAGGAATTTTTTGATTTTCAAATAAGTAAAATTACTTGTGCTATAATTAGATTTCTTTATTAATTTCAGTGTTCACCTGTCCGTGCCGATCATAAGAGAGGTTTATCTGCGGTATTATGTTGAACTAAGCTAATAGCTAAAATTTTTGACGCACAATTCGCGACTGCAAATAACAGTGAGACATCTGGTGGTGACTGGCTAAATTAAACAGAAGCGTATATTTGGATAATATTTGTAACGTGTTGTGCTGCAGTTTATGTGAATTAAGAAGTATTTTAAAATATAGTGACTTAAATACAGTGATTTTTTGCCGAAATATTGTTTGAACAGATAAATATTAGGAAAAAACTTCTGACATATACGCTTCTCGACCGCCATCAGCTGTTGTACGCAGCGCCGCCAACGTTAGTTTCAGTCGCGAATAGCGATGGCTGTTTGCATCTAACACAACCCCTTAACTTAAATAATAAACTAACCAAACTAACGAAAATAAAATATAAAAAACACAATTCAAGACAAAAATATAATTAAATTCCTCCTATACTCTGAGTCAAATAAGAAGTGAGTAGACTTCGTTCAACTTAAGCTCAACACAGCCGGATGTTAGCTGTTGCGGATGATTGGGTGTTATGAGACAGCGTTTGTTTTAACCTAAGCAACGCGGTTGTAATATAATAAAAACATGTTTTTTTGAGTAGTAATATATGTCAGTTAAGTGTAGAGAAACGTGATAATTTGTATTCTAAGTAAAGAATTTTGCAACCAAAAGGAGTTGTACGGGTATTGTTTTCACTTTTGGCAGGATTTACAACATTTGGCGACCGTGACAGGACTTAGAATACATATTATTAATTGTTAATCTAGATTGTCTCATTAGTGCATGAAGTTATAAATTTAGATTTTTTTGCTTGATTTATATTAAAATAAGGTCCTTTTGTGTATTATAAGGCAACTCAGTAGTATTGTTTCTTGGGACTAATAGCACATGCGCTACGGCAAGATTGTCAAACCCATTTCATCCTCCGGCCATTTTTTTAACCAGTAAAATTCACGCGGGCCGCACGATATGTGTTTATATTATTATTAATTGTTTTTCATTTTTCTGAATATTTATTTCAAGGCAGTAAAGAAATAACATTTAAATAACAAATAGTGATGGCTTTAGTCTTGATTGGAATTAGTCTTGGCCGGAACAATCCAAATACATGTTATTACCTCAGCAACATCGCTCCTAAACATGCCGAATCTTCGGTTGACCTGGGTATTACAATCACACCTACCTTAGAATGGTCAATACACGTCATCAATGTCGTTAGAAGAGCAAATAAATCCCTCTTCATCATTAAGAAATTATTTCCTCACCTAACCCCATGCTTATTTCGCTAAATGTACCTGTCCTATGTCCGCCTACTCCTGGAGTTTGCTTTCGTAGTCTGATCCCTGTACCTTCAACGCGACATCCTATTACTGGCAGGAGTCCAGAGACACGCCACTCGTCTTCCAAGATGTCTCAGAGCTCTGTCATACGAAGAGCGGCTCGAGAGGCTAAATCTGCCCTCTTTTGCAGTCCGCAGAGCTCGAGGTGAACTCATTCAGATGTACAGAGCGACAACTGAAAAGATTTCTACGGACATGTCGCCTCTGTACTCCATCAACGCCAACCAACGACTTAGAGGCCCCTCTCTGAAGCTCCGCCACGACAAGTACGGAAAGCAACTGCGACAAAATTTTCAAACTAATCGTGTGTTCGACCAATGAAACGCCTTACCCGAGAGCGCCGTGTCAGCACCGTCCATCAATTCCTTCAAAGCTCGAATAAACCCGAATTTATAAAACTATTTATTTTTATATTATTTTAAATATATACTAATACATTTGTATTTTTGTTGTATTCTTGAGCATAACAAGAATTTTAGCTTCTGCTCTTTACATTGTAATAATAATAATAATTATAGTTGAAGGTAATGGGATTCGGACCAGTCAGAAAATAAAAACAAATTTATTAACTTCGCTTACGTTTCGATTTAATTTAAATCTTCATCAAAGCTTAGTTAATAGTCACGATATAAAATAACAAATTAAAAATTAATAAAAAACTCATCTCTGAGTTCAATGACCGGACAATATGATGTTTTTTATTAATTTTTAATTTGTTATTTTATATCGTGACTATTAACTAAGCTCTGATGAAGATTTAAATTAAATCGAAACGTAAGCGAAGTTAATAAATTTGTTTTTATTTTCTGACTGGTCCAAATCCCATTACCTTCAACTATAATTACTAACTTACGGACATTACTCATCTAATCAAAATAATAATAATAATAATTAAATTTTGCCAAAATATTATCTTTATCGAACAACAAAATAAAACCGGGTCGAAATTAGCGTACTGGTACTGTAGACAGTCGTTGCATCTCTAGCAAAGTGTTAATTAAAAGCTTTGCTTACGAGTATATTATTTGGAATCACGGGGAATCACAGATCTACCGACTATCGCATGGCCTTGGCTAACTACAATAGTTACTGCCCGACTATTGGTTTTCCACCCTTTACCGAAGTCTTGACACCGCGACCCGAACAGATACTGTCACGAGTTATTTTTTATACTATATAAGACATATAGTATAAGTCGATGCGGGCCGCGTATATGTAAGACTTAAAATTAGTAGAGTTAGTAATTCAAAATAAGTATTTATTTGGAATTTATGAAAGTTTATAAAATAATATAAGTAATATATATATATATATAACATACAATTATATTTATAGCCTAGTATTGGTATGAAAGTTTTCAAAAAATAATTTTGAATATCCACACAGTCACATTTTATGCATATAAAATTAATATTTTTAACACACTCCTTACATCGCATACCAGTTTCCTTAAATCGCATAATATGGTCAACATTATCATATCTAATAGAGCTTATGGAAGTTGGAACTGCTGATTATCCTCTTTTAGCATTAGTGCTATATGTGCTTAAAAGGCATAGAGATATGTACCTTTTAAATGCCAATAACGATGAACAGTGCACAGCGTTTGGTTTTAACGTTGTCATTAACAGCCAAGCATTAACAAAACTTGTATACAGAATGTATGGAAATATTGGCCAATACCGTTTTCGCTGTCTTATTCGACTGCTGTATAAGGTATAAATACTATCTTGTCTACGCCACCCATATTTCTATTATAGTTAAGATTCGTTTTTATTTTGCTCTTCGAAATTCTGTCCCAGTGATAGCATTGACGAAAGAATTTTCTTCAAAATTTGAAACAAAACAAAAACAACTTTATAAGCTTTCCACTGCACTAAAAGTTGGTCTTTATTATGGATCAATTAATAAGTTGGTACATTTGACCAAAGATTATTCTTGATTCGCTTTGCTCCATTTATACTCTGTGTAGCAGTGCTGGTTTGAAAACGGTTAAAGGACATTAGGTCTTCTTCATCAAAGTCATCATCATTATATTTTAATCAGACAGCTGATTGAAACGAATGGGAAAGTTGTCCTAATTTGTTTACATGTTAAATCTTCGATTTACAATGAGTAAAAAACAGCTATCCTTACTAAGGCCCCGTCTTTCCACCTTCTGATAAACTTCTGGGTAACTATCTGATAGATAAAGTTATCTTATACTTTATCTGTTGGATAAATGTCATCCCGCCTTTCAATTCAAATTTATCTGTCAGATAGTTATCTGACGGATAATGAGACTGACATATTGAATCCTCAGATTGGTAACACTGAATATGTAACTGAAATAGGCGTTGAGAAACATTTTTTTTTGTTTCTCTATGGAAATAAATAAATAAATTGGTAAACTGACAGCTGTCGAGTCGTTTTTTCGGTTATTGTCATTAACAAAATTAAATTTATGTATGCGTTATACAAGATTTTAGCAATTATTAATGTCGTAAGCATGTAATAAAATTGGAGGAATGAAAAATAGATAGTAGATATTAATAATAATTGTTCTAGGTTTATTTAATTTTTTAATTTTATAATGATTGATGTAAATACAAAATAAGTTATAATAAATTTGAAAATAAGAAATTAAATAACGGATTATTCTTTCGTTTTAATTTCTTCTGAGTAATCAGTTTCTTCAGGTATGTCACCGACACAGTACTGATCTTTTGTGGGTGGTTCTTCATATCCACTCTTGTAACGTTAAAGTTGAGTAATACTGCAGTTGCTAACCAATTATAATCTTATTGCTCAAATTCGAAGCGTATATTAGAATTATTAAACATTGTATTGTAAGGCGTGGATCCTGGCTAACGTTTAATATGAAATATCCTTCTCGACTCCGTTTACTTCAGCCTTTTTTTTCACAGAAGAAAGCAGTTTCACTAACATTTCATCCCAGGTTGCAACCATAACATTTCATGTCCTAATTTGCGCCTCATTGTACAAAACTTCAGCTGTCAAGCCGTTTTATTGGTTATTTTGATTAATAAAGTCAAATGTAAGTATATTTTTTACAAATTTTTAGCAATTAATATTGTCGCAAATATGTTCTAAGAATTTGTTTCACAGATGGATATTAAAAAGCGACAATTTCACACAGGAAGAAATTCGCACTTTGGTCGATCTGGTTGTGCAGTATAAGACCGTAATCGAAAATAAAAAGACTGATGCAACAACTTGGAAAGAAAAAGAGGATAACTGGAAAGCAAAAGCAAAAATAGCAAAAGAATTCAATTCAAGATATATTGTTCAGCGGGAAGCCAAAAAATTAAAACTGAAATGTGAGGGAGTAAAAAATAAATAAAAAAGAGAATTGGCGGAACAGAAGAACGAAATGTTTACAACGGGGGGGTGGTCCGTATAAAGACGTACCACTTTTGGATTACGAGAACGCTGATAGTAATGGACTCCCAGGTGGATGGTCTAGCTCCTGTTGGTTGTGATAAAGTAAATAGAAAACCAATAGCGAAAAATATTATAGGCTTGTTAATTATTTTTTGTATTAAAAGTATTATAGTCTCAAGTTTTTTGCGTTTCCGGATTTTGTTAATAATGATAATTGGACATCATCCTGTTTGATGACTGAAGTTATCTCGTGTGTAATTTCATATAGATTCTAGTGGGTAGTTGGACGTGAGAAATACTTTATTAGTTCTAGGTCGCCAATAACGTCGAATATTCATAGGATTTAATCCCGTTTCAAGTTTTATAATAAAAATATATATTCTCATTTATTTCAGATAATGATATAAGTATAGCGGAAGTGTTTGAAGAATATTCGGACGTCACAACATTGGTACTATCCGAGATAAATATTAATGTAATTATTATTTTATTTATATACTATTCGAAATTTTGTACTGCCCATTCAACAATGGCTCGTAGTTCTTACGGGCCGATATATCCATCTTTTGATAAATTTTCAAGTATCTAACTGCCTGATAAACATATTGTATTAGTTGCTTTAGCAAATAAGTTACCAGCAAGTTACTCAGAACTTAGCAGAAAGTCGATATACTGACCCTAAAACCAAACTTTATAATAACTTGATTTTTAAATTTGATATTTTTATGAGATAGACTGAAACGTCAACGCTACCTGAATCGCCAATATACAATGTACACTCCACTCCCTCTACATCAGGTGTAAGTAATTGTTTTAGTTAGGCATTGATGGTTTGAACTAGTTACAAATCTTAAATCTGACTACAGATTCAAAACAGAAAATGGAGTGAAACTTTAAAAAAAAATAAAAATCCTAAACTTCGCATTAAAAGAAAAATACAAGAAAGTACATGTGAGCAATTAAATATTTTAACAGAAGCAAAGTTAAAATTGATAAAAAAAGAAGAAGAGTTATTAGACAGAGAAGAAGAAAGAAGACAGAGTATTTATGATAAAACTATGCGAAATTTAATTGAAGGACAAAATAGGAAAAACGAAGAACACAAAATTAAGATGAAAATATTGCACTTAAATTTAAAAGAAAAACAACTAGCTTGTCTAGATAGTTGGGAAGATAAAAAATAATATAGTATATTAATAATAATTGTTTTGTACATAATAATAATAATTTATAATATATTTTGAAAATGGTCAATTAGATTACGGCGTGTTCTTTCGTTCTCATTTCTTCTAGGTAATCCTGGACATGTAGGGACATCAGGTTCTTCAGGTGCATCATCTACACGATATTGATCATCTAGAGGTGGTTCTTCATGTTCCACTCTTGCAATATTATGTAATACTACAGTTGCAACTATAATTTTTTGTGCAAGTGGTACATGACAGCGCATTCCCAATCCTACCACAGGAAACCTTCTCTTCCAGATACCAAAAGTTTTCTCTATAACATTTCGTGTCCTAATTTGCGCCTCATTGTACAAAACTTCAGCTTCCATATTTGTATTGTTTATTGGTGTCAACAAATACGGTTTTAACGCATATCCTCCGTCACCAAGTACCAAAGCATTTCCGTAATCACCTCGCTCAAATTCGAAACGAATATTAGAGTTGTTAAAAATTGTACTGTCATGCGTGGAACCCGGCCAGCGGGCCACAATGTTGACAAATTTAAATTTTGCATCGCACATAGCTTGAACGTTCAATACAAAATAGCCTTTGCGACACCTGTAAACTTCGGCGTTTTCTCCTCCAGGAGACTGTAATTTTATTAAGGTTCCATCCAAAGCTGCAATCACTCGCGGAAACCGGGAGATTTCATAAAATTCTCGCTGAAGCTTGTGTCTTTCATTTTCCGTACGAAGCATGTGAATAAAATCGGGACATAAATTGGATATTGCACGAGTTACTTTCTGCACAATTTTTGCTACCGTTGATTTGTGCACACCCGCAAAGTCTCCCTGTACAATATAAAAGCTTCCCGTGACAAAAAAACGCAGAGCTATTAGTAATTGCTGCATTGGGGTTAAGGCATTATTTCTACAATTAATAAAATTCAAACATGTTAGTAGAAACCGAGAAATTATATTTTTTAAATATTGATATCTACCTTTCCGTTTTATGTCGTAAGTTATGCTCAATTTTTGGTAATAGAATATCAACAGTTTCTTTTTTTAAACGAAATCTTTTAAAAAATTCAATGTCTGACCGTTGGTCGTAGTCATGTCTTTTACGAATTGTGTAATTTCGTTCTTGACGTCCATAAATGTCTATATCCATAATAACGTCAAATATATTGATTATATTGCATAGATAAAGAAAGATATTTATTATTCAATTAATTTAAAAACAAAATAATTTTGACAGTTACAGCACTTATTTGTTACTTATTCGCTACTATGACTACCGAATAACTTATCTATTCTATTCTATTTTATTTTATTATGGCCTAGGCAAATAACTTATCTACCCGATAGCATAAAAACAATAAAGCGAATTTCTTCCTGTGTGAAATTGCCGCTTCTTTGTTGCTATTTAATATCCATCTGTGAAACAAATTCTTAGAACATATTTGCGACAATATTAATTGCTAAAAATTTGTAAAAAATATACTTACATTTGACTTTATTAATCAAAATAACCAATAAAACGGCTTGACAGCTGAAGTTTTGTACAATAAGGCGCAAATTAGGACACGATATGTTATGGTTGCAACCTGGGATGAAATGTTAGTGAAACTGCTTTCTTCTGTGAAAAAAAAAAGGCTGAAGTAAACGGTGACGAGAAGGATATTTTATATTAAACGTTAGCCGGGATCCACGCCTTACAATACAATGTTTAATAATTCGAATATACGCTTCGAATTTGAGCAATAAGATTATAATTGGTATAGTAGCAACTGCAGTATCCCGGTTATGGCATGGAAATTTTCAATGAATAAAATGCATCTACTGGATAATGGCCTCAGTAGCTAAGTCCGAAATTAAAAAAAAAAGTTATTCCTACGAATAAACTATGCTATCTGGTAGATAAGTTATTCGGTAGTCAAAGTAGCGAATAAGTAACAAATAAGTGCTGTCACTGTCAAAAAGTTAGAAATTAAATGATTTCTTGGTACAATAAATTGCAAAATGGACTTGAAAAAAGATAATTTGTTTGAATTTTATTATTTGTAGAAATAATGCTTTAACTCCAAAATAACAATGCACCAGTCCACGGTGAGAAAAAATATGAAGAAAGTATCTCGTGCAATATCCAGCTTATGTCTGATTTCATTTGTATGCCTTGTACGGGAAATTAAATACACAAATTTCAACGAGTATTTTACGAAATTGTCCCTTATCCACGAGTGGTTGCAGCCTGGGATGAAATGTTAGTGAAACTGCTTTCTTCTGTGAAAAAAAGGAAGTAAACGGTGTCGAGAAGGATATTTTATATTAAACGTTAGCCGGGATCCACGCCTTACAATACAATGTTTAATAATTCTAATATTCGCTTCGAATTTGAGCAATAAGATTATAATTGGTATAGTAGCAACTGCAGTAATACGCAACTTTAACGTTACAAGAGTGGATATGATGAACCACCAACAAAAGATCATTACTGTGTCGGTGACGTACCTGAAAAAACTGATTACTCAGAAAAAATTAAAATTAAAGAATACTCCGTGATTTAATTATCTTATTTTCAAATTTATTATAACTTATTTTGTATTTACATCAATCATAATAAAATTAATAATTGCTAAAATCTTGTATAACGCATACATAAATTAAATTTTGTTAATGACAATAACCAAAAAACGGCTCGACAGCTGTCAGTTTACGAATTTATTTATTTATTTCTATAGAGAAACAAACAAAAAATCTTTCTCAACGCCTATTTCAGTTACACATTCAGTGTTACCAATCTGAAGATTCAATATGTCAGTCTCATTATCCGTTAGATAGCTATCTGAAAGATAAATATGAATTGAAAGACGGGATGACATTTATCCAACAGATAAAGTATCAGATAGTTACCCAGAAGTTTATCAGAAGGTGGAAAAACCGGCCCTAAATCATTTTAACTTTTTAAGTGTAACACCTTCTTCTAAGTATGTTGTTGAAGGAGAGGAGTTGTACGCTGGTCACCTTATATTATGCGGAATTTTGGAAAAAAATGATGAGCATGTTGACATATGTTGGTTATGTTTACAAACAAGCAATCTAATATCACTACCTCACAAAGTCAATGGAAAATTAAAACAGCAAGATAACCTACACCTATAAACCGCAACCTTTATTAGAAACTCGCTGCCTAAAAAACTTAATTAAAAATGTAAGCAGACAGTTCAGTGAAAAAAATTAAGGAAGAAAATACTTACAGACCAAAGCGGAGGACAGAAATTCAGAAAATCGCTTTAGGTGCGGGGAGAGAATTCGTCTAGGGCCCGTCCTGAAGGCAATCATTTGGAAAAAAGAGTACTTAGAACTGCACTCTAGGGTCTAGAGAACCCTAAACACAGTTGTGACACTCACAGCTGTGGCATTGAAATTAGTGCAACAGATGTTAACCGAAAGGCGAGAAAATAAACATAAAATGGGGACCAATAAACCTTAGTGTAATTCTACGGTTAAACTTTGTAACTGATCACATTTTCTTGATTTGGCTTCAGAATAGTTTCGTTTAGGTCCTTTGCTCTAAATGTTTTATTACGTTTTATATGTTTTATTATGTTTTCATTCAAAAGGTCTTGATACAGAATGCGTTCGTTTGTGCCTAATAAGACTTGATGAATGTCTAAATGCTGTACTGCACTGATCACATATGAATGGTTTCTCCCCAGAATGTATTTTTTTGTGACTTTTGAGGTGCGATGCTCTAGTAAATGCTTTATCACATTGATCACATTTGAATGGTCTCTCCCCAGAATGTGTTCGTTTGTGACTAATAAGATTTGGTAACTGTTTAAATGATAAATCACACTGCTCACACTTGTATGGTTTTTCTTCAGAATGTATTCGTTTATGTGTAATAAGACTTGATGATACTGAAAATGCTTTATTACACTGATCACATTTGTATGGTTTCTCCCCAGAATGAATTCGTTTGTGAATTTTGAGGAGTGATGATCTTGTAAATGCTTTATTACACTGAAAACATTTGAATGGTTTCTCGCCGGAATGTATTCGTTTGTGGGTAATGAGATTTGATGATAATATAAATGCTTTATTACACTGATCACATTTAAATCGTTTCTCTTCAGAATGTACTCGTTTATGTAAAACAAGATGTTTTTTTATGGTAAATGCTTTATTACAATGTTCACATTTAAAAGGTTCTTCTGTAGAATGTATTCGTTTGTGAGTAATAAGACTGGTTGACTTTGCAAATGCTCTATCACACTGATTACACTTGAATGGCTTCTCGCCAGTGTGAACTAATCTGTGTCTAACAAGATCTTTCTTTGCTTTAAATGCCTTTTTACACTGTTCACATTTAAAAGGTCTTTCTGCAGAATGCATTCGTTTATGTATAATGAGTTGTGATGGCCATGTAAATGTTTTATTACACTGCTCACATGTGAATAACTTCTGTCCAGAATGTTCTCTTTTATGTTCAAGGAAGGCACTGGCTCGATCAAATGTCTTCTTACATATATTGCATTTATTTATTGTTATGAATTGTTTAAATCTGTGTTTTGACACTGGACTCCCATCTGGATCATTGGAAGATGATGCTCGAACTGCAAACAAACTTATATTGATTAATGGGATAAAAATTGCAGAAAAAGTTTGCGTATTACTATACATACGCTACAACAAAAATATCAAATCGTCAAGGATGAAATTTGTGGTTAATAATATTGCCAACTTGAACAGCATATTATTTGACATTGGCTTAATATTTTACCGTTCTGTTTAAAGAAATCATTGTATGCTATTAAAAATATCAAAAACTTTTTTTTTAAATTAATTTTGTTGAAAATGGAACGGTCGAAAATTTGCACTATTATGAAGTATGAGTTCTTACGTGGAACTACGGTATCGCAGTCCTCGCGAAACATTAATAGTGTATTTGGCTCTAGTGTTACTACGCAGCAGACAATATCAAATTGGTTCGCCAAATGACAGAACTTAAAAACCATATAAAAAAAAAAAACCGGCTCATTGATCACAGCATTTGGAGTCTTCTTCATCATCCTCCACACACACCAGACCTAGCCTTCACTGACTACCACTTCTTCCGCAATTTGGACAACTTTTTAATAGGAAAACAGTTAAATTCCAACAATGCTGTAAAACTGGCTTTCCAGGAATTCATTGAGTCTCGTCCGCCAGGGTTTTATACCACCGGCTTGAATAACCTGCCGCTTAAATGGCAAAAGTGTAAAGACAATATGGGTGCATACTTTGATGAATAAAATAATTCCTTATATTTGTAAGTTATCAACAAACTTTGCCTTTTTTCTACAACTTTCATCCTTGACGACCTAATATTACTTTTAGTTAAGGCTATCTGAGATCCCGTTCAGGTGTTTAAGGATATTTTTGGCAAAACTTAGCTCCATCAACGACTGCCGTGATCTAGAAGTCGATTTGTCGCGGTTATAATTCTGCTCTGTCTGGCCCGTTATAGTGTCATCCATAATGACCAAAACTACAGTGATATTTGTCTCGTCATTAAGTTATAATTGTGTATATTTATATCCGTAGCCACGATATCATGTAATTTCAATGTGAAATAACTCATTTAACGCTACGTATAACCCCCAGAAATTATTAGTTTCTTATACAAAACTGAAATAAAATTAGTGACAATCTATACATCAAATTTTGCACCGACTTTTAATCTATCTAATAGGATATTATTGATTGTAGAAAAAAATATTGATATCGCCCAATAACTTAATAATATGTATCAGACAATAATGTTCTGTATTTTTTACATATATTTGTGTATTTCAAATAACTTTTGTAATTATATAGTTTTGTGTAGAAATGTTCAAATAATACATCTTTTTTTTCGACATGATTGTTTATAGTTTAGTATCTTCGTCCAAAAATATTATACTTGATGATAATGAAATGCCACGTAGTACACGTATTCTTTACATAAATTAAATCATTTTTACCTGCAGCACTTATCTTGAGAACCGCGGCAGATTCGATATGGCGACAAAAGTAGATTACTAAGGCCCGGTCTTTCCACCTTCAGATAAAGTCCCAGGTAACTATCTGACAGATAAGGTTATTTGTAACTTCATCTGCTGAGTAAATGTCATCCCTTCTTTCTATACAAATGTATCTATCGGATAGTTATCTAACGAAAAATGAGACTGACGTATTGGATTCACTGACTGGTATTGACATTTATTCAGCAGATGAAGTAACAAATAACCTTATCTGTCAGATAGTTACCTGGGACTTTAACTGAAGGTGGAAAGACCGGGCCTAAGTACAATAACTATAAGTAGTTTTCACAATAGAACAAAATATTTCAGAACATATTTGTATAATGAAGCTTTAGCTACAATTTGCCGCATAGTACACAAATATACGTCAAATAGTTTACAAGATGGCGTATATAATGTAATTTGTTTATTTACAATTACAAGACAGTTCTTTTTCGAATAAAAAATATCCTTTTAGATAGGTAAAAAATCGCTGCAAATTTTGACGTATAAATCGTTACTAATTTTATTTCACATTGTTAGTTCCGTATAAGAAACTACAGGGTTGTGCACCTCCTTAATGAATAAATTGTAATAATTACACAGGTCAACAATGTTTTACTAACATGTATGAAAGTAATGATGTTTAGTTAACTCCAATACCCTGATTCTAAATCTGAACTCAAAAATATTGTACGAGGTCACAATTTTTGTTTATTCATGAAACAAATTTAAACGTAATTATTTGTATTTTGGCGTTCATGCAAACAGAGGACATAGTTAGAAAGGGTAACGTAGGAGGGTATTTTGTTATTGTTTTCGTTTTATTTATGACCTTACAGTATTTTAATCGCAGTTTGGACGTAACACAAGTGCGAAAAATAGTGTATAATAGTTTAATGTTATATAATTACAATGAAGGGACACCATCGTGGCTGTATTAATTTGCCAGACAATTTTTGTTATGTGTGTGGTCAATTTACAACAAAAACACAACGTAGGATCATAACAAATGTAGTAAAACAAGTCTATTATAATTATTTTGGCGGCCATGTTGGAGACCAAGATAAAACCTGTGTGCCACATATTATGCATATTGTGCTATGTAAATTTAGTTCAGTGGTTGATCATATCAGTGGTAGCATACCAATAATATGGCGTGAAACTACAAATCACTCTACAGACAGTTGTTACTGTTGTGTGAAACAAATTTCTGGACTTCAAAAAAAAAAAAAAAATCAAAAATAAAATTGAATATTCTGCGTTCCTTCTGTTATGAAATCAGTGTCACATGGGACTGAAATTCCAGTTCCTAAACCACCTTCTGATAGGGAACAGATTCTAAATTTATTTGATGAAATTCTAGAAGAGCACATAGTAGGTCCATCGACTTCTTCCGATCCGGATTACGACTTTCGAAGCAGTGCCGAACTACATCTCAGAACTCAAACTGAACTAAACGATTTAGTGCGAGATTAAGATTTAAATTTAAAGTGACGAGCAAGGTGAAATGTTTCACCAGAATATAAGTACAATTGAATATTGTTACCAGGGAAGGTGGGATTCAACCATGATGGGAGACTAGTGCTGGTTTTTGCAGAGGGAAGATGATACCGTGCATAGAAGAAAAAAATAACTTTTTTATCTATGAAAAACTTTTATTTATGATTTATATTTTGTCAAAGTTTTTTAGTATTGTTTTTTTTTTTACACAATACAAATTTATTTTCATTAATACAGTTGTATATATATTTTTTTAAATGATTCCTTGTAACAGTTACACTGATAATAACGTAAATTCTTCAAAGTTGAACAACTAAAAGTTTGAGGTTGCTAGAAACTTGTTACTGACATTTTCGTGAATAGCAGGTTTTGTTTATCCTAATACAATTAATTTTACTCATGTTATATGTTTAAAAAAAAAAAAAGTTTGTTGCCTAGGGTTTATTAAGAACTTACTACAACTAGCACACTATTAGTCATTGTACTCCTGTCCATGTTGTAGCAGGGAAAAAATTAAGGGATAGAGATAATAAAAATAAACTAACTAGGGAAATTCTTTAATGCCCGGTTGCAAGAATGGAGATCAAGTCTCATATCAACTGATCTCGAATCACCGTTGATACCAGATTAAATTTTAACACCATTGTTTGAATGCAAGATCAGTTGATACTGTACTTTGTGACTTAATCGTGCATTTCATAGTTTTTACTGGGTCAAGTAATTGTGAATGAACTATTCTAACCTAAAATTGTATTCGATCTGTCATATTGTTATAGCGACGTATACTTGCAATATTACACATAATTAGTTTGTTATTAGTTTAAATATTTGTTATTAGTTTAAAAATATGTTTATTAGTTTAAATATAAAGCTGCGTTCCCACCTCAGTAATTTAACACTCTGTGCGTTGTAGATAGTTTTTAAACGAGTGCAATTGGTATGATCGGACAAGCTCGTACTATCTCGCTCAACAGTAGTATGCAACGACAAAGCACGAGCATGTCCGATCATACCAAATGACCGCGTTTAAAAATTATCCATAGCGTACAACGTATAGATTTACAGAGGTGGGAATGCAGCTTTAATTTAAAAATAAGTTTATTAGTTTAAATATTAGTTTATTAGTTTAAAAACAAGTTTATTAGTTTAAATATTAGTTTAAAAATAAGTTTATTAGTTTAAATATTAGTTTAAAAATAAGTTTATTAGTTTAAATATTAGTTTATTTATTTACTATCATTAGTTTTGTTACACTACAATAATTTAGTTTTTTTCTTTCCTTTTAGTTATTAATATTGTATTTTAGTTTATATAGATATAGTTCTTCATATTTTGTATTAGATTAGTATTGCCTGTTAGTTGCTTAATTAAAATTAAATTAGTTTTTTCCATTATTTTATAGATTAGTGTAGTTTAATAGATTGTTTATTCCATTACTTTATACTTAAATAGATTTTCTTCTCTTTATATTATATTATTTTATTTTTTATACATTTTCTACATTTTCTTATACATTATTTATACATATTTTTACAGACATTTTTAGATACTTTTTTAAATATTAGTTTTAGAGAAATGGCAAAACAAGTTTCATTTAAACGGGGGATAAATTTTAACGAACAAGAGAAAAGAGACTTATTGAATATTGTCGACAAATATAAAGATATTGTAGAAAACAAAAAGACAGATGGGCCAACCAGATTTTAAAAAATGCTGTATCGGGTAATGAAAGAACGGTGGCACAAATTCAGCTTGTTTATAAAAATTTAAAGCAACCTGCAAGACAACAATTACATGATGACAAGGTATGATAAAATATAGGATTAATTAAACATTTCTTTGTTCTGATTTTATTTTTTTCAAAAATACTGGTTGAGCTGTATAAAACATGTGGTGGGTCATTTACACCCAGTCTTTCTACCGTTGGAGAAAGAATAACAGGAATGTTGGGGCAACAATTTAAGCCCTTAAAAAATATCTACGACAGTACAGCTGGTTACTCAAGTGATTATATCGATACAAGTAAGTTATAAAATCTTTAAATCTAAGGTTAAATTTTACTTAATTTTCCTATTCCTGTATCTAAACTCAGGGCCGTAACTAGCTCTTTTTGGGCCCTGTTGCATAAAACCGCAAAGCTATTAATAACCTTAACCGTGGCGATAGAGGCATACCTTGGTTGCTTTTCGGCTGAATTCTATGTTCTATCAATGATAAGATATAAATAACTGTAGTTTTAGAGAACCTAAATCTTAGACGGAAATTTTCTTCATCATATTTTTCAAATGGATCTACTCGCTGTTCTATTATCCTTCTTCGTGGTGTATGTACAATATCTAATTGTTCATCGCTAGAATCGCTTGAGCTTGAATCGGAACTGGTGTTAGAAAAGGACGAGGATGAGGACGTGAACTGGAATAAATATAAACGAATGATTTATGTTTTTATTTTATGCCTGTTATAAAAATATTTAATTAATAAATAATTAAATAAATTCTAAAACTGTTATTTTATTAGGTTAATTTTTGTAACTTGTAACTTTTTATTAACTAAAACAAAACTTACTCTGTCCATATCTCCAATAAATATTCTCAGTGCTTGTATTACCGTATAAAAATGATTGAAAAAGGGGTAAACGATAATAAAAATGTTTTAAAACGAAATCTGTCATACGTCAAAATATTTAACATAAAATGGCGGTACGGCTTGATTCTCGGCTTGATCCGTGTATTTTTGGGTATCAATTTAATCCGTGATTTGTTCCGCGATCAAGAGGTAATTTGTATTCTTGCAATAGTTTGATACACGATTTGATCCAAATCAACGTTGATCGGATATCAAGCCATTTGATCCTGATTCTTGCAACCGGGCATAAGTGAGGTTATTGGCAATTTCGTATAAAATATCCCACCGTTGCCACAAGTTAAAATTAAGGGTTAGAGATAATTAAATAAACACACTAGAGATTTTGCTTAGAAGCTTTTCTTATTTTGCTATTTTAAAATTAGGTGGTGGCAGCATGTTTAGATAAGTAGTAAATATTTGAATAGAGTTGAATAAAATCAGATAAATAAACCTTGTTTTTTAAATGTTAACAATCTCAGTATTAATAGTTTAAAAGTTTAGCATTGTTTACAATTCTTCCTTAATTAATAATCACACTTAAATATTTCGCCTAGTTTGTTTATATAATTATTAAATAACCCCGTAATTTTGCCCTGTTACAATGTACTCAATAAATGGAATCTGGAAGTAATAGCACTGGAAATTTACAACTAACTAAATTATTGTCTGACCTGTATCTTGTCCAGTTTCACTCTCCTCATATTCACCGTCATCTCTGCATTCAGACTTTATGTCAATTCCCTCAGTGATGACATTAGTGTTGCAGTTAAACTGGGACGTGACATCAGAAGGTGATATGAAATATGTCTCCCGAGTATCGCGATCCTCTGAAATATAAATACTCATAGTCACCATCACTCCGTTTACAATTACCAGTGCAAATAATTTTTCATTCAATTCGCGACAGAAATTGACAAATAAAATGTATTACATTTAAACAATAATTCATGACATATAATTCATTAATTCATTAATCTTAATATTAATATTTTTCTTCTTGTCCGATTTTGACAAGAATAATCCTATCCATTGTTAAGGCAATATAAAATCCTGAAACTGGCTACAGTCTAAGCCTCGAAAATTATACTTCACAGAATTTGATAATAATTACGTTCTTTCGTCCACTGAGCTTGAAATATCGGAAATATTCTCTCAACATTTGCATTATGGCCCGTGATATGGCACGTGTACTTGACCCTCGTTGGTTAAAATTAAAAAACAGTGGCGGTGAAAGACAGGGGCGACAGAGGCACAGGCCCAGAGTGCCAGCTCTTAGGGGCATCAAAACAAACGCCTTAAATATACATATTCTGTTTACATACATATACAAGTTTTTATTAAGTTTTTCTACTTTTATTTAGATTAAAATATGATTTTTTATGTCTATATTAAACGTGTACATATTAAATACTAAATTGAACTTAAAGATGTACACATTTATTGATTATATAATAATATTCAGTCTTCCTTTGGACTTCTGAAAAATATTTAAAGCATCATATGTGCATATATTTGTATATAAATAACAAAGAAAGTCCATTTTTCAATCTTCTTACTTGTTTAAAGACGGTGTTTCAGAGAGAGTTTTTTAAATAATTTAACATAAAAAATGATCGTTCAGCAGTACGTTGTTTACTGGTAACGTCACTAATATTTTTAACAGCTTCTATATTTGATTAACTTTCTTACACATCTGAAAACATCTATAACTGATTTTAGTTGCACATTTAGATATATAGAACGATCAAGAAATCTTGTCCGTTATGACAGAAACATTTTGTTATCAAATTTATTTCCAAGAACATGTATACATAGGCGTACATTATATTTTTATTACCTTATACGATTTGATTATTAAATGAACACTATTTTTATCTACATGCCAATTAGTTGACAACAGGTATTAAGTTAGGAACACATATTTTCGTTGGTTCTCGGGTGAGTTCGGACAAACGAAGTAATCTGATTGGTTCTTTGTTAAATTGGGATTTTCAGCTGTGGATTAGAACACAGTTTTGATATTTATAAACTCATTGTTTACTGTTGTGTAACTGACAAGAAATTATGATCGCACGGTACAATGGCACCTTGATTTACAAACTTAATTTGTTCCTGACCGCCGTTCGTATCTGAAAAAGTATGTATTTAGGAACTCAATTTTCCATTATATCTTATGGGAAATTAATTAATCTGTTCTCAGACTAAAAAATCATAAAGAAAATCCAAAATATAAAAAAAGCTATTCTCAAATAAATGAAGAAAATGCAAAGAAATTGAGAAGGAGTGAGAAGGAGTATTTTTTCACTATTTGTGTTTGTATACCATTACATAATAATTTTTATTTATGAAATTTTCTGTTTTACATGATTAGTATGAAATTCATCTTCCATTAAATTGTAAAAAAGGAACAACTTTGTTGTGTCTGGTTTTGTGGTTCAGGAGTTTACGATTTGTTGCTTGTAGTGGTAGCCTATTTCTAGTACTAGGGAAAAATGTTAAAAAAGTATAATGTAAACAGGCTTTAATTCACTTGATAAGAAAAACATCACGGTTCGTATATAAAGGTTAAAATAGGATATGAAAATATTTTTTACCTCGAAGTTCGTATGTCGAAAGGTTTGTAAGTCGAGGTACCACTGTATTAGCAAATTTACTGAGCCCTAACTAGTATTCGGTTATACCATCCCCCCATTTTTAGTACGCCACTCATATTGTAACAAATGGCCGCAGTTTGGCGGGTTTGCCCGGGCGCTAAAAGGTCTAGCGGCGGCTCTGCTCAATACTTACACTAGAAAAATATCTACTCTCCACATTTTGATTTATGTGATTCACTTTTTCACTATTTTTACATGATATATAATTGTTTCATTTCACTTCTTTGTTACATTATTGTTATTTTCAGTTTATTGTTATAGTCATTTACATAACTAACCTAACGCAACCCTTAGGCGCAAATAGCCTTTGTTTCTGTGCGCCAAAAATTTGTAACTAAATCAGTTTATTGTTATTTGTACTTTTATACTGTACTTTTTATAATTTATTTAGTGACTGCCTGTAATTGGGTGTGGTAATTCACATCTGTTGGTAGCCCCAATAAAATAAATAAAATTAATATAAAAAAGTTGTAAATGTGCTTACTACTAACCATTCTCGCATCCAGCCGTGAGCTCTATTCCAGTCTCCACTTCATATTCATCAGTAACTTCATATTCTGTCTTAATGTAAATCTCTGTTTTATTAAAAACACTATCTCTGGTATCATCAGGATGCATATCACAGTCTGTTTCCTTATTAATATTCATTCCTGAAAAATAATATAGTAAATGAACTAGAATTTTCTATTAGTCACAGAATAAGAAATAATCAGCATTTTGAAAGTTCAGTCTAAATGACATTCAATTATGTAATCGAATTAAAAAATATTTATACAGGGTGTTTACGGTCTTCTTATTTGTTTTTTAATGGGTGATAGTACAGGTCAAAAGAATGCGAAAAACCTTAAAACACCTCACAAAATTTTCATAATAAAAGAGATATTGTTTTTTTAAGTTATTATTTTTATGGGATCAAAAGAAAACTATAAGCACTTTTACAGCAGATGTTCGAAGTTATCATCCTGCTGTTGTATGCAAAGTCTTGCTCGGCGTATCCATGAATCAGCGTATACTGCACAAGGCCTATGCCGAGTGCAACAGTCAGCGATTGCTGCAGGCTCTATATATCCGGCTAATTGGCTTTAACCTTTGGCGTGATCGGAAATAGAAAGAGTTAGATATACGCAGGACCTGCGCGCGAGATTTGCGATCATTATATGACACGTAACTATGTTATTTTCATTGCCATTTACATTAATTTTAGATAAAATTAGCATAACCCAGAGGTTTTATAACAAAACCTGGAGTCCGGGGAAACGCTGTTGAAACCCTGAGACCTGGTCATCCTGGATACATAGCTGCAGTAGGCCTGTATTTATACAAATATTTCAGAAGCGACAACTTATTTTCAAATCAGCGAGCTGATTTATTTCAAATATCTTGTGTTAGATGTACAGTATATCAGACGGATATCTTTTTGATTTTTTTGTATATAATTTTAAAAATAAGCTTTTGCACTACTAAACCGTCTTTATTAACGTTTTATTGTATAATCCCCATACAAGGATACCATAATATATTCGTGATTCACAGAGTGCAAAATAAGTCAGTCTCAATACGTATGGACTTAATATTATGGTCAATATTTTAAATGTGGGTAATATTTTACTCATTTTTTGACCAAATTATAAACGTAAACGTCGAACTTCATGTGTGAATACATGTTAACGCCAAAGTATTTTATTAAGTTTTCTCTCATTATTGGTTTGTTTGTTTGTGTCGCATTAAACTTGTCCAGGACAAGAGCAGCTGACGTCACAGTGCAACTAAAAACTTCTGTCGAACTGCTCGTAACAGGAATACAAATGAATGGTTTTCCAGGTAGGCGAATGACATTTCCAGACAAAGTTGATAATCTCATTTTTAAAAACAAATTAGTGCTTAAGTAATAGTAAATAAATAAGATGCTATGAACATTTTAAACGCTGAAGTGATCTCAAGAATGTTAATGTTTCAAGTTCTGCAATAAAAGTTATAAAAATAAGGTAAAGGTGCATTTTAACTATTTACTAATACGAATGCGTCAAATGTGTTCATTTCTCTTGATGATATAGGTACATTGTTGTCAAATGTAGCTGTTATCAGTGGCGGACTGGCCCGCCGGGATACCAGACAATTTCCCGGTAGGCCGGTCCCAATAGGGCCGATTCTTGAAGCAATGGGGCCAGTCCTTAGACCAATGAGGCCGGATCTTGACCATATGGGGCCGATTTATTTCAATTTTACAGGGCCGGACAATTTTGCCAGTACGCTACTGGCTGTTATATTTCGCATTTTTCGGAAGTTTTTAATAACGCCTTTCACAACAGTTAGTACCTAGCTATTTTAAAAAAATTACTATTGTGGTTCAGTGCTTTATATTAAAAAATAAATAAAAACATTTAAAAGGCCGGTAGAGAATTTTTAATTTGTATAACACAACAGAATCAAGTGTAAATGTGTGTGTATAAAGTGTGTATACAGTGTAATATTATTATGGGGTTTGTCAGGTCTTGACAAGCGTCCACTAATCGCAAACTTCAGCAACCCTTTGAGCCGCGTCATACTAGAGACTAGTGGAGCTAAATACACACGACTGCATCCCAAACCCTGGCGATATGCAGACGCGGAAATTACGCCAGATCCAGTGCCCGCACAATGCGGAGTGACCCGAGCAGCACTGCTTTCTGCATCCTGCAGATCAAAGAGGTGGCAGGAGATCTACAGGCGGGAATGGACTCGATTTCCCTTCGATAGGAGGCTTTCTAACCATCCAAAACACCAACTATTAGGACTAGAAGCTTTACTCAAATATCCTAGATACAAGTTTCTAAGCTCGGACAAGAGATCCATATACTTGGACCTCTTTTTCTCCTCCTTGAAAGAGATATTCTTCTCAGCTGGACTTGAGAATTCGATCACAAACATCTGTTTGGTCTCGATATCCAGGAGGGTTAAGTCCGGTTTAGTGGCTATCAGTAACCTCGAGGTGGGGAAGGAGTAATTCCAATTCGGCACTTGCAATGTTCCACCACTGATTATATGTCAGAAGGGACGTACGGTATAACCGGTATTTGGTGAATACTATAGGCATGTGTAAGATGATAGTAAAGCACGCGGAGAGCAGCATTATGTCGAGACACGTAGCTGGACGCTGCAAGAGATGAGCAAGCAGACAGAATGTGCATAATCGTTTCAGGATGGTGGTGGCACAACCTACAGAGTGTGGACTCCGCCGTTTGGAATATGCGGGCCCTGTACGCCAAAGTATTTATAACACCATCCTGACACGCAAACACAAAACCTTCCGTTGCCGATCTCAAACCCGCATACTTAAGAAAAGAGAACGTGAGTTCGGTGGACAACTATAGACTTTTAATATGTCTGAAGAACACAGAGTGCATACTTTTACTCATGTGTTCTTCTGTCAACATGTCTATCTCCCCTCGTTTCACCGAATTGGTAACTCTGTTGTACTCCTCCCGAGAGAGTTGTACTTCAGAGTTTTCTCTGACGGGACTCAAGTCTGCCAGGTTAAATCTCGTTGCTGCTCTTAGCGCTGCCTGGTAAAGAAACGATTGAATGTCTTCACCATTGTCTAAACCTTTTCCTCTGTAGATATGAAAAACAGCGCATTTTTCCAACACGAATTGCATACC
The DNA here is from genome assembly GCA_963971575.1 of Liopterus haemorrhoidalis. Lineage (NCBI taxonomy): Eukaryota > Metazoa > Arthropoda > Insecta > Coleoptera > Dytiscidae > Liopterus > Liopterus haemorrhoidalis. The sequence goes on from OZ020613.1 coordinate 41,611,087, forward strand.
TATCGCGGCAGTGTACTCAGCAACAGCATCTAAGGGCGGCCTGAAGGTTTCTCTCGTTCGAGGCGTAGAGCTTCAATCATCCATATAAAAACAATGGGCAACTTTGTGCTTACGCCTCGACGGGGGACCCGCCATGTAGCCACTGCCGCGTCTGAGCTCGATCGGTAGGGGAAGAAGTGAAATGCAAAATAGAAGCGGGCTTAGGGAATCTCCTTGGAAATCTCACGCTTGACATGTATCCACCCTGTCGACACTGTTGTTGATCCATTTGGAACAACGAATTATGTCTTCCAGAGGGACATAAGTTGTCCAATGCATCTCTCTATCTCCGGATGGACTCGTAACATTCGTAACAATGTTAGAATGAGAGCATGTGACGTAGTGTCATATGTTTTTGCGTAGTCCACTCAAACCATTGACAGATTGACCGGTCGATAATAAGGTTTTCTTTGCAACCTGCTTGGCCCCTCTTGTATCCCCTCTGTTCGTAGATGTCTGACCAAACAGATGCAATGGAGCTCAGTAACCGATCATATACGCTAGCGAAGATCTTATACAGCGTATTGAGACAAGTAATAGGTCTATAGTTCTTCAAGTTGGTTAAATCACCTTTTTTGGGAATTAATACTGTACGCCCCTCTGATAACCAAGATGGTATTGGTATTTCCCTACGGATAAAAGAAGTAAAGTTTCGTGAAAGATGGCCGTGTACACTGGTAAATGGCTTCCACCAAAAAGCAACGATACCGTCAGCTACTGTTGTGTCAACGATACCGTGCAGCAAAATTGCGCGCTTTTAAATAGCACGTGTTACTTCTTCCGGGGTAACAGTGGGACATGCCTGAGGATCTGTAAGATGTTGTGTACAGAATTCCTCAAATCTCTCTAAAACTGGAGTGTCTTGCACGATCGTCTCGTGTTTATAAAGCTTCCTCCAGAATATCTCTGTCATGTCGACTGATAACAACGGTTCAGAAACCTCAGTTTTGGCCATGAAAAGGCGGGACGGGCTCGTGAGGAACATAGTATTTTCCTCCATGGTCCTAACCCGGTTGACCAGTTTCTTTCTTGCCAGGGCTAGTGCTCTCAGTTTGTCCACTGCTTTCTGCTTGAGGGAGATTATTATATTATTGTTATTATATTTACTTATTGTAATATGAAGTAAATAAGTATATATATATATATATAGGGGGCCGGATTTATTTGAAATGAAACAGTAAATTATAATTTAATTGGGAAATTTTTATTGATTTATAAAGTAGATATGTTGACATTAATTATGGAATACGATGTCGACCAAATGGCCGCCTCGGCTGTGCTGGCATACCCTGATCCTTTTGATAAAATTTTCGCAAGGCAGACAAGGAAGACTTTTTGCAAGGCAGTTGGCTCAATTTCAGAATTAACGCGTTGGATCTCTGTTTTCAGTTCAAGAATTGTTTGTAAATTGTTAGCATAGGCCTTGGACTTTACAAAACCCCGGAGGAAAAAATCGCATGGCGTCAAGTCGCAGGATCTGGCCGGCCAATTAACGTCAACATTTCTGGAAATCACACGACCAGGAAAATGTTGTTAACAAATCGATGGTTTCTCTTGCTGTATGGCATGTGGCACCATCCTGTTGAAACCACATTTCTTCGAGGTCCATGTCGTCCAATTGATCCCACAAAAAGTTAGGTATTATGGCACGATATCGTATTCCATTTACAGTAACAGCTTGGCTAGACTCGTTCTCAAAAAATAACGGTAAAATTACATCTCCAGCCCATAATCAGCACCAATTTCCGTACCAGTTTCCACAAATTTTTTAATTAATCTTCGAACGGTGGACTCATTAATTGAAATATGAATACCAAGAATTCCACGAACTTTTCGAACATAATAACTTTCTCCGCATAACTTTCGCCAAATTTGTAAAATTTTTTAAGAATAACAATACGTTGTTCTTTTGTATAGCGATCCATTTTTAATAACCTCAATAACAGCAGATGTCAAATGTCAAACATTAGAGTTTCCAATCCGGCATTTAAATCCGGCATACCGGATGGACCGCCCTTTATAAGTAATTAATATTTACATTCGCTGACAATCACATTTAGCAACGATGTACCTATATCATCAGGAGAATTGAACACATTTGACGCATGCCTATTAGTAAATAGCTAAAATGCACCTTTACCAAAGATAAATAATAAAAATTCAGGTTTTGACAGATTTTATAAAATTTCTGAATTTACTTATGTTACTTACCAGCACTGTAGGAAAAGTACTTTCCTTCTATACATATTACTGGATTCATGATCGATGTATGATAGATAGATAGATAGATGTAAAATAAAAATGCCCGCTAGCAAAATAAAATAGCTAAATCAAATACATATTATAACCAAGTTAGATTAAGTTTGCCGCCGTTTTTACAGGTTTTACAGGTTGACTGCAGCTACGCTCACTCCCGAGTAAGTGTGGATTTTGCTTGTCTTGAACAAGTTCATAAATACAAACTAACACTTTACGCACAGGTGCCGGAACACAAACGAACAACATAGTGTACCTGTGGTCTAGTTTAGTGTAGGTTGGGCAACACATACGAACCCCCTTATGAACAACCTTATGTTATGGAAGATCTAGACCAGCGATTCTTAACGAGGAGGGGAGGGGGCGGAAAGTATTTTGGGGGCCGTGAAAATATTATTAGAATTTTTTAAGTTTTTATATCTTTACAAATAAAACAAAAATATGTTACACGTTTTTATAAGTGATACATATGTAAGTGAGAGATGAATTTAATGACATCTCAATATTCTTAAACATGTTTAAACTAAATTAAAACGGGGAGCGCATAGGTTAATTTGACCCAAACAGACAGACAGACAAAATTAAAAGTTAACTAAAACCGTGTAAATATTTTTTATAAGTCTAGATCTACGATTTCTATACTATAGCAAACATACTTTCATTTGCCTATTTTTCAGGAAATACGTTAATTACTGACAATCTCCTCATCTCTTCGTATTTATTTTTTGCGGAAAACTCCATTTGATTTTTAGTTACACGCTACGTTGACAGTTTTTACCCACGTGGCTACCACGTGGCTTCATATAAATATGTGTGAAGTTAGCTATTCGTTTGCGCTCGCTGCGCCCTCAACGTTAAAAAATATTGCCAATACCTACCTAGTAGTTATATAAAACCAATATTTTAAAATAAGTATTACTCACTGATTATGTTAAGTTCTGCTATTTGATTTATTTAAGAATTATTGTTATATTTGAGTTTTTTTTTTTTTTTTGTCACTATAATATCTAAATATATACACTATTTTAAAATGAATATTAATGATTATTACGAGTATGTTACATAATGAGGGGGGGAGTACTGGACGCGAAAATATTTTAAAATTTTAAGGGGGCCATGAATATACTTTCGGATTTTAAAAGGACCGCGAGGGCAAATTTTCGATTTTCGATTCGCTAGGCATAACGGAATAAAAAATTGTTTTTAGAAATGTCGATACTAAAAAACACATGCTGGCTTTATTACCAGTAATTAAATTGTCGTGTAGTAAAGCACGTGTTGTTAAACTAGCTCATCAACAAATTCTGAAAGTAATACTCGCAAGGGCTCGCGTACATGACTAGACAAATTTCTTGTTTTCGCCGCGTACTGTCATGCACACTCTTTCTCGCGAAAAAACATACTTTCTTGGAACGGGAAAATACATAAGTGTAAAGGCCATTAATACCTGTGTAATCACTGTTTTCTTCAGTTAATGTTTTCACTTTGTTACTGTTGTTGTAATTAGTTTCCAATTCTTCCTCATATTGTTTCTCTTCATTTTTCAAAACCTTTAAATAAATACGAAACTCTTCGCTAGTTTCAGAGGCGGAACTTTGTTGTAATGTGTAATTTATATATATTTTACTGTTTTGCAGGCATTGGTCACGAAACTCATAAAATTCATTCAGTTTACTGCAACATTCCATACATATTTTTCCCTGATTGTACAAAACTGTGGAGATCTGAAAATAATTATTATTTTTATTCAAAGACTAGCCTGGTGTACGCGGCGTAGAAATATACCGGGTGTCCCACTTAATCGGGGATGTATGGGGATATATAAAACTACAAGATATACGATTTGAGTTAAATTAAGTCAAATTTAAACCATAACTAGTGCATGACACACTAGGTATAAACAAAAAACTAAATTTAGCAAAATTTAATGTTTCCCTGTAACATTTTTACTGAAAGTCATGACGGATTTTAAACTAAGTTTCTATAGGCAACTTTCCGATTAATTTGTGGCGTAGTAAAAAATCACCGCCCATTTTTCATTTCTTAGTATTAACTCTGCGGCGTAAAAAATACTAAGCGCGGTTAACGATGCTTAACTCCTTGTGTCCTAGTTTTCGCGCTGTGGGGACACACATCAAATAATTTTTACTCAGACATTGTAGCCACATGCGTATTTAAATGCACAAATTAGTATTATTACATATACACACTCGTGCACATATAAAACACGCACGTGCAATAATAATTTGTGCATTTACGTACGCATAAGTTCCCATCCTCACTTCGTTCTCTATGCGTGCACATCTCGTTGATTGATGTAAAACAGTGTCCAACTTTATCCACAAGTCGGGCCACAGTTAATGCTCGGTATATTTCACGGGCATTAAGTTGAGCTCGTGGGAAAATATTAAAAATAATCTTGGGGGCAGGGGGGGTGTGTGTAGAGGTTCAAAAATTTACTTGAAGACGAAAGGATAGAAGTTAGAAAAAGACATATATAAGGAAATAACTTTAGGACTAAGTAGAAATTTCATGCGGACTGTTTAAATGTTAACCTTCAACTGGATCAGGACCGCGGGCCATATTTTGGTCACCACTAGTGCAGACCACCAATAGAATTTTAGCACAGGCCGATTAAATATTAGTCTTGTTTAAAACTAGTATGTTGAACAGCATTGATGTAGAAAATAAAGGCAATATATTAAAATAAATAAACAAAAACGTGATTCGATCCATTAACAAATAATTTTAGCTGTAAGAAAGTAATTACTATTATATATTTACTCTTTTACTATTATGAGAATCGATGTTACACATAAAATTGTCGTGAAAGAGTGTTTTTCTGTTTTTAAAATTTAATTTCTTTTGTCATATCTTGTTTTGCTTGGTCAGTTGAACAGCTTGCAATCATTGAACGGTCCAAGAAGTTGATAGAAAATGCTGTGAAATGTCAAGATAAACTAGAAACTAAAGGCAGAAAACGACTCCACAAGTTGATAGATGAATTGCCCGTGTATCAACAGCAGATCCTTTTAAGTCATCAAAAACCATAGGAACCGAATTAAAGCTTCATATAAGTGCCCATACAATTCACAGAAGACTACAAGATCAAAATTTGAATGGAATGGTACCAAGGAAGGTTCCTTTATTATCAAAGAAGAACATTAATCGGAGATTACAATTTGCACAAGATCACTTATCGTGGAACATTGATGATGGAGTCCAGAAATAGAGGAATATCTTGTGGTTCGACGAAACTAAGATAAATTTGATAGGGTCTGATGGTAAACAGTACGTTAAAAGGCCGCCAAACACCGAATGTCGTCCCCAGTATACAAATAAAACTGTTTAACACGGTCGCGGCAATATCAAATTGTGGAGTTGTTTTTCTTGATACGGAGTTGGTCTAATTTATTGGATTAAAGAAAATATGGATGAGCACGAATATGTTAATGCAGAATGTAATGCTGCCCTATGCAGAGGAAAACATGCCGTTATGGTGCACATTTCAATAGGATAATGATCCTAAACATACGTCAAACAAAAGGTCTGTTCATTTGTCTGCTTAGATCACATTAGAGCAAGTCTAGCAACATTTTAGGCGTTCATTTTGTAAGAATAGTTGATATAATAGTGTTCGTTTGTCCAGAGCTAGTTACGCTAGATCACGTCGAGCAAGCTAAACTTGCACGGTCTCAAGAGGTGGAGCAGGTAGAGTAGATCAGGAAATATAACCTCTAAATAAAGAAGTTTTTTTGACAAGTGTTATTATAACCATACAAAATACTTCATCATTAAAGGTTTTTACGCAATATTCTAAATAATTATTACATTTTAGATGCATCTGATTAGTGAACAAATAAAAAATACTCAATAAATACAAAAAATATATTGGTCTTCTTTTTAGATAGTATTACATACGAAATTTCAGTAAGAAATGTTCGTTTGTGAAGATCGGACAGCACAGCTCTAACTTGCTCTTGCAGTCACATGATCATGATCTAACTGCTCGATTTAAGCAATCTAGATCACACAAATGAACATACCTAAAGCAAAACAGTTCTTTACCAATAATTACTTAACCATCATGGATTGACTGCCTCAATCCATGATGTTAACCCCATAGAAAACTTGTGGGTTGATTTTAAAAAAGCATTAAATAGGCAACAAGCATCAACTGTAGGAAATAATCTAAAAATAGTGGGCAAATATTCCTGTGTCACGTTGTCAGCAATTGATCAACTCCATGCCAAAACGATGTGCTCCATTAATAAACAATAAAGGTCATGCAACTAAATATTGATAAAATAACATTTCAACTTTAAATTAAAATTAACTAAAAAAATTATTTTTTTTTACAGTAATGTATAAGCACATTGGCTCTATTTTTTTGAACACGATATAGTATGTAATTTTGTATTTTTTAACATATTTGTTGAAAACCAAACTAAATATTTCTAAAATATTTAATATATTTAAAATATTACGATTTTTTTCCAAATTTTCTATGTGGCTCTATTTCCATGGCTACCACTGTAAATACATGACTTTTATATCTGACCTTATTTATTACTTTTCCAAATTTTAACATGGTACTATTTTTTATTTTTTTTTTAACTGGCTCTGATCAATATAATAAAAAATAAATATAATGATAATACAAATATTTATAACATAAAAGTTACGAAACACTGAAATATTTTTTTGAACGAAACACTGAATTTGAAAGTGTTATAATTAGAATTAATATTGTGTGCATTAAGTTGTGTACACAACCCACACCTCAGTGTTACAAATGTATTAGAGCCAAAATGTACAGCTGTCAATATACAGCTGTAGCTCTATTTTAAAGGCTCAAAGAGCCAATAAAAAGTACTTTGCGCCAAAAAAGTAGATAATCAGGTTAGTAATGTTTTAATAACATAAATAGTTTTAATAAATAGACTTGCTAAGAAATATCTTGAACTCACTCTGTTTTTTTATATATGTTTACACAACTTTTACTATGTGTATGACATACAGGAAAGTGTTACGTAAATTTCATTTGTTCCATAGTTCACAACATAATTAATCAGTGTAGTAATTATCATAGCATTGTTTGCGACTTTTAAGGTAGAGATGACAACTACTATTTCTTTTGTTGTATAATAAATCTAATTAGGAAATTAAAAGACAAAATAATTTAAAAAAAGTAACATTTTGAGAATATAAATAAACAGAAAACAAATAAATTATTGCAATCACAAAAATAAAATAATACAAATTATACATAAAGTATTATCCTGCACTGTTTACACAAGGAAATCACTGTATTTTTAAATAATTAATAATAATAATAATATAAACGTATTCGTTTGGGAGTTTCTCTGGCACGCTCGCTTAAAACTCAGATGGAGCATGACATCATTTGCTCGCTCGCAGAGCAATTCCAGAGTGGCTCAATCGAATACGCCATAAGTTACAGTGTTGGATCTCACTGTACGCTTTTAAAATTAACACGTTCTTACCATTTCAGGAAATAATGTTATTAGCCTGGAATAACAATTTAAATTTTCATTGCTGATGAAAAGTCGTCGTAAATGTTCGTCATATTTGAGACAGATAAAACAGATCCCTGTTAAACTATACATCATATTAGAGATTGCTTCTGAAAACATTGCAAATTTTTCGATAAACAAATTCAATAAGAAAATTTCATAATATTCTTGTTACACTCACTGATTTTTATTATATTCATATGTACCAGTCCGTGCTGACCAGCACGTCAGTGTCATCGGTATTGGTGACTCAACTTAACGCGTATCCCTCTAGCGGCAAAAAAGCGAACACTTCGAAAAAGGTTACTGTCATTGTTTACGTATAATTCACCATGTGTTTTATTGTTTCTGTCCATTCTCACTCCATTTTTACAGCGAAAAAAGTGATAAATTTAAGAAAAAAAGATTAAATACTCCTTGTTGTGTGTATGGTAGTCAATCACAGGAAGAACATCTTCGAATATTAGATTGAAAGATTATCAGTGATTCTAAAATTTTGTTTCTATTGAAGGGAATTTATACTGTTCAGATGATTTTAAACAAGTTTTTAACGTTGAATTTTTCATTTTCCCTGTCTCACATGTGCAAGAAAATCGTTTAATGTTGTGTAAATTATTGTTAATATAATTAAAACCCCTTGTTATTTCATGGGAGTGTTCCATAACTGTGTTAGTTTGCAAATATTTGACAGTTTTCTTGTGTAGAATAAATTACAAGTTCTCTTTCTATAAAATTTCTTGAGATATGTGTAGATATTAAGTATTCAAATAAATGTTTTAAGTTCAAAGTATAACATCTTATTTTCTCTGTGAGTATAAGCCGGCACCAACATACAGTATATAACCTCATATATATATTACATAATATTCATTTACAAGCAGCAAATTTTATCATAAAATGGATTCACATATATTTATACACTTTTTTAATACTCGGTTATAATTTAAATATACTGTATACAGCAAGAAAACGTAAATTAGACCAAAAATTGATTATAAACCAATACTGTTTACATACGTTGACAGATGACTATCCTTTTTCGTGTCAAAAGTTCACAAGGCGATAGTGGCGCCGTTTCGGTAATTATGGTCGCGAATACAAAAATTTCGAACCCCGCAAAAACCATGTGGCGGTTATCTGGTGGCTATTCGCGACTGAAACTAACGTTGGCGGCGCTGCGTACAACAGCTAATGGCGGACGAGAAGCGTATATGTCAGAAGTTTTTTCTTAATATTTATCTGTTCAAACAATATTTCGGCAAAAAAGCACTGTATTTAAGTCACTATATTTTAAAATACTTCTTAATTCACATAAACTGCAGCACAACACGCTACAAATATTATCCAAATATACGCTTCTGTTTAATTTAGCCAGTCACTACCAGATGTCTCACTGTTATTTGCAGTCGCGAATAGCACACAGTATCCACCAGGAGGCAGTGGTGTTGGACACCCCTTCGCCACCCACCACCACTGCATACACCACACACTGGAATTTTAAATCTTATCTATTTAAATATGGCAGTTATTGTGAATGTGACTTACACGTGACGTGTTTAAAGTTCTGTGATGCAAAAAATATATGTGCTGATCAGAGAATGTAAAATTGGAGTTTTATTTATCGGCCGTCAAAATAAAGTTTATAGGTTTTTAATATTTTTATTTTTATTAGAGTTGCCGTGGCTCTGTGGTAAGACGCTTATCTTCGGAACCCAGGAACATGGATTCAAATACCCCCTACATCGGATTTTTATCTTCCGGTATTGAGAATTGACACTCTCGAATGCGCAGTCTGGTGGTCAAATATTGCACTAGGCACGCTAGTATTATTTGAACTTATTACATATGTTCTAGTGTTGAATTTTTGTTAGAATGTGGACAGAAGTTGTAAAAAAACTATAAACGTAGAACAAATTGTAGTATTTTTTGCTGTCATTCAAGACAGGACAAAGATAGGCATTATGCAACATAAGGAAAATGGGTCATTATTAATGAAAACTAAGTTTTTGAATAAATATTGTTGCTATTTAGATGACCAATTTACTAAAAACATATGAAAAATTATATCCTTGATAAGAGTCCTTGGGTAAGACAAATTAAGGCCCTTCAAAAGTATTCAGCGATTGAAAATACACTTTGATTACTTTTTTGAGGCATTTCATCACTTGAGGCCTTGCTCTAGTCCGCCTCAACCAAGGGCCGGCTATGCTAGTGTGGTTATTAAGTTTATTTCCTAACTGAAATCAGTAAGATAAGTATGTCTGTTTCCTAAAGGACGTAAAATTAAATAAATTATTAAACATTCATATAAATTTAATTTGTAAATGTCAGAATGTCAACTGAAATTTTGTTTATAAATTAAATTTGTATGGTATGAGAAAAAAATATATGCATATAAAACATATTTCTTATCAGTAATTTTTTATTAGTGATCAAAAATGATCGTGACGTTACATGAATTCCACTACAATAGACCATATTAGTAACTACGTCACAAAATGGGATTCAGTGCTGCCGTCTCGCGGTTGGATTCCTTTTATTTGAATTTAGCATGTTGTTTTTTTGTTAAATTGTATTTTGGAAATATAAATTAAGTTTTCAAAGTAAGAGAGTGCTTCACATCAAAACTACAAGTCAATATTTATTTATTAAAATTCTTATTTTATACATTATAATTTAATATGTCATTATTTTTGCAGAACAATATTATTTTGCAGGTTAATTTTGAAAAATTTACGTTAATAATCATTATTATGGCAAGTAACATAGCAATAAGTGTGTGTGCCATATCTAAATGGTTTAAAGGAATAATATGTTGTTTTTAATTTTCCATTATTGTTTTTCATTTTCATCTGTCAAAAAAACGAAAAAATTTGTAATTAATAATGTAGATGTAATTGTTACAATTTGGAGCAAAACAATACACCAATATGCATTCTAAAACAAAATATTAATTATTACTTAGTGTTAATTAAATAAATACTAAAGATATTCCGATTTTCATATTATTTAAAAACGTAACCTATAAATATATCTTCGAATCCTTATTTATATATTTATTTTTATTAAATTGTTTATTTTACATCGGCCTATTTCTGCAACGAGGCTAATCGCCGATGCCAGGGGGCGAGCTCCTACACCTGGATGAGGGGTGAATGATTGTGAAATGAGAGTAATGTAAACATATTATTCTCGCCCGAATAATATCACCGACGGAGAATCGAACTGCCAACCACACACAATCCAGACTTACCAGTCCAAACTGCTGCGATTTAGTGCGCTCGACCACTCCGTCGGCTATATATTTATAAAATCATTATTCTATAATATAAAGTGTCTGGACTGTATATATTAGTATATATTTATCAAAAATACATATTTCTTGCTCCAAAATTGAAAATATTTATAAAATTAAGGTAACAAAAGTAATATCCCATGTATTTTAAACTTCAAAAGGACTCAACTCGCAGATGGCAGCACATGTATGTGACGACAACCCACTACTTGTAAAGTTGTGGGTTTAAAATGAAGCACACAGGTACATGGTTTAAACAAGACTGACTGTATTTTTTGAATATTCACTCAAGACATATTTCATACAAGTTTTAACACAATACATATCAATTCCTTGTCCTAATTTTTTGACATTACAAAAATATAAAATAAACATAATTATTAAGATTAACATTACCAAATCTAACCAACATAAAATACCCTTTTTATTTATTTTGTTTACATTAAATTTTTACACATTTCTATTTCTTGGCCTTAAATTATACCTGGGGGTTTCCGCTATTGTACTAGTCTCAGGAGTAATACTTGATGTACTGGGGGCCGTTACTAACTGTTGCTGATTGGATTCTAAATTATCGGCTGTAATTTTCACATCATTTTGAACGTTCATTTCTGGTTCGGCATTAATAATTTGATCACTATGTCTATGCCATAATTGATCACCGACTAGTACATTGTAAGTATTACTGCCCTTTTTCTCTACAATTTTTCCATTTGCCCATGATTTTACTGGATTTCTATAATCTCTTACTAAAACATCATCTTTTAATTCTCTATTTTTCCCCCCATGGCTTAAAATTTGTTTTTCTTGATAGTTATATACAATATCAGACGTATTTGGCCTTAACAGATCAAATTTTGAATTTAATTGTCTACCAAATATTATTTCAGATGGACTTTTTCCCGTTACACAATGTATACTATTCCTATAATCTATTAAAAAGTTACATAAAGCTTTATTTACCTCTAGGCCATCCGAAAATGCTTTTTTAATACATTTTTTTATAATTTTAACAGCATTTTCTGCACTGCCATTACTACTGGGATGAAAAGGGGGTGTAAACGTATGAAAAACACCATGTTCTTTCAAAAATTTGGCAAATTCTTTAGATGAAAAAGGAGGGCCATTGTCAGTGACTATTTGTTTCGGAAATCCAAATTGTGAAAAAAGAACTCTTAAATATTTAATTACCGCTAATGCATTTGTGTTTTTCATTTGTTTACATTCGATCCATTTTGAGTGTGAATCTTTAACAATTAAAAATTTTAAATTTTTTATTGGTCCCAAAAAGTCTAAATGTAACCTAGTCCATGGATCTTTTGTCCATGTCCAGGGATGCAATCTTGAAGTTTGGGGTTGGGCACGTTCCAAATTACAAGTGTCACAAGCCTTGCACATTTTTTCAATTTCTATGTCAATTTTTGGCCACCAAATATATGACCTCGCCATAGATTTTGTTTTATTGATACCCATATGAGAAGTATGTAATTGTTTTAAAATAAAATTTCTTAATTTTAATGGAACTATTACTCGATAACCCCACATGATACAACCATGTTCAATATGCAATTCATCGCGCCGCGAATAAAAATGTTTTAAATCATCTAGTTTTTCTGTACCTTTTGGCCAACCATTTAAAATATACAGAAAAATTTTACCTAATAATTTATCCCGTTTAGTTTCCGCCGCTATATTTTTGTGAGTTATCGGTAATGACTCTTCAATATGTAAAATATGACCAAAATTTTCTTTCTTTTTTTTAGTTTTTGGTAAAGGTAGGCGCGATAAACCGTCTACATTTCCATTTAATTCCGATTTTATGTATTTAATATCGTAATTATAACCAGTTAAAATTAACGCCCAGCGCTGCAATCTATTTGCGGCCATTTGCGGTATACCTTTTTTATTTCCAAAAATTGAAATAAGAGGCTTGTGATCTGTCAAAAGTGTAAAATGACGCCCGTACAAATATTGATTGAATTTTTTAACCCCAAAAATTATGGCTAAGGCTTCCTTTTGTATCTGGGAGTAATTTTTTTCCGCTTTTGATAATGTCCTGGAGGCGTACGCCACTGGTTTTGAAATACCATTTGGCATAATGTGGGAAATGGCCGCGCCAACTCCAAAAGGACTGGCATCGCAAGCTAGTGTGAGGGGTAGGTTTTGGTCATAGTGTGCTAAAATCGGGGAACTCACTAATTTTGATTTTATTACATTTAATGCGCCCTCACATTCATTAGTCCACACGAATTTTGAGTGTTTTTTTAATAACTGATACAGAGGATGCAGAACAGCACTCATGTTCTCTATAAATTTACCGTAGTAACCAATCAACCCTAACAAACTTTTTACTTCAGTAGCGCTCGTGGGTCTCTTGACTTTTAGTATTGCCTTAATTCTATCTTTATTGGTATGCAAACCATTTTTGTCAATTGTATATCCAAGATATGAAACTGAATTTTGAAAAAAGTTACATTTATTAATATGCACCCTTAGACCACATTCTTGTAATTTATTTAAAACCGCAAATAAATTTCTTTTATGCTCTATTTCATTTTTTCCTGTAATTAAAATATCATCCAGAAAAATACAACATCCGTCAATATTATTTAAAATTTGTTCTAAATGCCGCTGGCAAATCCCGGGTCCCGATGATACGCCAAATGGAAGACGATTATACTGAAAAATTCCCTTATGAGTATTTATTGAAACAATTTTCTTTGACTCTTGATCTAATTCAAATTGTGTATAAGCCTGTGACAAATCTAATTTTGTAAAAATTTTACCACCCTGTAATCTAGAAAACAAATCTTCAATTCGGGGGATTGGATATTTTTCCACCTGTAAATTAGGATTAACAGTGATTTTAAAATCTCCGCATAACCTAACACTACCATCCTTTTTAATAACCGGAACTATTGGAGTTGCCCAATCATTGTATTCAATTTGTTGCAAAACATTTTCATTTATTAATCTTTCAATCTCTTTGTCAACTTTATCTTTAAGAGCATAAGGTAATGGTCTAACCTTACAAAAAACTGGTCTTACATTGTTTTTTAAATGTAATGATACAGTACCTTTATTGAATTTTCCTAAACCAGATTTAAAAACTTCAGGAAATTTAAGCTTTAATTCTGTAATTATTGATTTATTATTGCTAAAATTTCCCTCATTTTTATTAACTATACTATTTAAATCCTTAATATTATTGCCTAAAATATTTAATTTATACAACCACTCACGTCCTATCAATGGCGGGCCGCCTTTTGAAATAACATACAATTTAAGAACCTTTTCAAATGTACCATATTTAACAGGTACCTTAATATATCCTAATGGTGACATTACTTCACCAGTGTAGTACTTGAAGGTCGTATTACTTGAATGTAATTTGAGGTTTCTAAAAAATTTATTAAACACAATTGCGGAAATGACAGACACCCCTGAGCCTGTATCCACCTCCATATCTAAATTAATTGAATTTACTTTAATTTTAATAATAATAGGACCTTTCGTACTGTTTATATCTTTAATATTATACATGGACCCGTCACTTGACACGCTAGATGAATCTGAAATTTCATCCTCCATTCTATAATTATTATAATTTTTATTAGAGACTTTACGATTCTTATATGGTTTTGTTTGATTTTTATTACTAACAATGTTTTTCATTTTACATACATACTTCAAATGTCCTACTTTACCGCATAAATTGCATTTTGAATTTCTGTAAAAACACGAGTCAACCTTGTGGTTTCGTCTGCCGCAACAGGCACACGGGTGATCCAACTCGCTCGTACTGGGACGACTGCCGCTGCCCTTGGTATGGCCGGTGCGCTGCTGGTGGTTCCCTCGGACGTAGTGCATGGAGGAAACCGACGTTTCCATCGTTACGTGAGCATCCTTCTCAGCTGCTTCCATATTACATGCCGTCTCCAACGACTTGGAATAAGTTAAATCGTGCATGGTGAACAATTTTTGCTTTATTAACTCGTTACGGAGACCAAAAAGTAATTGATCACGTAAATGTTCATTTAAATTATTTTTGAACTCACAGTTTTTTGCTAATTTTTTTAGTGCCGCTGCATATTCGGCTACCGTTTCACTTTCTTCTTGATTTCGTTTACGAAATTTGTAACGCGAAACAATGAAATTTGGATCAGGATCGACATGATCTTTCACCAATTTAACTAACTGTTCGTACGTTTTTGTTTCGGGCTTTACTGGATCACACAAATTTGCTATTAATTCATATGTTTGTTCACCAACTACACATAATAATGTTGAAACTTTTAGTTCCTCACTTACTTTATTAACTTTTAAATAATTATTGAGTCTTGCAACGTACATTGTCCAATTTTTTTCACTTAAATTAAATTCTTTTATTTTTCCAATTGACATTTTGTAGTCTTTTAATTTATTCACTTAGTTACTTAATTAAATTATTATTATATTATAATTATTGTTCGTATTTTCTTTTGTATTAAATTTTATTGACCGCGTGGTCCTAAGACTTGATTTTACTAATCCCATCCTCGTCGCCAATGTAAAGTTGTGGGTTTAAAATGAAGCACACAGGTACATGGTTTAAACAAGACTGACTGTATTTTTTGAATATTCACTCAAGACATATTTCATACAAGTTTTAACACAATACATATCAACTAATATGGTCTATTAGGGCTAAAATTTGATTGAAAGTAACATCCCCTTAACAAGAACATGCTGCGTATCTATAAACGTGCCTACAGACGGCGTAGCAAGTCACGGCCAATGTTTATACTTGTCTAGCTCCGCGGATCGTGTGTAGGAGCAACAAATCACAAGTCACAGCCAGCGTAGGCTGGGCTTGCCACTGGCCGACGTTCGCTTCCGAGGCGGTATTCTATCACAAGTCAAAGGAGTTTGACCAGCATCGGTGCAGACTTGTATATGCATGTTAGCACCGTACACACGACGCGCACACTCTTGTCATCACATCAGTCAAGAGCGTTGTGCTCAGAGGGAAAATTATAACCAGTTTTGCGTAATTATGAAGTCTACTTAAAGTAAAAAGTATCTTTTTGTACTTGTAATATAATTTAAATAACAAAAGCAAGGTCGAAGCTGCGACCATAACCTCACTTTCACTGTCAGACGCCATTTTACAAGCGCTGGCCCATGTTCGCTATTTTTGTACTTGGCCAGCATGGACGCTTCGTTTGTAGGGTACACAAGTACAAATGCCCGCCAGCGCTACATGTTACGGCCAACGTCAGAACTAGAAGCTGGCGAACAATGGCACTTCGTCTGTAGGCGCCTTAAGACTAATATTAGTCTTATACGTTAACTCATATAACTAACATAATACATACGTTATTTAGTACAAAATTATTCCGCAGAATAGTGTTTTAACTTGAACTTAGTGAGCTTTTTGTGACGTCACTGTCATTTTTGAACAGCCTGTATAATACTGATTAACATGCACTGTTTGTTTGGTAAAAAAAATATGGTATTTTCATTTTTCAGTGTTTTTTACAAAAGTATCTAGCTGTATCTAGAAACATTTTTGGCATGTATCTGTATCTAGATATTTTATAATTCTGTATCTGTATCTGTATCTAGATACAATTTTTCTTAGGTATATGTATCTGCATCTAGATATTTTTTTAAATGTATCTATTACAACACTGACAATTTAATGTAGTTAATAAAGATAAATAGATAATACAAAAGTATATTTGTATTATCTATTATTTGTAAAAGATATTCAAAAGTAATATTTTTATAAAACCAAGAATGATCGAACATTACACGTAAAAAAGCAAGGATTGACATTTTATAAAAGAATTAAACTTTTTAATAAAATGAACAGGAAAATTAAAATTGAAACAAATATAAAAAGATTGCAACACAAAAATTAGTAACTGTACTCTGTACTCAAATGTAATGCAATAACTGAGTTAGTTAATAAATAAATATCATATATTTATTTATGGTGAACTGTAAATAATTGAATTTTTCCCTATTGATATTATAATAGTAAATCTTCTAATATTCTAGCTACTTTTGAAAATTTATTTATTTTACTTAAAATGAGTACCTGTTTACACAAGAATAATAGAACCGGCCAAAACGTCACAGTGATAGCTACCAGTTGTGTAAAATAGTAACGTACAAAATACTTTTATTTCGGATGTTGAAGAATTTGGATGGAAAATATTTGTAGTTATATGTGGTATAACATCATACAGTAAATTTGTAGCTAATTGTTTCGTAAAACGAAACGTTTTCATAAATGCAGTGTCGTCCATTTCGAAGAAATTTATTGCATTTTTTAAAACTCTTTTCTAAGTATTATTTTCACGAAATCTTCAATTTCTCAGTCTCTTTTCTTCTTCTGCAAATAATGCAATATATGAACAAGTAGCATGATTGTGATTATACAATTCACCAAGTAATTTTATTTTAATTTTTAGTAATTTATCACTTGTTGTAAAAAGATGAAAATAATAAAAACATTTTTTACATATGTTTATTAATAGTATACAATTATATGTCCCACATACAATCCGTAATAAAAAAAATAATAAATATATAAATAAATAATAATAATAATAAAGTAAATGAAAACAAAGAATATACTAGCTTTAGTCGAATATTTATAGAAAAATTATATAATTCACTGGCGATCGGCCGAGTAGATCCGAGCTACCCGATTTGAACGTGGCGATCTGGTGTAGTACGAACGAATGGACACCTCGACAGCAGATGACGATCGCTACAGTGCCGAGGCGAGACGATGTTGTTAGGGCCCAGATTTTTATTTTTTCTTTTTATTTAAATGAACAGATTTGGCGTTTCCATAAAAATTAAACAAGTTCTAACAGACAGTCTTGTAATGTCACTGTTTATCTCTGCGATGTAGTTTACGGTCCCTGCTTATCGGCATCTGATGCAAGAAGGAAACATAGAGTTCAGAATAGTTTTGTTAGATTCATTATTAACTTAAATCGAAAGCCACATTTAATTGCATATCGAAACAGATTAGGTTGGATAGATATGGCTTACAGGCGAAAAATGCACTATTGCCATTTTATTAACAAACTAACAAACACAAGTATTCTTCCATACCTGTATAATAAAAGTCATTTTAGATAAACGATATTGCTCCATAAAATAATTTGTCTTCTACAGAAAGACAATTTAACGTATTACGCATACTTTTAATGGGTGAATACCATGCTATACATACCACGATTCTGAAGATTTTGCAGACGATCTATGGAAGTTTTATTCATTAAATATAGAATAGTACCGCAGTAATCAAAGTGTGATTGTACTAGAGATTTAAATAAGGTAATAAGAGTGGAACTAGAAAGTTTCTTCGATAATCTACTTAAGAAATTAATTTTTTGAGATATTTTATTTATTATGTAATTTGTTTGTTTGTTTATTTAATTTTACATCGGCCTATTTATGTAATTTAAATGTTTACCCAAATTTAAAAAAACTATCTACAACAAAACCAAGTTACTTTATTTCTGACACAAGTTCAAGTTATTAATTATCTACTTTAATATTTATTGTATTTAAATTAATTTTAGAATATTTATATTTTGACGTGAGGATCATACATTTGTTTTTTTTTCTATACTAATTTTTAATTTATGCAAACAAAAATAATTGTGTAAATTATTTAGTTCCACATTTACTCTATTTATAGCTTTGTTAAGATCTTTATAATAGATTAAGTTATTTATATAGTTTTCATTAGATTAGTCATTAATATAATCAAAATTTACATTATTGGCAATATCATTAATATAAATGAGAAATAATATCAGTCCTAAACTACTTCCCTGTGGAACACCCTAATTATTACGTAATTGAAATGAATAATTATTGCCTATTTTAGTTATTTGGTACCTGTCTGATAAATAATTTTGAAACCACGCTAATGCTGTGCCACGGATCCCATAGTTAAATCATTCTTCTATCAGTATTCCTCTATCAATAGCTTCAAAAGCTCTACGTATGTCTAGAAATACTGCAACAATGAAATAATCATTATCCAACTGGTACTTCCATTCCGATATCATACCTTGTAAAGCGGTCTCACACGAAGGATTGCTTCTAAAGCCGGAATGATTTGTGATAAATATTTTATTATCTACTAAAAACTCAGTAATTTGTTAACTTACCACTTATTCTAATAATTTTTCCAATGTTGGCAACGAGTTAACAGGTCTGTGTTTACTAGCATCTAGAGCTTTTGGAACTTTAGGTAAAGGCGTAACAGTAGATCATTTGAGATGTTCCGGAATGTAGCCAGTTTCTAAAGACGTATTTACAAAGTTCAAAAATACATGACCGATTGTTGTGGTAATTGATTTTAAAATCTTAGAATTAAATATATCCAAAGGATTAGTATTTATTTTCAAACTTCGAACATTTTATTTGATTCTGTCAAAGAAATTGTATTAAAATTACTAAAAATGTTCTTACAAGAAAATGTATGTGTTAATACAATATTATTTACAATTGTAATACTATTAATTATTTCTTGTATTGAATTTATAAAGAAACTAGCAGTGTACCCGATGTTTCGCTATCGGAAAAAAGCAGCCGTAGCGCAGTGAGTTGAATATAGTTTGGTGCGAATCATTTTAGTATGGTATATATTTTGATTAACTCGTACCCATTCATAAATATGTGCTTGTACACAAATAATTTAAGTAAGGACTTCTATATTAATAACACAGAATATGTTATATTCTATCGTATTAATATTTACGAATAAATATTTCTTATAGAATGTCACGTAAATGATATTTTAGAATCAAAGTTATCAGAAGAGAGAAACACACTATTTTCTTAATAGCAAATATACAAACATTGAAACAAATTTTAAAACAAATTCACAGAGGTCACATAAAAAGAAACCTCGATTGGGTCTTATATTAGAGAGGAACAGACTGACGGAAATACAGATGGATATTGGTTATTAAATAACAGATTTACAAAAAAGTTCGTTAAAGTGGGAATTCGTTAACCGAGGTACGCCGATAAAAAGTATCCTATCATGAAACTGACAATATTATAACCATATAAACAAAATTTCATATAAGTCCGAACAGTAGGTATTAAGATTTTATTGGAAAAAAAATCACAGACAGACAGACAGATAATAATTCTAAAAATGTTCAAATTATTTTAAGTATAATAAAGTTATCAAAGTCAAAACACTAAGAAAATGTTTAATGTACAAACAGAACCTCAAACTCTATATTTATGTATAGATGTATTAAATAGAAAAAAATTTAATCAAAAGATTTTGTTAAACAAAAATAGAAGAATAAGCAAATAGCTCACACTAAAAAAAATGCTAATCGAGCGCAATTAAATGGACCTTAAAAAAAATAATAATAATAAATAAAATAACAAAATTCATAAATATCCGCAAAAATAAAAAAACCAGAAAACAGGTGTATCCTCTGCATACACTAATCAAAAACTATGATCTTAAGTTTTCCTAAATAATTGAATAACGAAAACTCTAATCAGTTCTAACAAAGCATCCATCCACTGACATGAATGTTTATGGTCATATCCGATATTGGCCGAACGCTCGACAAAGTCAGTATAGTCATACAGTCAAGTATTGAAGAGAAATTCCCGCGTTCTCGCTGAAAGTCTCATAAAGGTTTCAATGGTCCAATATAATTAAAAACAAAATTAATAATTTCTCGTTTCTGATGGGACTTTTTTAAGATTTTCGATTTTTCTAGTTATGATGAAGGCATTTCCTACCTGTAAGCAAAATTTCAACTCGGTAGCATATCTGGAAGTGGGTTAGAATTTCCGGACATAGCCACAAATATTCATTTTTATACATATAGATTATTGAAACGTAAAGCTTTTTCAGAATTTTCTGAGGTTTTGATATAGTTATTATCTACATCAAATTTAATAATATCTGGATAGTTAATTTGTTTATTATTATTTAAAATATTTTTCAAATTCTTCCACAATATTTTTGGACTACTTTTATTTTTTTCTATTAGTTTCTCATTACAACTATATCCCTTTTTCCTTCGTAAACTGATACATTTATCTAAAATATTGTTACAATTTTTAAAATCAAGATACATTCTATCTCGTTATTTACAAATATTTATAAGCTAGTCAATGGACTGCTTATACCTAGTTACCTCAATACATACGTATTATACAATAATGATGTACAAAAGTACCCAACTCGTGAATGCCATAATTTAAGAGTTAAATTAATAAAGAGGCAAAATAAATGCAACCAGATTTTAAATAAAGGTTTTAATATGCAAGTTTTATTACTTATGTTTGTATATTAGGCTCATCCTATTTAAATAAAGTATTATTATTATTATTATTATAGTGTAATCAGACGTAGGTTGTTACTATAGTCCAATAAATGTGTATTATTATAATTATTATTAAATACTTAGGTGGTATGGTCATATCTAAAGGATGGAAGATAGTAGAAACACTAACAAAGTTTACGAAGCCAAAGTATCGAAAGGAAGACCCGAGAAAGACCGAGGAAAGATTGGTGTGACGAAATTAGAAGTATAGTAAAGAGAAGAGATTCTCACGGGATTGGAGCGAGAAGTAGGACGCAAAACAGGAAGGAATAAAAAAAGCTGTGACAACGTTCTTCCACGAAAGAAGAGAACAAGTAGAAGTAACAATCAAACTCTTCACACAAAGCCCAACACCAGAGATGGTAAAAGGCTCAACGATTAAATAAGTAAGTATTATTATTAAATGCTTTATTAGTGTGTTCACATTACAGTCAAGTTTTTTTACAGTATGCATTTGTTTACTGCAGACTTACTTTTGCAGACATGTCGTGACTAATATGATATTCTGACCGTGAATATAATTTATCATAAGGCTTACCTTTCACAGGCTTCTCTCCAAAATATAATCGTTTGTGTCTATAGTGATTTGATGAGTATAAAAATATATTATCATACATTACAATGTTTTATCTCAAGAATGTATTCGCTTGTGTCTAGTGAGACCTGTTGACTGTGCAAATGCTTTATCACAGTGCTCACATTCGAATGGTTTCTCTCCAGTATGTATTCGTTTGTGACTAATGAGATTTGATTTCACTGCAAAAGCTTTATTACACTGGTCACATTGAAATGGTTTCTCTCCAGAATGTAATCTTTTGTGAGTAAGAAGGTTTGATGCCACTGAAAATGCTTTATTACACTGCTCACATTTAAATGGTTTTTCTCCAGTATGTTTTCGTTTATGTGCAATGAGACTTCTTAAATGTGAAAATGCTTTATCACACTGATCACATTTAAATGGTTTCAATTAATTAAATTGTGATTACTGAGATCCGATGACTGTGTAAATACTTTATCACAGTGATTGCATTTAAATGGTGTCTCTCCAGAATGAATTCGGTTGTGAATAATGAGACTTGTTGACCTTGAAAATGCTTTATTACACTGTTCACATTTGAATGGTTTCTCTCCAGAATGTATTCGTTTGTGACTAAGGAGATATGTTAACAGTGTAAATGCTTTATCACACTGATTACATTTAAATGGTCTCTCTCCAGAATGAATTCGTTTGTGAATAATTAGACTTGATGACAGTGAGAACTCTTTATCACACTGTTCACATTTGAATGGTTTCTCTCGAGAATGAAGTCGTTTGTGTCTAATGAGACTTGATGACCTTGACAATGCTTTATTACACTGCTCACATTTGAACGGTTTCTCTCCAAAATGTATTTTCCCGTGTTTAATGAAATGTGATGACCTTGTTGTAGCTTCTTTACACTTGTTAATGGTCAATGACTCACAACTCTCATCTGGTTCACTGGAAGATGTTTCAGTAGCTGCAACAAAACTTCTGTTGATTATTGACACAAAAAATCTGTTGTTAAAAAAAAGATAATTTCTAACATAAATTTTTCCTGCATGTGGCTATACATATATGTACATGTAGGTGTTGTTTTCGAGGTTTCGTGAAGCGACAAGGCACAATAACTGATTTTCAAGAACGTTAATAGCAATTTTGTCATGAGTTTCGCAGCTTTATAAATTGATCGTTATACGACAACAAAAATATAAGGATTTTTAGTTAGTAGAAATTTTAAACAGTCGCTATAAACAGTTTGATTAAAAAGCGTGGTATCTAAATTTAGTGTGGGCATTCCATCGGCCGGGTTTACAGCTATATCACGTCGAACTCGCGATTGATCTGCCCGGTGTTCTTATAGCACTATCCATTTAGTGCAAAATTATAGTGAATTATGTTGCACTGTTCGACTAGAATCGAATTCATGTCTAGCCGTAGTTAGAGAGTTTGTGAGAAGCCGATATGAATTATGTTATAATTTATTATTGCAACTAGAAAACTATTGTCCCTTGTACTCCGATGCATGAACTAAATAAAAACTGGGAATCGTAGCATAGAAAATTTACAACTTATAATATAATATTAAATTATTGACTAACCTGTATCTTGTTCAACTGCACTTTCCTCATATTCACAGCCATCTCCACATTCAGACTTAATGTTGATCTCTTCAGTTATAATGATACTAGTGTTGTTATACTGGGACGTGTCGTCAGTAGATGATATGCAACATGTCTCCTGAGTATCGCGACTCTCTGAAACATAAATAGACATAGTTACTATTACTCCGTTTAAGTTTTCAATTTAAAGTATTTTTCCGGTCCACTAGCAACAAGTAAATTTTCAAATTAAAGTTACATAATTTATTACTTTTTATTTCCGTTTAAATCCATATATACAATTGTACTGTAGCTTATGATGCATATTATATTACATTAAAATGATTTTACAATACATATATTACTTAATATTTACATATAATAATATTCTTAATATCTAATTGAACTTAATTATATTAAATTCACGGAGCCCATTTCTGGGCATGGGCCTACCCCAGTTGTGCCCAACGTCAGCTGTTTCCCTTCTCCAATATTTACCTGCTGTTTCGTTAATTTCATTTTCCCATCGAGTTCTTTATCTGCCTCGGATTCTTTTATGGTCTCTAGGTACCCAGTCCGTGACCTCTTTTGTCCACCTATGATCCCTAAGGCGCATAACATGACCAGCCCATTTCCATTTCAAGGACCTGGCAGTTTTCAGAGTATTTTTTAACCCAATTTTTTTCCTTATTTCGGATAGACGGATTCGGTCCGAACTTTTGATTTTTAGCATTGATTTTTCCATCGCGTATTGGCACGTGCGTAGTTTGTTGATTTCTTTTTGGGTTTTAGACCAAGTTTAACATCCGTAAGTCATAGTGGGGCTAACGCAGCTGTCAAAAGCAGATTCTTCAGCAGATTTGGAAATGAGAATTATATCATCCGCGAACCGAAGATTTGTGAGCCTCTTTCCATTTATTGAAATACCTTTGTTTCCCCACACCAACTCGCGGAAGATATCTTCAAGTACACAAGTAAATAAATTTGGAGATAAAGGATCACCTTGTCGCACACTCCGCCGTAGTCTGAGAGTAGGTCCTGGTGTTTCAAGTTTGATTCTTACGTAAATATCTTCATAGATGTTTTTTAATTTCAATGTACTTCTTTTCTACTCCGCTTTTTTCCAATACTTTATAAATGAAGACGTGTTCGATGGAGTCGAATGCCTTTTGGAAGTCGATAAATGCTAAGTATATAGTTATAGGGGGTGCAGACATGTCGGCGACTAGACGAGCTGAGTAGGAGGGGAACGACAAGCTTGACGTTAGCTCTACGATAAGCGATAAGTTAGCACTGTAACGAATGCAACATGCATCTAATCTTTGCTTAACAGTCCGTGAATATTAAATCAAGGTCTTTGCCTAACTTTAAGAAGCTTCGTCACTTCTACGACTAAACTTTTTATTACGTATTATTGTAATAGTTCATTCATATTCGTATTAAAAATTATACGAATATTTTATTTAAAATAGAAAAATAAATTAATATATGCTCCAATTAAATATAAAATTTGCGCGTTGAATCTTATTTTTCTAAGGTGGCGGGGCCTCCTTTACCTTCACTTGAAAAACGACACTGATTTTTATTAATTTAATTTTACGTGCTAGAAATGAATATATGGGATTATTTCTATCTGAGTTAGTCTTTTCCCAGGCACAAGTATACACTGCACGGCATTAAAACAAGAACACCCAGTAATTATAAATATATCGCAGTAATTTTCTGGATAAAGGTTTGCTTAAGTTAAGACAACAAATGATCAGTTTTTCAACCATATCGATACATTTGGTTTTTGTCTTGACACGGTTTTGTTTTTAAAACATAATACGCGACAATGGACTTCTGAAGCTACAGTGAGCATTTGATTTTCCTACAGTACGTTTCTAAGAGTTTCTTTGATCTGTTCATTATGCTTAGAGCGAGAAGACACGCAAAATTTCATCAACTTCATTCAACATCAGCGAGTTTGTAAGGGGGCGAATAGTGGGTCTGCGAGAGGCCGGTTTAACCTTTAGAGAAATTGTCACTAGGACGAATAGGAGTTTCAATACTGCGGTGGGTTTTTGTCGGAATGGTTCCAGAAAGGCCGCACACGAAGAGCAGCAGGTACAGGACGTCGCCAAAAAACACAGAAGATAACCGCCTTAGACTTTTGGCTCTAACAGACCGCTTTACTCCCAGGATGATTGTGGACCAATGGTTTACACTTTGTCTACATTAAAATTTTTGTGTCTGTGTTTTTTTAAATTGGTAATAAACGAAGTAATAAATTACTGCAAGCTGAGCATATTCAAAACTTTGTAAAATTTGTAAAATGGGGGGTGGGTAAGGGACTGGCCTGAGATTAGCCCTACCACTCAATATTGTCACTGTCAATTCTGGTAGCATAGAAATCTTTTGGTTGACCTATTAAATACGTTTGCACTGATACTTTGACTCACTTTTGAATGATACTTTTGAATCAGCCAGTCTGTCACTATTGTTTTCATTTCCTCGTCATTCTCCAGTCATCTACTACCAAGAAAGTCCTTGAGATGGGGGAATATAAATATAATAATCATTTGTCAGTCCATCAGTCCATAAAATCTACGCGAATATACAAAATGCAAAGTTACATTAAAAAACGCTTAAAACTGTTACTTTTTACATAAGCATCAATAAAGCCCTACTGACCAGTGTTTGCGACAGCTGAAGTCTCTAGTACATTTTCTTCACGTTCACCAGTGTCCACAGGCTCAAACTTGACGTCAATCTTCTCCGTGTTCATGTTATCATGGCATACATCTTCTGTCACTCCATCTATAATAATAATAATAATAAATGTAATACCTAAAATCTATATAAATTAAATTGGAGGCTGTATCTGTTTTATATTTTTTCATCATTATATTTAGTTGCAGCAGATTACGTCTTTAGTAATAATTAGTGCGCGGACAATCTAGGAGTTTGGGTATCGCCTGCAACTGGGCACCCAAAACTAAAAGCTTGAAATATTTCACTAATTGTTGACTTAACAGCAAAAACGTATATGACAAAAATTGTTTATAACAAGAAAAGAAATAAATAAAAACACTATATTACTATGCAAAAATATCACTTTTATTTAATTATAGCACGACTAAAGTTTCGCCATGAAATTGCATTATCAAGTGAATTGAGAACATTCTATGTATAGTATTTCCAAAATGAAATGACCACTCTTGTTAAGAAGCTTAACAAGCGGTAATGGGTTAATGGCAGTGATCTTAAGACTGGTTGCTGTAAAAAGAATATAGGAGGTATTAAGGGAATTTTAAATTTAAATTGAATAGATGTAACAGTAGTTCAATTGAAGTTTCTTAAAAACCATTAAGGATATTTTCCAAATTTATAATCCTATTGTTTCTAAATTTAAGGGGTTGTTATACTTGTTTCTTAGTTAATTTTCAACGTTTATAGCGTGCATACATTAACAACATGGCTCTTTGGCGACCATTTGATTTTGCAGAATTTCCTAATTTCTATAGTGTAAATAGTGAATCTGTACAAGTGATTTGAAGTGCGAAAATGTGGACGTGGCTACTATTTTAAGGCTACCGCCATATTATTGTGTTTAAACCCTATAGAACTAATATGGAGCCAATTAAAAGGTAATGTGCGCCGGAAAAAAACAGCACCGACAGAAAGTGACAATGTAGTACAATTAATTAAAGACGAAACAAATGCAATAAGTAGTGATTTGTGAAAAAAATGTGTAGAACATGTAAGGACAATTGAAACAATTTTGACACAAACTCTGATAGTGATATAAACAATGACAATAGTGCTAATGATTAATATTTTAATAATTTTACATTACCATAAATTGACAAGTTCAAAAAAGAATGATTTTTGTTTGTGCAAAGTATTTAATATAGTCTATAAAGACTTTAAAACAAAACGGTTTTTAAACATGCCTATATTTATAATTTAAATATAGCCACCCCTAAGCCTGATAAAAATGTAAAGGAATGTCATGTGAGTATATACAGCTCTTTCTAAATAGCATATAAGAAAACACGTATATTTTAAATAATTATTACGGTCCTGTCAGCTACTATTAACAGAACCATAAACTTAGCAGGTATAATGGTTATACTGTCAGCCATTATTGGAATCAATAAGTGAGGGTGGCCATATCATTTTGGAAATACTATACAGTCCTTATATAATATCATCAAAACCTAATTAACAAAAAATACATGGAAGATTGGGGGATTAACTAAATCTGTTTGTTCATTGAGGACCAGGGCGCCCTGCCTCAGATGTTTGAATATTTCCAGAGATTCACACTGATTGAGTTTATACCCCTTATTTACATAATGTAATGGTTTTAAACATTTAAAATTAACAGTATGATCGTTAGAAATATGTTTACACTCTTTAAGATGGTCACTAAAAGTAGAGTGGTATATGTCAAGATTAGATTTAAAGGTTCTAATATGTTTTATTATAACCAAATTAACTAACACCTTTTAATAAACCTACCATTAAAAATAGTCAACTTCATTTCATACACGCTTTTTAAGGTATTTAGATTTTATTGCAATACTCCATCTAATTATTATGATCAATTAAACAGATATAATCTACATACCTTGAAAAACCGTAAACTAAATTAGAGATGAATCTTGTCTATAAAATTGTAAATAGTATGATATATTCTGAAGATATTTTGAGTCTGATAAACTTTAATGTACCAGCTACAAATCTGAGGCAAATAAATACGTTTTACTAAACAGAACTATGTTCACATTTAACCATCACTACAATACGTGCTATATATTTTTCCTGTCATTTTCTGTTTTTAAAAAACTAGTGGAATTTAAATTAAGAGCTTAACTCAACGATACGTATGCACTTATATATAAAAAACTCAATTTGTTGTATTAATTTTTTATATAAATATTTTTCTTTTTTTTTAAATTGTATCATTGTATTTATAATTAGTATCTTATTGTAATTTTTTCATGGAGGTCTATAGGAACTACGTTCTGTTTGACCACCCAAACAATAAATAAATAAATAGTGGATTAAAATATTGATGAAACCTATGTGGGAAGTATTTTTTTTTTTTTTTTGACAGTATTAAATGATCACCCGGTATAATAATAAATATAATAATAATAATATATATTTATTAACAGCCTTGCGGCCAATAAAAAGACAAATACATACAAATTAAACAAACAAGATAAACTATACAAAAAATAAATAAATAAATAAATAATGAACAAAAATAAAGAACATATAAAGTTTGAAATTGTCCTCAATAATACTATTATACAATTATTACATTATACGAAATAACGTTTTAATACATTATAGTAAAATAATGTTGTGACAGACTAAATTTGTCTATGAACAGCTGACCATTTTAATATCTATAAAACCTAAAATAAACAAATTTTGTGAAATGTAAACGAATTACTCTTTAAAAAAAATATGTTTAAAGATGTTGTCTAATCAAACGTTGCTGAAGTTAGACTGAAATAAACTTAACTGTGACAACAAAATATCAATAACAGTATTAATAATAAGGCAGTAGCTCTTTACTGACCATTCTTCCATTCAGTCCTGTGATCTATTCCAAAAGTTTCTACATATTCATCAGTTTCATGTTCTGCCTTAAGCTGAATCTCTTTTTTAATAAAATATTCATGTCTGGACTCATCAGTATGTATATCACAGCCTGCTTCATCATTCATATTCACCCCTGGAACAAAAATGTACTGTCATGTTTATTAAACTGCAACTAGAATTATAGTCTGTTTTTAAACAATGCGAAGCGATTTTTTTTTTTGCGACCAACTGGTTTTACACACACTATAAATAGGAACATAATTCCGCTATCTGTGATGTAATAACTGACGCATCAGCTGATTGTGAAGTTATTCTGGAATAGTTATATAATGATTACAATATTTTATAATAGTTATTATAATACAAAACTAGAAGTTACTATAACTTTTGCAATATTTAAAGGTATGCAACCACTGGGGCGTACCGCGCTCAACGCTGATACTGCAATCAATGCATAAAGGATGAATCTACCTACCCGTACTATAAGAAGTAACGACAATCAGCATTAATAAAGATAACTCTACTGACCAGTGTTTGTGACAGCTGCATTCTCCAATTCATCTCTTTCATATTCACAGGTGTCTACAAGCTCAGACTTGATGTAAATATTTTCCATGTTTGTGTTACCATTATATATGACGTCAACAGCTCCATCTGTGATACCTGAAATATACACATCTTAGAGAATAATAAACGAAATATTCACCATAAACTATACACAAAATGTATCAGATAGAGTGAACACATTTTTTTTCGAAAACGTGATATGTGAGCAAGTTTAGAAAAAAAAAATGATTACCGAAAACTACCCAAAGAATTGAACAGTAGTACTGAAATTAGTAGTTCAGAAATACAGGATATCAAGGACAACTTTGATTTTTTAAATCGGAACGTATGTCTTGTTGTGTACCTTTAGACAGAGCATTTGAAAAGAAACAAATTTTACGGTTTACAAAAAATTGTATTCTCCGTAATGACATGAAAGTAAAATATTTTTATTTATAAGTTTTCAAAGTGCCTTCCATTTTGACTTAAACACTTTCACATCCTTACTCTTGAGCTATCTGTAGCTCGGAGCATAAGACAAATACAATAACTTAATTAAATGTATTTTACTGTGTGAAATATTTATTATGCTCCAAGTTACAGATAGCTCAAGGAAGCTCAAGGCAAGAGTAAAGATGCGAAATTGTTTAAATCAAAATGAAAGGCACTTTGGAAACTAGTTAACAAAAATACTTTACTTTCAAGTCTTTACATAGAATACAATTTTTCAAAGTTTCAATATACAAATAACGAATAGGATATATACATATTTTATCGTTATCGTCCAATATACACACATTCATCATTAACTCCATATTCTGAATCGCTTGTCCCCGAATCTAATTATTAATTTTCCTGTGATTTCATTATGATATTCGATATTTTTGCGCTTACAGTTCGTTGCGCTCTTCACATAAACTTTATTGCACACTACTTACAGATATAAAGGATTATTATTGAAATTTTTTTGTCAAAATATTCTAACAATTTTAAAATGAGTGGTCAATTCACAGTATCTAACTTTTTCCAAGGATGTTTCTATTGTGTATGTCACAAGTTAATTGGATAGCAATTGTGAGAAACAAATAAATCAATACATAATTACTTGAGTACTTAAATTTGTTCTAAAATATTACTCTTAGTACAGGTACAATTGTACCATAAACTGAGCGGAGTTACATACAGAAGGGAGTAATGTTAAAGTAAAATAATATACAACTATCCAGTAATCATAAGTTGCTTTTTAATACTGTATTGAAATTTAAATGTTTTTTCTTTGAAAATAAAAATATTGAATTATGTGTACTGGAAAAAAAATATATGTATATATTTGGTAGGCTGGAGCTAGACTGGAGCTACCATGGATTTTCTTTTTCTATTTTGTATTTATAAGAGAGTCAATTTGAAACTGAATTGATTGTTATAATGAGATTCCTTATGACACTAACATTTTTATTACTATAACATTGGTACTATAACCTGCGATTTTACATCGTTGATAGATACCTTGAGAAATAAGAACGGCCAAACCAGTAGGATCAATAGCAACAATGACATAAGTGAGGATGTAGATTGGTTATATAATGCAATTTTATTATTTTAAAAAGAATGAGAAAGCAAGACAGAAATAATAGCATAAAAACTCGTTACATAAGTCATTTGATGCACTAGTCAATTAAAAAACTAGTCGTTTCACAACTGGTTTTCTAACCTTGATGCCTGCGGCAAAATCATACCTTATGAAACTTGTGTTTTAATATATTATTCTAGTTTGGAATACGAGAGGTGTCAGTAACTTGGTTAAAAATGGCGCTCAGAACGCAAATTTGATAATATTTCTGGTCATCGATTATACGCTAAATTGATAAAAAGCGGACCCATTTGCCGAAGAAAAATAAAAGTTCAGTTTTATCATGACAAAATGCACGACTCACTCGTCCGCAATTGCTACGGCCCAATTGGTTGATTTGCGCTATGAACTGCTCTACACTATTCTCCAGATTTGACCCCATGCGACTTCTTTTTCTTTCCAAACATGATTGAAATAGATCGCTGGAGAAATATTCGCATCGAACGAGGAGATCTTAGCTGAGACACACACCTATTTTGCAAAGTTCGAGATATCGTACTTTTTGGAAGATTTAGGCTTTGCTCACACAGGGATACTCAAATCTCGGATTCTCGGCGACTGTGATAAGGAGACTTGGAGACTCGAGACTGTACTTGCCCGTCATCTTCACATGGCCACTACTGAAGTTGCGAGTTTCCTATCAACCTACTCAGTTCCCTCCGGACTCCGGATGTGCGTTTATCCAGTGCGCTTTGCAAAATGTCTAGTGACAGTAGTAGTGATGAGGATATCATTATCCAGTTTTATTATTACCGCCGCAGAAGATTCTGGTTACACCCTTACATCAAAAGGAACATAAATTGTAGATTGTCTGTTGCTGCAAAATAATTGCAGGAATATGATTCTAAATTCCTCGCATTCTATAGAATGAGCAAGGGCACGTACCAAAAACAAAAGCAGCTCATCACTCTTGCTATTCTCTTGAAAATTTGTTATGTAAGTATATAAAAGTTTTACACCGTTGAAAAGAGAAAAAAAATATTGTGTTAAATAATATGTGGTGGTGTAATTTGAAAAACTGCCGAATCTCTTACAAAACTCTTACAAAACGTCTGACCGCAATTACCCCGAATAAGTTTTATTTGAACAATATTTTTATAACTCTTTTTATTAAGGAAATACTCAAGATGAACATAAGTGTTTCCTCATCCTGTATATCCTAAATTTATAAACAAACTCCGGTATAATACACTCAGAAAAGCAGCCCTGCATTTGTAATATGCGTCAGTATATAAATTGCCATGAAGGAACGCAAGCAACTGATCGGAGACTAGAATGCCGAGTCTCCTAGTCTCTGGTTGCACAGTTGTCGAGTATCCGTGATTGGAGTATCCGCGATTTGACTATCCCCATGTGAGCAGAACCTTAAAGAAGTTGGAATATCATTGGGCAAAATGTATCGAGGTAAAAGGAGATTATGGGGGAAAATAAGTCGCATTTAGGTAAAAAAAATCTTTCATTCGAAGTCATTGACTTATAAAACACTCCTCTTACTCTCCTAAACTTTGTACTCAACATAGCTCATCGGCCAGACTATAGTACATTTAAGATTTTCACTAAGCATTACTGAAATTCGCCTAAAATAAACTGAACTATGACAACAAAATATATATAACAGTATTAATAATAAATTAGTTGTAAATTTGCCCATTACTGACCATTTTCATATTCAGCCGTGTACTCTATTCCACATGTAACTTCACATTCATCAGTAACTTTATATTCTGTCTTAATTCCAGTCTCTTTTTTAATATCACTGTCTCTGGATTCATCGGGATGCAAGTCACGGCCTGTCTCTTCATTCATTTTCACTTCTGAAACAATAATACATCGTCATATATAAGGACTAAAATGAATGACTAAAGCTATTATAATAATTATTTAAGTAACAAGTGAATAACATAATATTTTACTCCCATGATTATAGAGGACGAGGATCAGATGAGAACGATATCCACCGCGAGAGAGTAATGTCCTACTTTATTCACGCGTTTAAAAAAAATATAAACACCAAGGCGCGAAAAAATGTGCGTTGATATTCAGCAACAGATGGCACTTCAATCGTTTGCCACAGCACTACTATAATAGCTTGGACAAATCACACGAATGCAAGAAACGCACTTTTCAACGTAAAACATACACTATTTTTGGGGTTTAAAATTAAAATTACTCCCATATTATTGACTTAACAGTAAAAACTTGTATAACAACTATTGTTAAGAATAAAAAAAGAAATCTTTTATCTAAATGCATTTTTTTTTTTTTTTTTGATTGGATAAATATTTGAAGAGTCATTGCAGAAAACCGGGTAAAAAGTTATGGTTAAAAATTTAAATTACTCCCTTATTATTAACTTAACAGCAAAACCTTATATAACAAGTATTGTTAAGAATAAGAAGACAAATCTTTTATTTAAATGCATTTTTTTGATTGGATAAATATTTGGAGTTATGGCGGAAAACCCCCCAAAAATTAAAAACTTTATATCACTTTTATTATAAAACTTTTACCAAGGTGTTTTAAGGTTTTTCGCCTTCTTTTGACCTGTAGTATCACACATTCAAAAAGGAATAAGAAGACCGTAAACACCTTGTACATGCTTTATTCCCTAGAGATTAATCTATTAATTTAATCCCGCAAAATATGATGCGGGGGTAGTTTTTTAACTCCGCCCACTCTCAATCCTAGGAGTGGGAGTGGGTGGCAGCGTATAGAAGACGGACCTCTAGTACCAGACGGCAGATCGTCGCCGACTTTCGCTCGAGAACTTATTTTTACTGTTCTTATTTTTACCTTGTACTTTCTTTCAGCTCTCTCTATGCTACGGTAACGCATCAGAGCCCTGATCTACAGTAAGCTCTGATTGCTAGCCCGTACAGTGAGCGCTACGTTGAACTCCCTACTAGTTGTAACGTATAAGAGCCCTGACCCACAGTAAGCTCTGGTTACTAGCCCTTTCAACGAGTCCGGTGTACAGTTAGTACTCCTGCAAGGGCCCCTCACGGCATCCCTTGTATGTTGGCCTGGTCCACCGCAAAAATCAGCTCTTTTAAGAGTTACACTAAGAATTTTTACACGCACACCCATCCACGCCAGCGAGTGCTTCACCACACCACTCAAGTAGTCACCAATCCTCGGGCACCGCACCTGTCATCGCTTAACAACGTGTTCAAGCGGTTGCCCGTCCAGAAGGTCACTGCAGCTTAGTTGCTTAACTATGGAGCGACATTGTAGAGCCGCTAATTGCCGCCTTCAAAAAAGAGGTTACGAAAACAAATTTTAATACCATTTGTTGAATAAGTAAAGTTTTTCTAATCAGTATATTGAGAATAGTCATAGTCAGTGTGTACACTACTGAGCACGAACCAGGGTTCAATACCTCACACCGCATATATAAATAAATATGCACATCACTGCTAGTTTCAGAGACAGAGGTCAGTTGCGATGTGTATTTTATATATATATTCGACTATTTTGCACAAACTGCTCATGAAATTTGTAATAACCATCCACTTAACTGTAACAATTTGCACATATTGAACAACACTGTGCAGGCCTGAAAATAATAATCATGTATGAAGACTTACAGAGTCCGATAGAAAAGTAGAGTTGACAAGTTATAAGGTCTGTTCGTTTGTCTGATCTAGATTGCTTAAATCGAGCAGGTAAATCATGATCACGTGACTGTAAGAGCAAGTAAGAGCTGTGCTGTCTGATCCTCACAAACGAACGACTATTATGACTATTCGTGGACGTTGACGTTCCGTGGTTGACATAAACTATATCAACAAAGTTGGTTTGTATTAGAGCTTTGTGTAAATAATTTTGTTGTTTAAAATATGAACAAGAAGAACAAAAATTGTATTAAAGGAATTCTATTAGAAGAAATAGCACAAGATAATGAGATACAACAGGAAATAAATAGTTCTTCAGAGACCGATAATGAAGATGAGAATTTTACACTATTTCTTTTCAATATGAAAAAGAAACGCAAAAGAGCATGCATACAAAACTATTGTGAACAGGTTAATACCTAAGTATTACATAATTATTAATCAACGTAATTATTAATGCTAAATTTATTTTGTAGGTGGTAGAAAGTTATTCTCATAAAGAATTTGTACAACACTTCAGAATTAGCAAAGAAATAGTTGAACAGCTTGTAGAGAAGTTTTCTGAAAGTAAATGGTTTACAGATCTAAATAGTAATGGTAATAAAATTTAATAGATAATTTGTCATTGGAGTATAAAGCTATTTTAATTTTTAGCCAATTCAAGAGCTAATATTACACCATATAAACATATACTTCTATTTTTGTGGTTTGCTGGGCATCAGTCATCATACAGAGACATAGCAGATCGGTTTAACCTTTCACTAAGTTCTGTACACGATGTTATCACCAGAGTTCTGATGTTCTTCAATAATCTGGCAGCAGATGTTATTAAACTTCCAACTGTTCTTGAGAGACAAAGAACAAAGGATTTTTACTATCAAAAAAATGGATTTTCAAATGTGATTGGTAAGCAGTAATTATTAGTACTAATAGTAAATCAAACTTTTTTGTCATATTTAATGAATAGGTAGCATCGATGGTAGTCATATAAAAATTGATAAACCATTAGAACGAGCAGTCGATTATGTAAATCGAAAAAGTTATCACTCTATTATTCTACAAGGATTATGTAATGAAGAGTTAAATTTCTTGGATATTTTTATTGGATACCCTGGGTCAGTTCACGATGCTAGAGTGTTCAAGAATTCGCCATTATATACAAAGCTAGAAACCATTTGTGAAGGTAACTTAAAAAAAATATCTGAAATTATTTCCTATTTTTTTGAAATTTATAGATGGATACATATTAGGAGATAGTGCGTATCCACAAGTGCTGCAGTTGCTGGTTCCTTATAAAGATAATGGTCATCTTACTGCTGCACAGAAGAATTTTAATAAAAAATTAAGTAGTTGCCGCGTGTCCATAGAACATACATTTGGACTTCTAAAGCAAAGATTCAGACAGTTATACCACATAAAACTTAGAGGACATAAACGTATATGTTATTTTATACGAGCTTGTTGTACGCTCCATAATATTGCAAATAAAAATGACATAGAAATTTTTAATACAGAATACCCAGTAGATGATGATCAACCTGATTGTGTAGCACTTGTACCCCCCAGTAGTGGAGCAAAACGTTCAAGAGATGAAATATGTCGACAATTATTTTTAAGAAGATAAATAAAACAGCTTATATATCAAAATTTGTTATTATTTAAAAATTGTTAATTTATATTACAAAAATATTTACTTTAGATGTAATATGTATATAATTGTATGTATACTTTGGTCAACAAATCGAGTTCATTTCAAGCTCGTATCTATGATGATACAAGCTTTTCCTGAAATGTATTTTTATTAGTTTCTTGTTCATCGTCATGTGAGTAAGTGAAACAGTTATATTATTTTTGTGGTTTATTATTATTTATATACATAGATATATTCTAATTATAGTTCTAATTTTTAAGTTTTTATACATAGTGCTAATAAATAAAATAAATTAAAATTAAATATTTCATTTTATAAAGTAGCTGATTTTTATCTCCTCCCCTTTCAACTACTTCAAAAACTAATTAAAAAAATTATATTTGATAACAATTATAATTATACTGCACAACTATGTGAATCAAAATTAAAGAGATTATAAGAAAGTAACTGACAACCAGATCTGTGCCAAATACTAAGTAAAATTATTTTAAATATCAAATACTGAGTATTTGAAATACTTTTTCAAATATTCCAAACTCTGTGGACAACAATAGCAAAACAGGAAAAGCAAAAACATTGTATTTTTGATGAGCAAGTAAATTGTGATTATAATTATAATTATATTTTTTCGATTAATTTTTGAAGGAGAGCATTTCTTTGCTCCATCAACTGGATAATTCTTTCCCTTTGTTCTGCTTTTTTTTCCTCTATTACGTTCCTGTCGTTTGTCCGCTTTTCAATTGCTTTTTGCATATTTTCTATGTCACTATTAAGGTTTGATCTAATTCTTTGGTGTCTAATGGGTGTACTTTCTGGTGTCCCGCTTCTTGAAGAACTTGTGCTTCTGAAATAGATTAATAAAATATATATCATGTTTACCTTCAATGTTTGCAATAACTTACGGAGTATTGTGAGTAACCACCAAATTGTCGTCTTCTTTTTGGTTCACGTTTTCACTGCTGCTATCCATTGTGCATGGAGGAATTATACTTGCCCTTTTAATTAAAATATCTGACAACTCCCTGAAATCAATTCAATTATAAAGCAAGTAATATAAATATATTCATTACATAAAGGTAAGTACAAATATCAAAATATACTTTCCTTTCAAAAGGGCAGTGTCTTTTTGCTCTTCCGGTTTTTCCGTTGTTGTCAACCATTTTTTTATATGCTCTTTCTAAACTCTTCCATATCGATTCACATTGTTGCGGTGTATAGTTATAGGTGCTATCAACAATGTTTAATTCACTTGATAATATTTCCCACATTTTCTTTAAAGACTTTATTTTTCTGTTTTCTACTAGCTCTTTTTTATTTTTATACAAATCAAGCAACATTTTGGTTGCTTCTTGTGACCATTCGGCGTGTTCTTTTTCTACCTCACTACCAGAGTTCTGTACTTCACCACCTTCTGTATTTCCATTAATATCTTCAGTTTCATCATTAACCTCTTCATATACTATTCGTAAAAACTGATTAGCATTAATTTTAATTAAAGCGTCTTTCTCTATCTCAACACTTCCTATTGGAATTTCGTAAGTATTAGTATCTAAAAGAGAAGACCAGTATGTATTTTATGTTTATTGATTCATTATTAATTTTTTTACTTACCAGATCCATCCAAAATATAATTGTTATTCTGAATGTCGCGTAAAACCGCATTAATGATTGACATTTTTTACTGTTAAAAATAAATATATTAATGACACGTAATATTTCTTTAAAAAAGTTTATAAGGTAATAATATAATTTACTGCGTATTACCGTTGATTTATCACGTTGCTTGGAACATAAACTAACATAAACTTGTCAACTAACATAATCTTGGTCTGTACTTGTCAAAACACTTCTTTATTTGGCGGTTATATTTCCCGCTCTACTCTATCTGCTCCACCTCTTGAGACCGAGCAAGTTTAACTTGCTAGATGTGATCTAGCGTAAGTTGCTCTGGACAAACGAACACTACTATATCAACTATTCTTACACAAACGAACGCCTAAAATGTTACTAGACTTGCTCTAACGTGATCTAAGCAGACAAACGAACAGACCTATATAGTGCATTCATTTGACTTGTACTTAAAAACGAATCTTGACTTAAAAATTGGGCTAAAATGTAGAACGATGGACTAATCTGGTGGGGGATATTTTAGAAAGGAGAGGCGTGGCCAACAACGTTACATAAAACCAGTACTTCTCAAACAAAGACAGATAATATATAAAGATTATAATTTAAAGATAATATAATATAACTAGCTGGAGTACCCGTGCGTTCTGTGCAGGCCCAAGGACAGTGATTCACCTTAAAAGCTTATTATCTTAGGTTATTTTTGATAACTTTTTATTTATTTTTTTTTATAAACCACCTAAAACTAAATTGTATTTTAAAGTGAATTGAAACATGGAAACAGTGCAAACAGAGCAAAAGTGCAAACTCAGGGCGAAGCGAGCTACCCATCTTCTAGTTTAATGACAAAACACTATCTTGGGTTAGGTTATGTTAGTAAGGGTTTGGTTAGAAAAAGCCGAGCGAAGCGAGCTACCCATCTTCAAGTTTAATGAAAAAACACTATCTTGGGTTAGGTTATGTTAGTAAGGGTTTGGTTAGAAAAAGCCGAGCGAATCGAGCTACCCATCTTTTAGTTTTATGACAAAACACTATCTTGGGTTAGGTTATGTTAGTAAGGGTTTGGTTAAAAAAGCCGAGCGAAGCGAGCTACCCATCTTCTAGTTTTATGACAAAACACTATCTTGGGTTAGGTTATGTTAGTAAGGGTTTGTTTAGAAAAAGCCGAGCGAAGCGAGCTACCCATCTTCTAGTTTAATGTTCTGTTTTTGTAATGTACATTTTGTTGTAACGTAAATGAGAAGTGATTGTTTGAGAAGCACTGGTTTTTAGGTATTTTTCTATGGCCACGCCCATTATTTCTCAAATATCCCCACCACATCGCAGAAGTCCATCGTTCTACATTTTTCCCAAAAATTGTACAGTACCATTCTGATTTGACGAGTTCTTTACTAAACAGTTGAAAACCCGTCTTAGCACAAAAATGGTACTGAAATTCATAACTTAGTTACATCATTAAACCGAGTTCCTGTAATTGAAATTACATGAAATTTTAATTAGAAAATTTTTGAAAATACAGTTCGGCGTTATCGGTTGTTTCAAATATACCATTAATAATAAAAATTAATATGTTCTTACCATTGCCGGAAATAAAACTATCAGCCTGGAATAATAGTTCAAATTTTAACAACTGTTCAAAGGTGTTTGTAAATGATTTTTTGTCATGTTTAATATCTGTTAAAAAATATATTGTTATTAAGTGCAGATTCTTTATAACTTTTTCAACATCGTTGAATTCCCAAATCAATGTAAGATTTTACTGACGAGACGAATATAACTTTGTAACAATCCGTGCGGATCAAAGTTAGTATCCAACACCAACGGCTATCAAACTTTTGAATTCATAACAAATAAAACAGACTATTACTCTAGTTTTAGTTTTTTAAAAACTTTTTTTTTCAGTATTCTAACATGATTTTAGCAAGTAATTTGCAGAAAAAAATCTAGACCCGCACCAAATAATCCAGGGGAGGGGAGTTAACTTAAAACTCTGAGTAATGTATAGTGCGTTCAAAGGTGAGTTTGCAGTATAGCTC
The DNA here is from genome assembly GCA_963971575.1 of Liopterus haemorrhoidalis. Lineage (NCBI taxonomy): Eukaryota > Metazoa > Arthropoda > Insecta > Coleoptera > Dytiscidae > Liopterus > Liopterus haemorrhoidalis. The sequence goes on from OZ020613.1 coordinate 41,651,424, forward strand.
TTATGGCAAATGGGAGCGGTGTTGCCAAATGTTGTAAAGTGTCAAATGTGTCAATTATAAAAATATGAAAAACTCGTATGATTGGTACTATTCTACTTTAGCAAACCCACCTTACTGCGCATGCGTGCAGTGTTGGCAATAGTAAAATGTAATATATCAATTTTAATAATTTAAATTTAATATCAATTTATTAAATGAGTTTATTTATAAGAAATATAGAAATAAGTAATATTCCCTTAATTTCTACTGTGATTAGAGTTTTAATATATAAATGTAGTTTAAATTTAATTATTATTTTTATTATTATTAAATATTATTTAGTTTCACTTTTTTCTGTTGTAGAGATTTATTATGCATTGTATCGATATTTAAAAAAAAAATTAATTCAGGTGGACAATGAACTAACCCTCTGCACCACCATGTTATAAACGTATGTACAATGATATACAATTTTAATTAGGCTAATGTGGGGGGGAAATTAAGTACTGTGCACCTAAAAACAAGGTAATTAGGTTAGGTTTAGTTAGTAAAAATCTAGGACAACAGAAGCCGAAAGACTCAAAGTAACCTTAAAGGAGTTCGTGTGAAATATATATATATATATATATATATAAAGAATGTATACACTTTACAAAATATAACAACAACAAGATAAATGTGGAACTACTGAATTACATCCTACACCGCACAAACGTTTTTTACACAAACATTTTTAAGCTTACTTTGAGCTTTTCGGCTTCTGCTGTCCTAGACTTTTACTAACTAAACCTAACCTAATCACCCAGTTTTTAGGTGCACTAATTATGTTCCCCCTTTTTTAATCTTTAATCGGCTGTAATATTATTATTTATTCTTATTATAAAATACCGCAATATTAATTTAATTAGATTTATTTAACTGAAAGTTAAGCATTATTATACAAATAATTTTAATTCTATTTTAATTTTAGTTTAAATTTACGTGTTTTAATTTTACTATAGTTGGCAACATTGTCTAGTGGGTTTGCTAAAGTAGAATAGTGCCAATCCGCCACTGCTATATATCATCTTATACCCTGCATGAAATGCTGCTAAATTTTGAAAATGATGGGCAACCAGGACCTGAAGGCGTGTTTTTAAAAGCCATGAATTTATTGTACCTACTTAGCTATTAGATGTGGCTGAGGTGTTTATTTTTCTTCTTTGTGTACGGAAATATCTTGAAACATACTTTTTGATCTTCTTACTGTTTTTTTTTTTTTTTTTTTGATTCTTGATTTTCGTTATTTTCTTCCAAAACTTCTGAATGGTTTATTCTATGTTTGCTAGATAAAACAATTTCAGCTTGACTTCGTAATTGTCTACCACTCAAATTGTCAATTAAACCGCCCTCATCTTCGTTTGTGGAATCCTCGTCGGAATTAACGATTGCTTCGGGTGGTTCAATAAAAATATTTCTGCATATACATCATTATCATCTGCTTCTACAATATCAATTGCTTCGTGCAAAGTTAATCCCTAAAACATCGTCAAAATAAGGTAAAAATAAGTACAGATTTTGACACCACATAGGCCTAGCGTGATTAGACGAACACGCTAAGTTTACCAGAGGTAGATACTATCAAAATTTTAATTTATTAATTTTTTAGTTACACTATCAATAAAATAATACATTTAATATACATATGTGTTTCGTGTATAATCCGTCTCAATTTGTAATATGAAACTAGATCTGGGTACTTTGGTGACTGTTGTGGTGTAAACAGACTATGGCGTATCCGTGTGAACCAATATTATGATAATATTATAAATGTATTGTCAATATACAACATAAAAAATAAACTTTACCTATTAGTTACGTATTACAAAATAAGACAGATAATATATAAAACTATATATTATCTGTAATATATTAAATTATATATATATATATAAAATATATGCAATATAAAACTAAAATCCAAATAAATATCTGTAGTAAATTAGTATATGTGTGGCAACACTGTCTGCCAAGGACATTCAGTGTGACATGCGAATAAAGTAAAGATGTAGATTATGTGTACGTTGAATTTATTTATTCCTATAAGTCGGTGCGTCGTGCATTTAGTTTATATGTTGAGGGAAAAGGAATTACGGACAATAGACAGAAAAAGGCACTCCTTCTCCACACGGCAGGGATGCAAGTCCAAGATGTGTATGAAACGCTGGAACAGCAAGCTGGAGATAACGAAAATGTTTACGAGGCAGCATGTAAGGCATTAGACGGCCATTTTGCGGCAAATATTAATATACCCTATGGAAGGCATGTATTTAGAAGAATGATGCAAGAAGACGAAACAATAGAACAATTTATTACAAGGTTAAGAATACAAGCGAAAAATTGCGAATTTGGTATCGCAGAAGACGAACATATTAGGGATCAGGTGGTGGACCAATGTAAGTCAGATAAACTATGAAGGAAATTTCTGAAAAGCAGCAAACTGAAATTGCAAGATGTGCGAAATTTAGCTAAAGCATACGAAGCGGTAGAATTTCAATATGCTCCTGCGGTAAGAAAGAAGGAAGGAAGAAAGACAATTTTGAAGCAAATAAAGTATCTATATGAAAAGAGGAATGATAGAGAAGATAAGAAGAGGGAAGGTAAGCCAAAGCCAAAAACGAGAAATAATTCAGGTTGTTTTAGATGCGGTCAGATGGGGCATATCGCTAAAGATGAAGTGTGTCCAGCAAGAGGGAAAAAATGTAAACGATGTGGAGCAATAGGGCATTTCGAAATAGTTTGTCGCACAAAGCTAGAAAATAAGAAGAAAATAAAGAATACGTTCTTCGTAGACGAAGATAAGGGAAACAGTAAATACTCAGATTTTGCATTCACAATAACAGAAGCAAGAAACCTGGAGCAATACAAGGAAGACTTGCAAAATTTAGAAGTAGGCGGCGTACAGATCATAATGCTAGTAGACTCTGGAACCAACTGTAATGTCAGCAATGAACAACAATGGGAAAAATGCAAAGAACAGGGAATAAGATGTATATAAGATGAAAGTATACGGAACAGGAAAAACTATACCAGTTAAAGGGATGTTCCGAGCAACAGTATTAATACCAAGAACCGATGTAAGTGTTCGTAACATAGAATTTTTAGTAATTAAGGGACCAGCTGTACCGATATTAGGCAAGGCAACCGCCAGGCAGTTAAAGTTACTAAGAATAGGCTATGAACCGGAAGTTAAATTTATTGACCAAATTTGATTCTGTTTTTAAACAACGGTCAGAAGTATTTCCTAAAATTAATGGCTTTCAATTAGAGTTGTCAATTGATAAATCAGTAAGGCCAGTTATACAGAAGTCAAGACGTATACCATATAATTTACGTACAGTTGTGGAAAGTAAAATAAGCGAGCTGTTACAAGCTGATATTATTAAAGAAATCGAGGGACCGACATCATGGTTGTCACCTATAGTATTAGCGCCCAAGAAAGATGGAGGTACGAGATTGTGTATCGACATGAGGATTGCAAATCAAGCCATCACAAGGGAACGTCATCCCTTACCCACTTTTGAAGAGATTATGCAAGAGCTGAATGGAAGTAAAGTATTTTCTAAACTGGATATTAAATGGGCGTACCACCAGATAGAGTTACATCCAAATTCTAGAGACATTACTGCATTTAGTACACATGAAGGAATATACAGGTATAAAAGATTAGTATTCGACATATCTTGCGCGCCGGAGATCTTCCAAAAGATTTTACAACAAATTATTACTGGTTGTAAAGGCGTTCTGCATTTTATGGATGATATTATTTGCCACGGGAAAAATATGCAAGAGCATAATGAAAGACTGCAGGCATTGTTATCAAGACTAACAGAAAAAGGTTTGTTATTGAACCGAGAAAAATGTAAGTTTGGGAAAGACAAAATAAATTTCCTGGGACATGAAATAAGTGAATCAAGTATAAGACCGAATGTGTCTAATATACAAACTATTTTAAGTTTTAGGAAACCGGAAACAAAAGAAGAGGTCAGGAGTTTCCTAGGTCTTGTAAATTTTTGTAGCCGATTTATACCCGATATTGCAACGATAAACCAACCATTACGTAAGTTAACACAAAATAAACTTTAAAAATAAAATAAAATGGAAAACATAAATAAAATAAAAAAAAAGAAAAGATAATAAATTAAAAGATAAAGCTAAAGTGCAGAAAAAACACTGTATGCCAGGAAATGGTTGTTTGTACCTATCCTTGTCATCACATTACAAAAATTATTTAAAAAATAAAATAAAATGAAAAAAAAAAATAAAATAAAAAAATGAAAAGATAATAAATTAAAAGATAAAGCTAAAGTGCAGAAAAAAAGACTGTATGCCAGGAAATGGCTGTTTGTACCTATCCTTGTCATCACATTACAAAAATTATTTAAAAAGTAAAATAAAATGGAAAAAATAAATCAAATAAAAAAAGGAAAAGATAATAAATAAGAGAGAAAACCCATATACTAAAAATTTTGCTTGCAATATACAAATAATAAGGAAACTTTTAATAAATAAGCGATAATAATTATAAAAAAAGGAATATATAACAAAGTATTAACGAATTTGAAATAATTTTTTATTTTATAATAATGCTAGTAAAAATAACGTAGCAATTTTCTGTGATCTAATCACTTTAAAGATATTTTGAAGAATGTAACTGAAAATTTAAAAAGAAATGTTTGGAATTCAAGTGATATCGAATTTAGAATAAAACATATACTCTTCCATGTTTATGTTATTTTAAAATTTTATTTAAACATCAATTCAAACTTGGAATTTTTAACATGGTCGTAGTTATAGATTTATTTTAATCCTCTTAAAGGTATAAGTGACTAAATTGTCTTTTCTAGGTTTTATGACAGAGATTACATTTAACAAAGGGTGCTGTGTAGGATTTAAGTCTGTGTTGTCCAGCAGGTCAGAAAGTTTTTCATACTAGTTGCAATCTGTTTGCGGCAATTGTAATAGGTTTATTTTAATCCTCTTAACATAAACCTGTTATGAAGGTATAAGTAACTAATTTTTCTCATATTTTGGACAAACAATACTGATTTTACAAATCCCCGGATTACTATTTATTAGGGAAATTTTTTGAATAAATTTGAGGGATTAAATCTAAGTTGATCAGCACGCACTATAAGATGTAATCCCCAGTCATAAAATTGAATAATAAAAATCCCGTGTAAACAAAATAAATATATAAATAGTATATTGTATAAAATAAATATTTTGTACGAAATGTACATCTAGTTAATTAAAAATAAATATAAAAATTATAAATTTAAAGATTTTTTAATTTTAAATTATTATTGAAGAATACCAAAGCGGCCGCAGCAGATAATGGTTTTAAGTACGTCTGGGTTCGGAACTGCAATATATTCGCCAGAAAAAATGATAACTCTCCATTCCTAATTATCCGTTCTGAACACGATATTGCTAAATTAAAATAATGCATATCATTATTTTCTGTTAATTATTTAATTCATATCGATTTTTCTTTGTAATGGATACACAAATAAGTACATATTACCAAAATGTGCGGGGGATTAAAACAAAACTTATTAATGTATACAATGAGTTAGCTCAGTGTAATTACGAAATAATATTTTTACTGAAACGTGGCTTAATGATTCTGTGCTTGATGGTGAGATATGTGACTTAAATAAATATTTCTTATTTCGTCGTGACCGTAATATGCCTAACATGAGTCAAGGTGGTGGTGTTTTAATACTTGTTTCCAAAAAGTTTCACACTAAAGTTGAACATTCTTGGAGCTCTTCTGCTGAAGACTTATGGGTAATTTTGCATACATCAAAAAATAAGAGAATTCATCTCTGCTGTGTCTACATACCTCCGGTTTCTGATAAAAGTATTTATGTAAGTCATTTTAACAAATTATCTGAACTCTCAACTAAGTTTACGAATGACGATTTTCTTATTATCGGTGATTATAATTTGCCGGAAATAGATTGGATTGCGAAAGATAATTTTTATTTTCCCAGGTCTCAAAACAGATTTGACACTCATATTGAATTGTCAAATATGTTATCTTACTGTAATTTATGTCAATTTAACGGTATTAAGAATAAATTAAACAAAATATTGGATTTGGTTTTGAGCTCATTTAATCTAGATATTAGTTCATGTCAGTTTCCAGTTAGTAAGATTGATACGCATCATCCTCCACTTGAAATAAGTTTTTCTCTTAATCATTATAAGAATTTACCACGTCTAAATAACCCTACTTATAATTTTTATCAATGTGATTATGAAACCCTTATATACAAATTGTCTTCTGTTCGATGGGATGAAATATTAAATAACTCAAATATTAATGAAAATGTAAATAATTTTTACAAAATTCTACATAATATGCTAGACACATATGCTCCTAAAAGGGCACATGTAACCAACAAATATCCAAAATGGTATTCTTCGTCTTTAATAAAAATTATCAAAGAAAAAAACAAATTTCATAGAAAATGGAAATGTTATGGCAACATTGATGATTATAATTCATTTTCCTTATTGCGTAAAAGAGTTAAAATCTGCACAGATTTTAACTATAAAAAGCATATTAATTTCATTGAGTCCAGAATAAAGTCTGATGTAAAACATTTTTGGAATTATACTAAAACTTTAAAGAAAAATAACAACATACCTAATGTTATGTATCACGAAAACAAACAAGCTGCAAATGGTTCTGATATATGTGATCTATTTGCGTGTCATTTTGAATCTGTGTATACTTCTTCTCTTATTAATCCATCAAATAACCTACTTAGTGATAGTAATGTCAACTTGGGTTCTATTAGTTTAACGCAAGACGAAATTCTTACCAAGTTAGCCTCTTTAGATACAAAGAAAGGTTGTGGTCCAGATGGAATACATCCTTTGTTCATAAAGAATTGTGCCTATTACCTTGTTCTTCCTCTTTTTATAATTTTCAACAAATCTTTAAATTCTGGTATCTTTCCTGACTTTTGGAAAAAATCATATGTTACACCGATTTTTAAATCAGGCGATAAAAGTAACGTTTCAAATTATAGACCTATTTCTATATTACCAATATTTGCGAAAATATTTGAATCATTAATCTATATATATAAAAGCAAGTGTCCTGACTGACTGACTCATCACCGCCCAGCCCGAACCCTTGGGCCTAGAAACTTGAAATTTGGAGAGTATATTCCCTCCATGACGTAAGCACCCACTAAGAAGGGATTTTTCGAAATTCAACCCCTAAGGGGCGAAAAGGGGTGAAATGTGATTTCACGGATTCTTTAATATCTCTTCGGGTCGATGGGATATCGACTTAGTTTTTGCTTACAAGGATTACCCATACATATGCCGAAAAACTCATTTCAGGATTTTGTCCTAATCAACCCCTAAAGGGGTGAATCTACAATCGGGGTTAATTTTACATCTCGTCGTATTTCCTGTGTTTGTTGAGTTATAAGGTTTCTTTTTGGCACATAGGTGTCTTTTTATAATATCTCGAAATTGTTTTGACAGTTTTTTAAAATTTCACCCCTAAAGGGTGGAAAGGGGTAATATGTGATTTCAAGGATTCTTTAATATCTCTTAGGACCAATAAGATATCCACTTGCTTTTTGCTTACAAAAAATACCCATACAAAACCAAAAACCTAATTCCAGCATTTTGTCCTTATCAACCCCTAAAGGGGTGAATCTACAATTGGGGCGAATTATACATGCCGCCGTATTTCCTGTGATTGTTGAGATGTGACATTACTTTTTGGCACATAGGTGTATTATTAAAATATTTCGAAATGGTTTTGACAGTTTTTGAAAATTTCAGCCCCAAAGGGTGAAAAGGGGTGACATGTGATTTCAAGGATTCCTTAATATTTTTTAGGACCAATAAGATATCAACTTAGTTTTTGCTCACAAAGATAATTTATACAAAAAAAATACAAATGCAGAAAAACTTATTTCAGGATTTTGTCCTAATCAACCCCTAAAGGGGTGAATCTACAATCGGGGTGAATTTTACATCCCGTCGTATTTCCTGTGTTTGTTGAGTTATAAGGTTTCTTTTTGGCACATACGTGTCTTTTTATAATATCTCGAAATAGTTTTGACAGTTTCTTAAAATTTCACCCCTAAAGGTTGAAAAGGGGTGATATGTGATTTCAAGGATTCTTTAATATCTCTTAGGACCAATAAGATGTCGACTTGCTTTTTGCTTACAAAAATTACCCATACAAATACCGAAAAACTAATTTCAAGATTTTGTCCTTATCAACCCCTAAAGGGGTGAATCTACAATTGGGGTGAATTATACATCCCGTTGTATTTCCTGTGATTGTTGAGATGTAACATTACTTTTTGGCACATAGGTGTCTTTTTAAAATATTTCGAAATGGTTTTGACAGTTTTTTAAATTTCAGCCCCTAAGGGTGAAAAGGGGTGACATGTGATTTCAAGGATTTCTTAATATTTCTTAGGACCAATAAGATATCAACTTGCTTTTTGCTTACAAAGATTATTCATACAAATACCAAAAAACTTATTTCAGTTTTTTATCCTAATCAACCCCTAAAGGGGTGAGTATACAATTTGGGTGAATTATACATCCCGTTGTATTTCCTGTGATTGTTGAGATGTAACATTACTTTTTGGCACATAGGTGTCTTTTTAAAATATTTCGAAATGGTTTTGACAGTTTTTTTAAATTTCAGCCTCAAAGGGTGAAAAGGGGTGACATGTGATTTCAAGGATTCCTTAATATTTCTTAGGACCAATAAGATATCGGCTTGCTTTTTGCTTACAAAGATAATTCATACAAATACCGAAAAATTTATTTCAGGTTTTTATCCTAATCAACCCCTAAAGCGGTGAGTATAAAATTGGGGTGAATTATACATGCCGTCGTATTTCCTGAGATTGTTGAGTTGAAAAATATCTTTTTGGCACGTAAGTGTCTTTTTAAAATATCTCGAAATAATATTGATAGTGTTTTAAAATTGCAGCCCTTAGAGGTGAAAAGGGATGAAATGTGAATTCAAGGATTTCTTAATATTTCTTAGGACCAATAAGATATCGACTTGGTTTTTTCTTACAATAATTACTCAACAAATGCCGAAAAACTTATTTCAGGATTTTGCCTAATAAACCCCTAAAGGGGTGAACCTACAAACGGGGTGAATTATACATCCCGTCGTATTTCCTGTGTTTGTTGAGTTATACAATTTCTTTTTGGCACAAAAGTGTCTTTTTAAAATAACTTGAAATAATATTGATAGTTTTTTAAAAATTACGTCCCTAAAGGGTGAAAAGGGATGAAATGTGAATTCAAGGATATCTTAATATCTCTTAGGACCAATAAAATATCGACTTGGATTTTTCTTACACAGATTACTTACTAATACAAATGCCGAAAAACCTATTTCAGGATTTTGTCCTAATCAACCCCTAAAGGGGTGAATCTACAATCGGGGTGAATTATACATGCAGTCGTATTTTCTGTGTTTGTGTGTCTGTGTTTTCTGAGATGTAACATACCTTTTTGGCACATAGGTTTCTTTTTTAAATATCTCGAAATATTTTTGATAGTTCTTTTAATTTCCCCTTAAAGGGTTAAAAGGGGTGAAATGTGATTTCAATGATACTCTAATATCTCTGAGGACCAAGAAAATATCGATTTGGTTTTCGCTTATAAAGATAACCAATACAAAGGCTAAAAAATCTATTTCAGGATTTTGCCTAATCAACCCCTAAAAGGGTGAATCTACATTCGGACTTAGCTATACATCCCGTCGTATTCCTGTATTTGTTGAGTCATAAGATATATTTTCGGCTGATGGTTCTCTTTTTAAAAAATCTCGAAATGGTTTTGACAATTTTTTAAAATTGAATTCCTAAAGGGTGAAATGTGATTTCAAGGATTCCTTAATATTTCTTAAGACCAATAAGTTATGAGCGATTTGATTTTTGCTTATAAAGATTACCCATACAAATGCCAAAAACTTATTTTAGTATTTTATCCTAATCAACCCCTAAAGAGGTGAATCTACATTCGGGGTGAATTATACATCCCGTCGTATTTCCTGTGTTTGTTGACGTTCCTTTTTGGCACATAGATGTCTTTTTAAAATGCCTCAAAATAATTTAGACAATTTTTTATAATTTCACCCTTAAAGAGGTAAATGGGTATTTTTTATTCGATAGAACGTTTTTTGGACATAGATACATGAAATTCACAAAATATATTCCACTAAGAAGATATTTTTCGAAAGTCGACTTCTAAGGGGGTAAAAACGGGGTGAAATATGATTTCAGGAATTCCTCAATATCTCCTAGAACCAATCAGATATCGACTTGGTTTTTGCTTACAAAGGTTACCCATACAAATGTTTGCAAAAAAAATCAGGATTTTGCCCCAATCAACCCCTAAAGGGATGAATCTATATTCGGGGTGAATTATAGAAAACTTACATAGGTTTCTATTGAATAGAAACCTACATAGCTTTCTATTTAAAATGTTTAGTAAGAGTTTTGACAGTTTTTTAAAATTTCATCTCTAACGGGGTTAATTGATATTTTTTATTCGATAGAACGCCCCTTGACATAGAGACATGAAATTCTGGAAATATATTCCCTCCATGACGTAAGCATCCACTAATACGGAACTTTTCAAAATTCGATCCCTAAGGGGGTGGAAAGGGCTGAAATGTGATTTCGCGGATTCCTCAATATCTCTTAGGAAACATGAGATATCGACTAGGTTTTGGCTTACAAAGCTTACCCATACACATGTTTAAAAACAAACTGAGTATTTTACACTAAAATGAGATCGTCAATCAGGGTTGCGCGGGACAGCTAAAATCTCGAATTAATCTAAAAAAAAATATTTGTCTCTTCACTTTCTATTTTGGGGTTGAGGACTGAGGACCTTTTTTTGCTCATCAGTTCTATTTTGAGAGTGAAGACCTTTTTTTTTGCTCATCACTTCTATTTTGGAAGTGAGGACCTTTTTTTTGCTCCTCACTACTATTTTGGGAGAGAGTTTGTTTATAAACATTTTGAAAAATTTTGTTGTACATTTTATTAGGTTCTCCCGCTTTTTGAGTCTTAATCCCGAATTTTTTATATTTATTTGGTAAAAATCCCGATTTGGTAAAATAATAATCTGGCAACCCGGTCGTCAATATACCGTAGCGAAGCACGGGTGCTCAGCTAGTAGTAGATAAAATCAAAAATCCATTAAATCAATTAATAATTCCTCAACAGAACGGATTCTGCTCTGGTAAATCTGTATTAAACAACTTAATCCCTTTTACTGAATTTGTTAGCAGTAATATGGATCTCAAGAAACAAATTGATACAATTTACACCGACTTTTGCAAGGCATTTGATAGAGTTAACCATCACATTCTTTTACTCAAATTGAGACATTATGGAATACATGGGTCGTTACTGCGCTGGATTGAAAGTTATATTCGTAACAGATCGCAATTTGCTGTCTGCAATGGTTACATATCTCGAGGAATTTTAGTGACTTCGGGAGTACCCCAGGGCTCACATTTGGGACCTATTTTATTTAACTTATATATAAATTCTATTTCGTCTTCCTTCAAATATTGTAATTTCTTACTATTTGCTGACGATTTAAAATTCTATAAAACTGTTGAAACTCTCATCGACTGTTACAAAATCCAAGATGACCTAATTAGATTGAACAAATGGTGTATAGAAAATGATATGTCTCTAAATTTAAATAAATGCTTAGTAAACTATGCAAGAAAAAGGAGTATAATTAATTTTAACTATAATTTAAATGGCGTTAATCTATCTAAAAAAACACTGTACGGGATCTTGGAGTTACTTTTGACTCAAAGTTACTTTTTAATAATCATATCGACTCCATTACTAGTAAGGCTTACAAACTTTTAGGATTTGTTATAAGAGTTAGTAAACCTTTTCACAGCAAAGAATCATTAACTACACTTTATACCTCAATTGTCAGATCTCAACTGGAGTATTGTTCAATAGTATGGAATCCAATGTATGCCAAAAATATAAACTTACTAGAATCTATACAGAGAAAATTCACTTTTGTAGTATGCAATAGGCTTAATATTGTAAATTCAGAGTATTTAAAAACATTACAATTATTAAAATTATGTCCACTTGAACAGAGACGAGTGAATGCTGATATGATATTCCTATATAAGGTGTTCAATAACTTAATTGATTCACAAAATTTTATTCATAATTTTTATCTATTAGCTCCTCTTAAAACAACTAGATCTAAACAACTGTTTCAATTAACTAAATTTAATTCTTTTAGCTATAAAAACTCTCCCTTAAACAGACTCATGTCAACTTACAATAATAATTATATTCATTTAGATATATTTAACTTGCCTTTACAAAAATTTAAACTTTATCTTCGAATGTCATAAATGAAATTAACTTGTTCTTGTATATCGATATTAAATTATGTATTAGTCTCTTACTTTGTTGTTATACAGTATGTATGTAAATTCATTTTGTAATCTGTGGAAGCCAGTCATTGGTTTTTACTGTTGGCTTTCCTTAATGTAAAAAAAAAAAAAAAAATATATAAAAAAAATTTCCTTTGTTTTATGTAATGATCATGCGCCATTACCTTAACTTTATCTTTATAAATTTTTTTATTATTTTTATTTTTTTCATAAAATATTTTGAATCTATCATCTTTTCCTTTTAAAATTTTATTTACGTCCTTTACCCAAGTAAAAATAAATAATTTTATAATATTTTTTAAAAATATTTCTGCAATATTGTGATGATCCGGACAACCAACAGGTCGAAAATCAATATATTTTTTCACAGTGTTTTTCACAATTTGCCCAACATTTTTACAAGAAAACAATTTTGGCAGTACGTAGGTAATTATTCCTATTGCCCTGGTCGTTAAAAAAACGAAAAAACTGTTAGGTCGAAATAATGCACTATTTTGGAGGGATTATAGAATCACGAGCATCAATAAAATCTGCGTCCTGAGTGTCGCATCCAGAGGTGACTGTCCAATTACGGAGGCAAACTGGACAATCTTTAATAAATTTATGCATTTTTTCTCTAAATAACCCGTGATATAGACCCGTGTGTACCGTGAAATTCGACCAGTCCTCTTGGTTGGAATAGAGACAGGAAGAGAAAGAAAAGTCAAACAAAACCTTGTTGTGATAGAGGGGCGGTTCCTAAATCATCCTGGCCAGTAATTAAATGCCGAAGATCATCTAAGGCACCAACTGTATCTTCCTTCTCACAATTAAACCCCACTGTATGGTGAGAAACACAATTGTTAATTGTAAGAGCCTTACACGAACTAGTAAAAGCTACTGTGGTTGGATTTATGTTACGTACACCATGACTTCTAACTGATCCGACAAAAGTTTCCACTGGATCTTGATTAATGTTTCGTGGACCAAAATAATTTATTCCTGATTCATTAAATTTTTTTTTGTACAGACAAGAAAATTTTTAGTGTAAAAATCCAGTTTCTCAGAGACGGTACAGGTACATTTTTTTTTTTTTTTTTATGACAGTAAAATGTCATTGATTCTAGAGTTTTCATGGCGTCTAGCCAGAATTCTATGTGGCCAGACTTACTAGTTACAATTCGGCGTAACATCTTTCCTGGTGGTGCCTTAACTCTGTTCCCATTCACACTGTCGAACAGCTGGTCCATAAATAAAAACAAATCGGCAGTGTGAGCAGCAGAAGGATTTAATTTCCCCTTTTCATTTGGAGCAGCACCTTAAAAAATGAAAACGACCTGTGATTTACGTTTTGTGTATATGAAATTGACATTGTACAAGCAGTAAACTTACGGCAAACTGCGTATACAGCAATTAGAGAAGAAAATGACGCGTTCACGCTAGGAAGCTTCTCATATTCACTGTGCTATTGATGCTTTACGAAGTATTAAGCCGCTAAGTGTGAATACTAAGCGCATATTACATCAATTGCGCATAAAGCATCACACACTGAATTTGTGCACACTCTGCTAAAGCAGAAAGCGGTGGACAAATTGAGAGCACTAGCCCTGGCAAGAAAGAAACTGGTCAACCGGGTAACGACCATGGAGGAAAATACTATGTTCCTCACGAGCCCGTCACGCCTTTTCATGGCCAAACCTGAGGTTTCTGAACCGTTGTTATCAGTCGACAGGACAGAGATATTCTGGAGGGAGCTTTATGAACACGAGACGATCGTGAAACACTCCAGTTTTAGAGAGATTTGAGGAATTCTGTACAAAACATCCTACAGATCCTCAGGCATGCCCCCCTGTTACCCGGAAGAAGTAACACGTGCGATATCAAAAGCGCGCAATTTTGCTGCACCAGGAGTTGACGGTATCGTTGCTTTTTGGTGAAAGTCATTTACCAGTGCACACGGCCATCTTGCACGAAACTTTACTTCTTTTGTCCGTGGGAAAATACCAATACCATCTTGGTTAGCAGAGGGGCGTACAGTATTAATCCCCAAAAAAGGTGATTTAACCAACCCGAAGAACTATAGACCTATTACTTGTCTCAATACGCTGTATAAGATCTTTACCAGCGTATTAAACGAGCGGGTACTGAGCTCCATCGCCTCTGTTTGGTCAGACATCTACGAACAGAGGGGATCGAAGAGGGGCCAAGCAGGTTGCAAAGAAAATCTTATTATCGACCGGTCAGTCTGTCATGACGCGGCCTATTTCAAACGCAACCTGTCAATGGCTTGGGTGGACTACGCAAAAGCATATGACACTACGTCACATGCTCTCATTTTAACATTATTGCGCATGTTACGAGTCCACCCGGAGATAGAGAGATGCATTGGGCAACTTATGTCCCTCTGGAAGACACAATTTGTTGTCCCAAGTGGATCAACCGCAGTGTCGACAGAGTGGATACATTTCAAGCGTGGCGTTTTCCAGGGAGATCCCTAAGCCCGCTACTATTTTGCATCTCACTTCTTCTTCTATCGATCGAGCTTAGGCGCGGCAGTGGCTACATGGCGGATCCTCCGTCGAAGCGTAAGCACAAAATTACCCATCTCTTTTACATGCATGATTTGAAGCTCTACGCCTCGAACGAGAGGAATTTGCAGACCGCCTTAGATGCTGTTGCTGAGTACACTGCCGCGATAGGTATGCAATTCGGGTTGGAAAAGTGCGCTGTTTTTCATATATACAGAGGAAAAGGGTTGGACAACGGTGAAGATGTTCAATTGGTTGATGGGAGCATTATTAAACATCTTAATGCCGAAGGGTCTTACACATTTCTAGGCATCAGTGAAAGGGGTGTCCAGGATGTCACTTTTATTAAGCAGGCCCTTCGCAGCAAGTATATGGCACGACTGAGGCAGATATGGAGATCATGTCTGTCTGGCAAGAACAAGATCGCTGCCACAAACATGCTTGCTGTCCCATTAATTTCATACACTTTTGGTGTAATGAAATGGAATGTTGATGATCTTAAGGATCTCGACAGAAGAACCAGAAAGATCATGAACATCAGCCGAAGTCTTCACCCGAAATCTTCTGTGCAGCGCATATACCTCCCTCGTCAAAATGGGGGTCGGCGATTACTTAATCTGGAGTGTTTGCACGATCGACTCGTCCTGGTTACAGCTAACAGTATCCTCAGAAGTCAGGACCCACTATTAAAATTCGTTAGTAAGCACGAATTTAGTGGCAAAGGGGCGTTTCTTTACCAGGCAGCGCGAAGAGCAGCAACGAGATTTAACCTGACAGACTTGAGTCCCGCCAGGGAAAACGCTGGAGTACAACTCTCTCGGGAGGAGTAACCAGTTCGGTGAAACGAGGCGAGACAGATATGTTGACAAAAGAACACATGAGTAAAAGTATGCACTCTGTGTTCTTCAAACATATTAAAAGTCTAGAGTTGTCCACCGAACTCACGTTCTCGTTTCTTAGGTCTGCTGGTTTGAGATCAGAAACAGAAAATTTTGTGTTTGCGTGTCAGGATGGTGTTATAAATACTTTGGCGTACAGGGTCCGTATTCCAAATAGCGGAGTCCACACTCTGTAGGTTGTGCCACCACCATCCTGAAACGATTATGCACATTCTGTCTGCTTGTCCATCTCTTGCAGCGTCGAGCTACGTGGCTCGACATAATGCTGCTCTCCGCGTGCTCTACTATCATATCAGACATGCCTATGGTATTGACCAAATACCGGTTATACCGTACGTCTCTTCTGACATAGAATCGGTGGTGGAAAATTCCAAGTGCCGTATTTATTGGAATTACTCCTTCCCCACCTCGAGGTTACTGACAGCCACTAAGCCGGACATAACCCTCCTGGATATCGAGACCAAACAGATGTTTGTGATCGAATTCTCAAGTCCAGCTGAGAAGAATATCTCTCTCAAGGAGGAGGAAAGAGGTCCAAGTATATGGATCTTTTGTCCGAGCTTAGAAAGCTGTATCCCGGGTATAAAGTTAAGTTTGTAGTCCTGATAGTTGGTGTTTTGGGTGGCATGAAAGCCTCCTATCGAAGGGAAATCGAGTCCATTCCCGCCTGTAGATCTTCTGCCAACTCTTTGATCTGCAGGATGCAGAAAGCAGTGCTGCTCGGGTCGCTCCACATTGTGCGGGCACTGGATCTTGCGTAATTTCCGCGGCTGCATATCGCCAGGGTTTGGGATGCAGTCGTGTGTATTTAGCTCCACTAGTCTCTAGTATGACGCGGCTCAAAAGGTTGCTGAAGTTTGAGATTAGTGGACGCTTGTCAAGACCTGACAAACCCCAAAATAATAAATAAATAATAATATGATTACTCTCACAAGTATAAGACCGCCAATGTGGATTTTAATAATGAAAATAAGCTAGAAAAACAATTCAACAGTAAAATAGAGGATCAATATTAAAACTCACCCCTTAATGCTATTTTCCTCATGAAAGAGGAAACCCGCTGGCTAAATACCTGTGCACAGCACGATACTTTCATTTTCCTCATTTTGTTGGGTAAAATGTGTTCGTCAGATAATTTTGGGCACATCCGGGTATCATCATCCCTTTCATCCAAAAAATAAAAATCAACAACATCTTGCCACTTGGCAACTTTCGGAACACCATCTTGTTGAAAATGTAAGTCTTTAGTTAAGAGGTTGTTGCGTATTCCTTTCAGAAGATGTGGTGGGTCATAAAATGGAATAACCTCTTCATCGTCTATCAAGAACCCATGAAAGACTTTTTCCTTGCCTTTTCTTGTCAAACGCTCGCTTGTAAATTTTAAAAGTTTATACAGTGCTGCCTGGTTAGTTGCATCCTGGTCACACACAGTGCCAATAACTTTAAAACCAGTACTTCTTACTGCACGTCTTTTATGATTTTTACAAGTTCGTCCGAATTAACTGTAGCACCAGAAAAAAAAGCCACTGGTTGCTTCCATTTTTTATGAATTCCCCTTATCATAAACAGAAGGGCGTGATTAGCAAATGCAGGTTTACGGTTATTGCTGCCTAAATCAACAACGCCTTCAATACAATCTTTTGAAGATATGTATTGTAATTCACAATCCAAATACATTTCGTCGAACAACAGGGTACAATATTTTTGTTTGTCTGATTTCATTTTGCGTAGTAATGTAACAAGAGTTTTTTTTTTTTATGGCAAAGCAAATAAAGAAGATGATCTTGAAAACTTGCCTGCAAAATCTTTGATTTTAAGTTTGTAACAATACTGTACAGCTTTTTTGCCTTGGGCGTGAGCTGCGTGCGCCTTGTTACATTAATTTGTCTGAGAATCTCAGAACGAGATTTCTTTCCTGCAATAAAATACAAAATTTAGCATATTTACAATGTGAAATAAAAAAAAAAAAAAAAAAAAAACACAAAAAAACATGCATATGGTAATCCTCTATATCTTTATAGATCTATTTTTATATTCATAAATCATAATTAAATTTTTAACTGAAAATGCAAGTATACCAAAATGAAATATTACTTTAATTATTACACTATTACACTAATAAACATGTAAGATTTATAAAATATTTGCTAGAATTATCAAACAAACATGGTGTCCATAAAGTAATATTGAACTTTTTTAAATATGTTATAATAATAATTAAAATCATAATCTGAACAGTTTTTACATAATAAAATTACCTTTTGATTGAACAACGCTGGATACTGTCGGTTCTGGGCTAACAGATACAACTTCCAAAGGCTCATCAACAGTTTCCTCAAGTAAATGCGGAATCGTTTCCTCAAGTAAGTTAGGAACTGTTTCCTCAAGTAAGTTAGGAACAGTTTCCTCAAGTAAGTGAGGAACGGCTTCAGAGGTTGAACAAGTCTCAATTATCATCGACCCTGCTTGTACCGCTACAAATTCAGGTAACTCTTCCGTGAAGCCTGCTTACACAAAACATATTCTATTAGCTTCATTCAAACAATATGCTTTTTAAAGGATTTTATTTGAAAACTTACTTGCCTGGTAAATTTAATGACGGAAGTACTCTCCGCTTCAATAATTTAGAATTTGGCACATGGCAATCTTCTGAAAAGTGCTTGTCGCAAACTAAATAAGTTTTGTAGATGTCCTCGGATTGCAGATTTGCAAATTTTGTATGTTTAACACGATTTACCCAAACATTAAAAACATCAGGTTTACGTTTTGGAAACCGGTGTCTACTAGATGTTACATCTTTGCACCCCGGTACACAGCAAAATCTAAGTGGTTTACTAGTGTTGCCAACTGTTCTCACAACAACAAAAAATACCATGCCACCCGCATTAGCTACCAGATCTCAAAAACCGTCAAAAATAACATCATCGGCGAAAATTAATAAAAAGTCTTACAAAAAAAAAATTTAAACAACTCACCGTCAAGTCCTTATTGCAGCATAATTAACATTACTAGGAACGATTCCGAGGATGAAACTCCTACGAAGCAGGACTCCAAGATTATTATACAGGATTTGCGTTACAGGTTAGCATCCACACAATATGCACTAAATGAATTGGAAGCAAATCACGCGAAACTTGAACAAAAGTTAGCACGTCTGACGGAGATAAACGAAATGTATATTGAGCAACTTAATGACCATCGTAAAACAATGGAAATTTTAACAAAACAAAATCATATCTGCACAGTAACCAACAGTTCAACACAGACTGAACCAGTAGATAAACAAATTTTGATAAACAGACAGGCTTCAACCATATTGCGACAAAATAAAAACATTTCTGTGACGAACACAAAAATTAAAAAACAAGTTCTTTTACTCTCGGACAGCCATGGCAGAAATATAGGAGAAAATATTAGAAATAAAATTGACAATAGGAACATTAACGTAGTTAGCATATTTAAACCAAATGCCAATTTTAATCAAGTGACTCAAGATCTACCTTACCTAGTGAAACATTTTAATAAAAACGACACAGTTATTATTACAGCAGGAACGAATGACAACAATTTTATAAAATTCAAATTGGCAGTAGAAAGTGCTATTAAATCTTGTGCTAGGACGAACTTAATAATAAACACTGTACCCTACATATGTATGTATATGATAAACCCGATATTAACGGATATATCTATGAACAAAATCAATACATTTTTAGACTTTCGCTGACCTTCAATTTTAAATTAAATGACGTTAATATATTTCTTAAACAAGAAGACTATACTAGGCATGGACTCCACCTAAATTCAATTGGTAAAAACCATTTTTCTGACATATTAATCCAATTTGCTAACTTAAATACAAGTGAAGATAAAGCTGAAAATTTTCAAAAACGCACACTATTAGTATCCCTTCAGTGACTTTAAGTGACCAAGTGAATATTCATATAGACAATGTTATGCCCCCAAATACTATCAAGAGTCTCAAGCATATTGAATATACAAATAACAAATTTATATAAAAAAAAAAAATATTGCCCTCTAATAATAATTTAAATATATTTCACATAAATTTACAAAGTATTAGAAATAAAATAGATGACTTAAATTGCTACCTAAGTAATAATATTAAGGCAGATATTACAGTACCTAGACAAAATATTATAACCACTTGTGATGTTTTAAAAAATCATTGTTCCACACAAAATCAACAAAATAGTAATACATCAATTTTATTTTTATTATGTATTTTATTATTTCAAATTATTTTAGTACATTTATAAAATATTTTTTAATATTTTGTGTTGCCCCCCTTTGCTTTTATTATTGCCGCAATTCTTGGAGGCATACTCTCAATATATGCCCTAATACAATTTTCAATTTCTGGAGAGCCATGCCATATTTTTTTAATATTATCTATTAACTTGTTTATTAGTATTATTTAAATCATAAACAAGTCTTTTCAGGAGGTTCCAAACATTTTCGATAGGATTGACATCCGGCGAGTTACCTGTCCAGGACAAAATCGGTACTTTTTGTTCTTGCAAATCAATCTCAGAATAAAAATACAGAGTTGAAGATGTTTAAAATAGCTTATCTTTTAATAAATACACGATATGTTAAAGAAATAAATAAAGTAGCGTATGATTATATGTAGGCATTTTTAATAAACAATTGTTTCTGTAAGTGGTTATACTATTTTGTCTAGGTACTGTATATGTATCTCTGAACACTGGCTTGTAGAACAAGAATTATCGCTTTATAATTGTAATAATTATGTAGTCGGTGATGCATTTTGTAGAAAAATTATTGAGCACGGTGGTGTTAGTATTTTGGCTAAAAATGACTTGGAATTTAGGGTTGTGGAAAATGTTACAAATTTATCTATAGAACTTCACTTTGAGATATGTGCCATAGAACTTATTGCTTTCAGAACTATAGTTCTATCAGTTTATAGATCAACGGCCGGCGATTTTGATATTTTTTAAATAAATTTTGCGAAACTTTAAACATAATTGACAAAAATAATTACCGAATTATTGTATGTGGTGATTTTAATATTAATTTTTTAGTTAGAGACAAGTTGTATTTTGATTTTCTAGATGTGATTTCTAGATTTGGTTTAATCATTACAAATTATCAAATCACTAGATACTCATACTTAAATAACGGAAGCTGTATAGATAATGTGTTAACAAATATTCCTGACCATAATTACTCTATTAAAACTGTCGATCCACATTTATCTGATCATTTGGGTTTATATTTCAATGTTCATAACGTAATTAAGAAAACTAAAAATATCTATAGAAGATGTAGAAATTTTCAAATAAATGATCAAAATGACTACTTAAATGTTTTGTACGACTCCGACTGGTCAGATATTTATAAATACCAGAATGTTAATGATATGTTTGACAAATTCTTTGAGATATTCTTACATGCCACAAATACTTTTTTCCCTATAGTATATAAAAGAATTATATCTTACAAGAATAATAATAAATGGTATACTAGGGAATTGTCTGATATGAAAAATCTCATTCACATATTGTCAGTTGCCTCAAATAATAACAATGATTTAAAAAATATATATAATGACATTTAAAAAAAATACAGAATTAAGTTAAAAACAGCCAAAAAACGATCATATGACAATTATATAAAATATTCTAATAATAAATCTAAAGCTACATGGGGCGTAATTAGAAGTGAAACTGGTAGAGACAAAAAATGTACTGCAGTAAGCAAGATAAGCAGTAGCGAATTTAATAAATACTTTGCTAACATTGCAAAGGATACAATTTCAAACCTTCCACAGACTAAGAATAATATTGATGATTTAATTAAAAAAACTAATGTCAATAATTCTAATTCACTTTTTCTTTCTCCGGTTACAGAAGAAGAGTTGATTGACATTATAAATAATTTAAAACCCAACAACAGTACTGATATCTACGACCTAAATGTTGGAGTAATTAAATTATCGGCATTAGCATATAGTGATCATATTGTAAATATTATAAATAAATGTTTTCAGACTCGTATATTTCCCGAAAAATTAAAAATTTCTAAAGTTATACCGGTATATAAGAAGGGCGATCTAAATTCATCTTCTAATTACAGACCGATATCGCTGACGCCAATATTTTCTAAAATAATTGAAACCGCATTTAGAGAATATTGTCCTTTATTGAAAAATTTAAATTATTTAACGACCAACAATTTGGATTTAGGTGTAAATTATCAACGACAAAAGCTGCAATAAAATTAATAGAAGAAATTTGTGAGAAGTTGGAACTTGGGCAACATATAGCGGCAATATTTTGTGATCTTACAAAGGTCTTTGACTGTGTTTCCCATGAAATACTCCTTCTCAAACTCCAATTTTATGGCGTCCGCGACACAGCTTTAAATTTAATAAAAAGTTTCCTTGATGGTCGCAGTCAGCATGTATTCCATGAAAATAATATGTCTTCTGCGGAAGGAGTGGAATTTGGTGTACCGCAAGGTTCCATTCTTGGTCTAGTCCTATTTCTAATTTATATAAACGACTTACCACATAATATAGATGCATCAACTTTCCTATTTGCTGATGACACAACAATTGTAAACAGCGACTATCCAAATGGAAACATTGAATTAAAAGCAAATTCTTCCCAGGAACAAGCGATGGACTGGTTTGTAGCAAATCATTTAACATTAAATGATAATAAAACTCAAAATTTAGTTTTCAGTTTAAACAGACATGTACAGAGTACTCTTGATTACAATCAGGACAGTGCATGTTTTCTGGGATTTAGATTAGACTCGCGACTGTCATGGAAAAATCATATTAATTATGTAGCAAGTAGATTAAATAGTTGTATTTATATGTTAAGAAAATTGAAAAACTATGTAACTAGAGATACTTTAAAATTGGTGTACTATTCTGACTTTCAATCTATTCTAAACTACGGCATTATTTTGTGGGGTAATAGCTCTGATTGGAATAGATGTTTTAAATTACAAAAAGCAGCTGTACGCATAATTTGCGGAGTTGGCTATAGACATCACTGCAAAACTTTATTTATAAAATTAAATATAATGACATTCCCTTCTTTATATATATATATATAATTTATTAGTTTATATGAAAGAAAATCAAAAGTCTTTTAATACCAATTGTTCTGTCCATAAATATAATACAAGAAACAAAAATGACATCAGTCTTCCACGGATCAAATATAAGGTAAGTGAGAATGTACCTGGTTTTAGAGGTACTAAATTATTCAATAAATTACCAAATGCAATAAATGATTTTAGTTTTACAAAATTCAAAAATGTTATGAAAAAATACTTAATAGAAAAATCGTTTTATACTGTAACTGAGTTTTTAGAACAAGACATCATGTTGTAACATTATTTTTATTGTGTATTGTGTGAATATGTAATTATTCTATTTGTATTATGTACTACTGACATGTCCTATATCCTTGTATGTGATGATTTGGACCAATAAATATTATTATTATTATTATTATTATTATTATTATTATGTACTTTAATAGCCAAATGCTAATAATAAAAAAGTTTATTATTGAAATTTTAGTTGTCTACCGCCAGAATGTATTCGTTTGTGTCTATTGAGAGACGATGGATCTGAAAATGCTCTATTACAGTGAACACATATGAATGGTTTCTCTCCAGAATGTATCCGTTTATGACAATTGAGATGTGATAATTCTGAAAAGGCTTTTTTACACTCATCACATTTGAATCGTTTCACTCCAGAATGTATTCGTTTATGTCTAATGAGATCTGATGAACGTACAAATGCTTTAATACACTTATCACATTTAAATGGTTTCTCTCCAGAATGTGTTAGTTTGTGATCTTTGAGAGATCTTAAGTTTGAATAGGATTTGGTACACAGATCACATTTGTATGGCTTCTCGCCAATGCATTCGTTGTGACAATCGAGATGCACCTTTTGCGAAAATGCTTTATTACATTGTTCACATTTATATGGTTTCTCTCCAGAATGTTTTCGTTTGTGCTTAGTAAGATATGATAAACATGCAAATGCTTTGTTACACTGATCACACTGGAATGGCTTTTCTCCCGAGTGTATTCGTTTGTGTCTTTTGAGATATGATAAATAAGCAAATGCTTTATTACAATGGTCACACTGGAATCGTTTTTCACCCGAATGTATTCGTTTGTGAACAGTGAGAAGTGATATACGTGAAAATGCTTTATAGCACAGTGTACATATGAATGGTTTCTCGCCATTATGTGCTGTCTTATGTACAGCAAGGTCTTCAGCTTGTGCAAATACTTTCTCACATACATCACATATATAACATATTTTTGTTTGTGTTGTATTAAGCTGTTTGAACTTATCAACGGGCACTGGCATCCAACTCTCATCTGGATTATCGGAAGATGTTGCGCCGGCTGCAAACAAATAAGTAATTAGAATAGTATGTACGCATATATTGTTTTCTGGGGCCGCAGAAGAAAAATGTAGTGAAAAATAGATCTTGAGGTCTGTCTTAAGGGTAAGGTAAACTAAATACCAGGTCAATATTAAATGCTGCCGTGACGTTTTCGATTTTATTGTACCTGTGCGGTATTTTAAAAACTGTAAAACTTACTAATGCAAAACTTGTAGAGACATCTGTTGATTAAAAATTGGGCAACTGAACTGTCACAAACAAAATATTTATGTTAGGTTGTACAAAACTAATGTGCTTTTTATAATATTGCTCAAGAAACCACATTTTTAGTGTTAAATAAAAATAAAAAATAGAAAACAAATTTATGATTATAAAGGAATATATTTATAAAGGTAATCTGCGATATATTAAAAACAAATCAGTAACAATAACGAAAACTAAAGAACACGATTATATTTGTAAAAATAAGGCAATGAAAAATAAATGGTTTTTAAAAAAATTTTCAACTTGGTATTAATTCGACACCTTTTATTTCTCTCGACCATGTCAGATCTATCAATTACAACATTTAAATAAAAAAAGGCATATGATTTGTTAGTATTTGAGTTTTGCCCGAAATAAAATAAGGAATCTGACATAACCGGTCGGACCGGCTGTAAATTGTGACATTTAAGTAAGATGCTCCATGCATATACGGAATGCATATATTTGCTTAGCTTTGTCTGCAGCAGCTGGTCTCACATGAAACCGATTTGGAAATAATGTTCGAAAATGAAATTTTGCTATCTACATCTAATTTGTAGAGTTGTATATCAATTTACATTAATTAAATTAAAGCATTACAGGTATACATATAAAACATGTGTTAAAAAATAATAATAATAACAATGATAATAATAATAAAAGTTAGAAGAAACCAAAAAGTTTTAAAAATCATAAAATAATAGTCATAAAATAGTGGTAATGTTACAGGTTAAGATGTATGATTTAAGAATCTTATTTTCACTCACATTTAAATTTTAGAAATTCGTCAATGTATAAGAAATATTTTTACTAGAAAAAGTTAGGAGAAATAAAAAAATAAAATAAATAAAATCATAAAATAATTATAAAAGTCAATAAATAATGATAATGTTACAGGTTAAAACAAACTGAAGTAAGTTATAGAAATAAATTAGAAATTCAATACAAGCTAAAATTTATGATTTGCCAATCTTGTTGTCATTGTGGCGCCCGCTCCTGGCCTAGGTAGAGTCCAGGACGACACACAAGGGTTGACTTAAAATGTCAAAAATATAATTGTAAGAGAATTTAATATAATAAAAATAAGGTCAGGTTCTTGGTGCAAAAGCGATGCCAGGAATGATAATAAAAAGAGAAAAAAAAATTATTATCAAAAAAAAACTTAATCAAAAAAAATGTACAAAAATAAAATTAAATAATCATAATTGTTGCGGACTGCAACAATTGATAGCGGTAAGCGCGGCGGGGAATACGATGAATTACACTCTAAATTAATCCCAAAAATAAATTATAAAAATCTTGATTTTAAATTTAAAGACAAAAATTTATATTAAAATTTACAAAAAAGAGATGAATTTAAATGATTTCTCAATTAAATTTATAACAAATACGTTGGGCTAAATTAAACAAATAAATAATTGTTATTTAAAACAGAACGAACAAGTAGAAACGTTGAACCACGCGTTCGTTTCGAGTTGCAGCGACTATATGACGTCACTCACCAAATGAAAAAATTTGAATTTAATGTTAATATGACAATATTTAGGAATAAAATTTAGAAAATATTAATAAACCCTTCCCTCTTGGTCTGACAAAAATGCAGTAATTAACAAATTACTGCCACAAAACCGAGTTTAACCACACTAAGAAATCGGGAGGGAAAAACTTCAGAATAAATTACTTTAAACAAATTTAATTTAATAATTAATATATCCTTTATATATTAATTAACCATTAACACCAATTGTAGTTAAATTGAACTGATTACAAAACTCTTTCACAATTATAGAATCAAAAACACGTCTACTCACTTTGATAGGAAACATATTAATGTATAAAATGGATTAATTTGGCTGGAAGGTGTCTTATCAGCGGCTCTAAACAAGTTATATTTAAGAAAAACAAATGGTTATATTTAAATAAATTAAAATTAGGTTTTAAATTAATACAATAATAAATTATTATAGTATTATATAATTATTATATAAAATATGATTGTATCGGGTAAAATATGGTAATATATTTGTACTTTGGAAATAAAATATAGTGAGGTTCTAAACATGTTTTGTCTATGAAATGAATATTTATTTAAATTAAGTAAAATTGATAACTAAACGGAAACAAAAATAGACTTTAGGATAAAAAATGAAAAATACAAGAAGGTACGCCCTAAGCGGTCGCTTCAGTCATTAAAATAAAAAATTTAGAAATTCGTCAATTGTATAAAAAGTATTTTTACCGAAAACTTTTTTTATGTTTTTCTTAAAACCTGTCCCACTCATCTGTTTTATATTTGGTGGCAGGTGGTTGTATAATTTAATTTAATTGCCATGTAATCTAGGCTGTTCTCACTGACTTTTAGTTTGTGGGATGGCGTTGGAATGATATTATTTGTTTGTTGTGTCTCATATTTATTTGGATTTGAGTTGAAAAATTAATTTTCCTTGTCTTTTGCATATACTAAAACCAGGGATTCCAACCGGAAATGAACCGAAAACCGAAAAAAACCGTTATTTTCGCGGAACGAAAACCGGAACCGAACTGATATATATTTTTTTAATTGAACCGGAATGAAAACCGAAACGAAAAAATAACGGTTCGAAGCCCTGATTAAAACATTCAATATATAAACTGATGTTAGTGTTAAGATATTTAATTTTTTAAATGTTCTCGACACGACTCGTTGAACTTCGCAGACAAAATTATTCTTATAGCTCTTTTTTGAGTTTTGAAAATGATGTTTTTGTAAGTGCAATTTCCCCAAAAATATACCATAAGAAATAATGTAAGGAGAACGGTCGTGGCTCAGTTAGTTAGTGTGTGGACTACTGAGCGGCGGACCAGGGTTCATTCCCTGGTACCGGAAAAACACCTTACATTTTTCCGACCGTTTCTCCCTCGGAAGGCATCGGGCAACCACCGAGGTAAAAACCCTAGTAAAATTTCCCCAAAATAATTAGTGGTTCGGATTCCACGATAATAAATTGTAGGTCCCATACGATTGTGTTATATACAGGCAACACATACAACACAACTGTATGCGGGGAAATATCCTACGCTCGGAATATGTTCAGTACGAACTTGTCAGTTCAGAGCATCGAATATGTTCAGTACGAACTTGTCAGTTCAGAGCATCGAGCAATGGCACTCTAAGAAGAAGAAGATATAATAGAATGGTAGTGGGCATAGTACACCATATCTACTTCATATGTTATGTTAACATAGTATAATATGACTATACCTATTGGGCTCAACAATGACCAATGGCCACGCTGCGATCGCTGTAAAACAGCTGAACGAAACGAGTAATGTAAAAGTTGTCCATATTTGCTTACATGTTAAATCTTCGATTTACGATGAGTAATAAACAGCTATCCTTACCAAATCATTTTAATTTGTGCAACACCTTTTTCAAAATATGTAGTTAAAGGAAAGGAGTTGTTAAATGCTGGATATGGTATATTATGCAGAATTTTGGAAAAAAATGATGAGCATGTGGTCATATGTGGGTTATGTTAACAAGTAGTCTGAAATCACCACTTCACGAAGTTGCTGGAAAGTTTTAATATATTTCCGCTGTCTTTTGTTTTTGTAACAGTTGGTTAACAAACCAAAATGAATGAAGCCATGATTAGAGCATTGATTGATTTTATTGAAATATTTATTTATTTTTTTTTGTGTGGTATCTGTTGGTTTTTCTTTTTGTTCCAGAAAAAATATATTATATAGTGTTTGGAAACATTAACTAGCACAGATTTAAAAAGCTTGTGTTCTACTTTAAAAAATCCTGCCCACCAGCAATACGAATTGCAACCTATGTTAGAAAAATAAATTAAAATATAAATTAAAAACGAAAGCAGACACTTCTGTGAAGATGTATCGGAATATCTACATACAAAATTTTAGACCGGATGCCCTAATCCTGCGTTAAAGTTACACGGGTAGATATTTAATTATGTTCGAGATTTGTATAAAATGTAATAAATACTAGTTTCTTAAATATTAATCAGTTAACAATATTGATGTAATCTAAATTATTTATTATTTTCACAAATTGTTTTTCATTTGGAAAAAATGGAAGTGAATGTTTCTATCATTTCTTTTCCTAGCGTGCAACAAAATACACAGCAGTTTGTGTTATGACAACTCATTATAACACAAAATAATATAAAAAAGAATAATATTTCCTATCAAAAGTTAATATTATAAGCAACCTGCAACACTAAAGTTAAACGCGGTACAAACAACACGAGATAACCACATGAAAACAATAAACAGTTACTCATCTCACGAATTCAAATTTTGGTCGCTTGATGTCACTTCATAGCGCTGTTGAGTCCAATCACAAACAGCAATGCATGCATGTGTACCCACATAATATATATTTAGTATACGAAGGTTAATAAATTATTATTATTAATGAACGTACTCTAGGCATATGTTTGTATTAGTGCTTAGAACCGAAATCAGTTTTTCGACTACTCCGTTCCGGTTTTCCGAGTAAGAGCAAGTTCGTAATTTTCGAGTAACCTGGTTCTGGATACCTGGTTTCCGATACTCGGTTGCGGATACACGGTTTCGGATACCCGGTTCTAGGGTTGGATATTCGAAACCGGGTTAACTCGGAATCGATTCTTTTTCTGGAACCGGTTTTAGCATGGCCGTTTTTTGAGACCCCTAGTTTGTATGGATTGAAATGGCTGTCTATCCATAAAGGGTAACAGATTCTGAAATCCGGATGAATGTGTGCACAGTATGGACTGCACTTTTGTGTTTTATTTAGTAAATATAAATAAGATTTCATTATTTGTAGCAGACAACTAATAAAATATCAATTTATTGACTGACCTGTATTTTGTCCATCTGCATACTCGTCATATTCATTATCACTTCCACATTCAGACTTGATGTCAATCTCTTCAGTAATGATAATATTAGTGGTTTCCTCAGCTGATGTTGTAAAATATGTGTTTCGAGTATCGCGACTCTCTGAAATATAAATACTCATGGTTATTTTTAGGTAACCCTAAAAATACAGAATTAGTCTTGAAATGTCCGTTATAGGAGAGTTGAAAAGTTTTAAGTCGTCAGCAAAAAAAGAACGTGTCTATTTTATAGTATCATAAAGATCAGCCATATAAACTAGGAATAGTAGGAGTCCCAATATTGAACCTTGGAAGACGCCACTTTGTACAACGCGAGGGGTAGACAGGCATTTATTAACCTTGACTCTGAATGTCTGTTTTATCATGGGTACTACAGTCAATAATCCCGCCGCATGCAACATTCACTCTGTGATCCGTTTTCTACAAGCAAAAGGCAACAATGCGGCAGAAATTCACCGAGAATTGTGTGCTGTGTATGGGGAAAACATTATCAGTGGTATTGCAGAGCGAAAATGGTGTAGGCATTTTTGGGAAGGAGAAACTAATATCCATGATGAAGGAGGTCAGGAAAGGAAGAAATTGTCAAAATCGTTATGGCTACTGTGTTTTGGGACTGCAAAGGAATTTTGCTGGTGGAGTTCATGGAGACAGGGACCACAATTACTGCAGCGACGTACTGTGAAATGTCTACGGAGAGCAATACAGAACAAAAGGAGAGGCATGTTATCATCAGGCATTGTCCTTCTTCATGGTAATGCACGCCCTCATACCGCAGCACAAACAAATGTACTGCTCAAGAATTTTGGATCGGATATATTCGGCTACCCGCCCTCCAGCTCAGATTTGGCACCAAGCGATTTCCATTTGTTCCCCAGGACGAAAGTGTGATTGGGAAAGAAGCGGTTCAGCACTAATGAGGAGCTGAAAACCAGTGTGCAAGATTGGCTGAATACCCAGGCGGCAACATGGCATGAGGAGGGTATATAAACACTGGCACCCCGTTACGACAAATGCCTTAATGTTAGTGGTGACTACGTTGATAAGTAATTTAGATATATGAGTAACTCTTGCGTATATTAAAACTTTTTTCATTACCCTTATTTGTTTTTGTTAACTCAACGGAACTAGAAAATAATAGCCCTCGTATTAATATAAATCAGTTTTAAATAGGAAAAACATGTATGATGCCAAGCATATGAATGTACTGTATGCATACAGTGGAACTCCAATATTCGTCCACGCCAATGTTCGTGTTTTTTTTATATTCGTCCTGTTTTTTTGTTGAAATTTTTGTTTGATATTCATCCGAAAAGTCAATATTTGTCCGAGTCAGCTGATCGTCTGTTGACTGGCTCAGTCTCGAGCAGTGATTTAAGTGTTCGCATTAACTCTCGTTTGATACTTTATTTTGTTTTTAATATTTACGAATTTTTATAGTTAATTTTTTAGTAAATACAGTACTGTAAGTCACCATGGGTCGTAAAAAGTCAGATGAGGGACAAGCAGATGATGGATCGGTTCAAAGTGCTGAAATTAAGAAATGGCTGTCCACTTGGGCAAAAATGCTGTAGTTAATGAGCGTATAAATTCATTTGACGGCGATATATTTGGACACTTTCGGAAAATTATAAAAAAAAAAAAAAACAGAGCAAAGCAAACAACATTGGATAACTTCTTTAAAAAACGAGTGCTGGTGAATCGTCTGGAAATGCTATTGAATCATCAGGACTTCAATCACCAGAAGGGACATTACCTGATGTCATAATGGAAGGTGATTCCCCTTCTAAAAAATCGCCTAATCCATCTAAAATATTATAAACTCTTAACAACAATCATTGTTTTTTTATTCATTCAAAACGTAAATTTCTTTTTAAAATTTTATTTACGTATGTATTTATCTGATTGTATTGATGAGAATGTATTTGCTATGATTTCCGAGATTGATTATCGAGGGAGTTATTTATTTTTTGTTAAAGAATAGATTGGCAAAATTCGAGGCTGAGGACGGATTCAACTATTTTTAGTTAATTCTCATGAAAAATTCATTTGATATTCGTCCTTTTTAATATTCGTCCTACTACCAGGAACGGATTAATGGCGAATATTGGAGTTCCACTGTATTTTTGTAAGGGTTGAAATTACTTTCTGTTCAGAAATAGCAACGGTTTCTGAAGCCCATATGCATGCGCGCACAGTATGGACTGCTCTTTTGTGTTTCTAGTGAGTAAATATAAACAGGATTTAATTATTAGTAAGTAGATGAATAATAAAATAACATCAAATTATTGACTGACCAGTATCATGTCCAGCTGCGCTCTCCTCATATTCACTACCACTTCCATATTCAGATTTGATGTCAATGTCTTCAGTAATGATAATATTAGTGTTTTCGTCAGTAGATGATGTCAAATATGTGTTTCGAGTATCGCGATTCTCTGGAATATAAATACTCATGGTTACTACCTTTTCTCTTGCAGCGTCGAGCTACATGTCTCGACATAATGCTGCTCTCCGCGTGCTCTACTATCATCTTAAACATGCCTATGGTATTGACCAAATACCGG